>VXBP01001443.1:0-14207 GCA_013400115.1 Rhinopomastus cyanomelas
GAGAAGGCCAAAGTTTGCCCTCCTGAAGTCCAGGGACTGCCAATGTTATAGCAGCAAACTGTAAAGCATTTTTCTGGATTTTTTTTTTCAAGCACATAATTTCAAGGATAATTCAATGTCACTTACTTTTGCCAGGGCTTCAGCCACCAAAAAGTCTTGAGATATTTTCTAGTGTACTTGATGCACAATCTTCAGGCTCTCAGAGACTGTATTTTTGAGACAGTAAAATGTAGTGGACTTCTACACCTGGAGAAGGTTTCTTTTTCTGTAGCCCTTGTTCATTTCAGAAAGACCTTGCTTCTTGGGTGTCTTTTTGTGCCACCCTGTGGTACTAGTCCTACTAGGTTTTTAGGTTAATTCAGAGGACATTTTCCTCCTCTTTTTTCCAAGTAGAGTTTGAGGTTCCCACTTCTCCTCTCCTGAAAGTCTCAAAGCTGTGAAAACTTTTGCCCCTTTCACAGTATGTTTCTCTACCCATAAATTTGCTGCAGCATCTGTAGTGGTTTCCTTGAAGGGTTAGCAATATGAACCCTGTACCTTTGAAAAGAAGGAATTTCCTTTCTTTCCAGAGAGAGTCCCCAGGAGTCTTGGTTTCACCCTTACAGCACCTGCCTGGTGCTGTGGTAAAGGACTTTGAAAGTTTTGATGCTCTTAAATTTGAGGTGTTATTTTAGGTCATTTCAAAAGCTTTAATGGCTCCCTGTGACTGCACAGTTGGACTGGTGGCAACTAAAGCATGGACTTTGCAGGTGAAAGGATATGAAAAACAGCATTTATGATAACACTTTCAAGACATTTTTCCTCTTCCTGAGTGTCAAATTCTGATTTAATAAGTCTGTGGAAAAGTACAGTTGGGGTTTCTAAGCACTCCAAGGTGAGGCAATGCCTGTTTGACTGTTGGGTTGCTTCTGCTCTTGTGTCTGTTCAGTACAACACAGTGTTCAGTTACATTCCCCATGCATTTTCGTATATGTTTTTCTATATACACCTCCCCCACCGGCTTCCAACTTCTGTGTGACTGGTGTCATGAGTGGATATATACACTTCATTGGCAAGAGAAATGTGACAGTAAATTTATTGATACAAAACAGGGATTTAACAAAATTTGACCAGCAAATGTGAATTTTTAGCAAGATTTGATGGCATCGTTTACTGCATGGAGAACATGCTCAGTCAAAGGTGTCAGGAAATCCTCCCATCTAAAAGACTTTGCATGCTGTTGGTCTTTAAAATGTCTATAATGAAGCTGCAAAGTGTTTGCAGCTGTTAGCCACTGACCGAGGATCTGCTGTGGCAAGGAATCTCTCAACCTCTTAGAGGAGTCCCTGCACAAGCAGAAGTCCTGGCAGCCAGCTGTCGTTCAGGAGAGCTCCAAGGGCTCTTGGGCTGACCACTACTTATGAGACTAAGATAATTGATTCATAATCATGTGTACATACCAAACTTTGTTTGAGCTTATTATTGCCCTTGGGTGTTACACTGTGATCATTTTCCCCCGAATCCATATTGACCAGGATCCCATCACCACACCTAGAGGCATCATTATTGCACCATAGCTCAGAAGCAGAGTACAGGGAATAAAGGCCATGTTAAGTTAAGCATACTGTCACATTTATTAGAGCTAAGGTCTCTTTCACACCTCAGTTGTGCTCCTCAAGGAAAATGAGAAGTCTCATCTTAAAAGCAAAGCTAGACCTGGAAGGGTTAAATCTGTTACAGGACTTTTCCAGGAAGCTGTGCAAGTCACTGAAACCTAGTATCTCCCCATGTGGAATCCTCCTACTTTTTTTTCCTAAGCTCATGGGAAGGGCAGAGGTTGGGATCTGGAGAAACGCTTTACTCTCACAGCTATCACTGAAGTCACCAGACACCGAACTTGTAATCTGCTGATGTGGGACTCCTTTACTACAGGATCCTGGATTTCTTGAGTTGGACCCTGTGAACTACTGGATGATTTTGACCTTAATCTTGCTGTGCCCCAGTTTCCTGTCTGATCCCTGTGTGACAAGGTAAAATGCCAAAGATGTTCATTGATGCCTACAAACCACCAGCAGATTAGTGATGAGCACCACAAAGAAATTAATCATGCCATGTGTGAGCAGAGGTTGGCTGATGTCCTGGGAACATGGCACAGGGCCATGCTTGCATGAGAAGCACAACGGGGAACGATTTAGACATTGCTCATTCACTAAGCACCATGCTGAGTATATCCTAGGTGCACAATATGCAGAAAGGTTTATTTCTTCCTAGTTCCTGCATGTTTGTCTTGGTTATCCAACCCTTTCTCAATGCTTTTGCATCATGGAAGTTCTGATCCCTTTGCTTTGGACTGCCAGAGGGGCTAAGGGATGTGAGATCCACAGCCTCCGGATTTAGGTGTCCAGACTTACTTGTGCACAAAAGAGAATGAAGAATTCTCACCGGTGCCAAGTCAGATACCAGCAGGAACTTTGGCTCTGAGCTTTTATCAATATTTTCCTTCAATTTTTGTGCCAGAAGCAACAACTTTTGTCAAGTTTTTATTGGCTTCCTGTCTGTCAAATCACCTTTTCAGATTTCTAATGGGGGGAAGAAGAAAAGACAAAAAAAATAAGAAAGAAGTTGTGATTTATTCCCCCTCTTCCCTCCTGGGTTTTTTTTTTCCCTAAATATTATCTATTGGTATTGTCCATCAGCTGTTGCTATAAGCAGAGCAATGAGCTCCTTTCTGAAGGCTGCAGTCTGAATGGAATGAGAAATGCTGCCACATGTATAAGCAGAACTTATGGCATCCTCTCAATAACTTTAAAAATCAGATTTCTCCTGTATGGTGAAATGGGCTGTGGGATAGGAAACTGTTGCTTCCTGAAGTTTTCTGATGAGTCTCACACATGCTTCTTGGGTAGTGTTTTGGAGAGAGTAAAAGAATTAGCCTGATCGTCCTCGCTACTGAGGAGAAGCTGCAATACAAGCTTACCCATTGTCTCACTCCAGTTTCTGACAACAGGTGTAATTTAACAGATTAAGGGGAAAGATGAAGGGCTTCATAGAATCATAGAATCATTAGGGATTGGGAGGGACCTCGAAAATTCATCTAGTCCAATCCCCCTGACACAGCAGGATCACCTAGACCAAGTCACATACGAACACATCCAGGAAGGTCTTAAACATCTCCAGTGAAGGAGACTCCACAACCTCGCTGGGCAGCCCCTTCCACTGCTCCATCACCCTCACTGTGAAGAAGTTCCTTCTCATATTTATGTGGAACATCCTATGTTCCAGCTTACAACCATCGGCCCTCATTCTATCACTAGATGACATTGAGAAGAGCATGGCGCCATCCTCCTGACAACCACCCTTCAAATATTTATAGACATTATTGAGGTCACCCCTCAGTCTCCTCTTTCCCAAGCTAAAAAGACCCAACTTCCTCAGCCTTTCCTCATAAGGGAGGTGCTCCACTGCCTTCATCATCTTTGTTGCTCTGTGCTGGACTCCCTCCAGCAGCTCCATATCCCTCTTGAACTGAGGAGCCCAGAACCGGGCAATGAAGTTGATGAAGGAGGTGATTCTGTGATAACCTATTGTTATGTGCCACTGGAAACACAGCAGCAAATCTTAATAACAGGGTCTGAAATTGAGGAGATGAAGCAGGGATGGAGTGACTTTTAGCCACAACTGTCACACGACAGTGGGGAAGTTTAGCAGTAAGAGTAAGCAAGAAGGGGTTTGATGAGTTAATCCAAAGATGGGAGGTTGGGCTGAAGGGGTGGATGGGAGGAAGAGGTATCTTAAAATCTATGTTTCTAAGCAAGGACAGGAAAAGAACAGGATAAATAAAATTGTTTGGAATGGATGGAACTGGGAAGCAGAGGTCCTGGCATTGCTGTCCAGACAGTTCAGTCACTCAGTGTTTGCTTGTACACAGATGTTTTCTATGGCTACTGCTGGCTTGAAAGAAATGAAGGTGTTGCTGTCCAGCCGTGATTTACCAGAGCTGAATTTCCCTGAAACTGGGGCAGAGCTCAGCAGGAACATCTTTCAAACCACAGCACTCTAAAGAGAGCCCAGAAGATTTCAGAGCTGGGGAGAGTTGAGAACTAGTGGCTGGTGTGGTTCACCTATCAAGATGGCTTTATCTCAGTATGGTTTGTAATGGAGCTGCTCATGATTTGCATTTGCTTAAAGGAAAGCAGAACCAGGCTTTTTCCTTTCAGCAGCGACAGCAGGACTGACATCCCTGCGCAGAGGGCTGTAACGGTGTGGTAGAGATTCTAAATGTGTGCTTGATTTGAAGCAGAGATGTTCAAGTGATTTCAGTTGGACCAACACCCAAGCACGAGAAGGAGGAGGTGCTGAAAACAGAATGGGGAAAAAAGAAATAAAAATATTGATTCTTCCACAGTGGAATAAAGTTCTCTGGGAGAAGCAGCACTGCTTGTGCCAATGATGGCAGGATCGTGCAGCACACTGGACTGTGCTCCTGCCCTAGACAAACAGCATTTTTCCAGCTCTTATTTCCTTTTACAGAATCAGTTTGGTTGGAGGAGATCTTTAAGATCGTCAAGTCCAACCATTAACCCAGCACTGCCAGGTCACCACTGAATCATTGGCTCCACACATCATCCTTTCTAGTTTGTAGCAGCATGCAAAACTGGCAGAAACAGAAGCAGTAGGCTGAGAGATTACTTCCGGGATTTTACAGTCCATACCTTTTAAAGGACACTGGCTGAGAAATAAATAGTCATCCCTGGATGTGTTAGAAAGTAAAGTAGATCTGGAGCTTAGAAAGAATTTCTTCAACAAAAGGGTTATTAAACAGTAGAACAGGCTGCCTGAGGCAGTGGTGGAGTCACCATCCCTGGTGATGTGTAGACCTGGTGCTTATGGACATAGTTTAGTAATAACCTGTCAGGGTTGGATCGAAGGTTGGACTTGCAGGTCTCTTCCACCCAAAGATAATCTGTGACTCTCCGACATGATCTAGCAGAGGTCTTAGCACAGTTGGGTTAATGGTTGAACTCGATAATCTTAAANGCGGCGCGTCCCCAGTCCGCGCTGCAGCCGCCGCGGGGGCGCCACTACCATGAGCGGCCGCGGCCGCCCCTGCGCGACTCACGGGCACCGGGCGTACCCGCCGCCGGCCCCCCCTCACCGCAGCCGCCGTCGCCGCCGCCGCTCACCCCCGGCAACCGAACCCGGAGCTGCAGGATGCCGGGGGGCAAGAGAGGGCTGGTGGCACCGCAGAACACCTTCCTGGAGAATATCGTCCGGAGATCGAGCGGTGAGAGAGTCCCTCTATCCATCCGTCCGTCTGTCGGTCCCTCCCGTTCACCCCTGGCGGTGCCTTCAAGGAACGGGGTCTTTTCCCTGTCCCCTCTCACTTTTTCTTCCGTCGTTATCGGTGCTATAAATGTGTAGCTGCTTTCCGGTAATGTTTCTAACGTGCTCCGTGCTCCACGGGTCGTTCTTCAAATTTATTTCTCACCTTGTCCTCCTTTAGTTCCATAATAATCGGGCTTGCAACCGTTTTCCTTCGTCGCGAGTCTTTGCTGTTCTGTGACACTTGAAAGTCTGTGCTAAAGGGACCGCGAAAGAGGGTGAGGGAGGGACTGTGATTTGGACGACGGTAATCCTGTGTTTGAGCAAATATGTGAAGAACTGCCTGGAGCTGCTCGTATTTCCTTGCTGCTTGGAGTTAATTATACTCCTCCGGTGGAGAGCACTGGTCGAGAGTACCGAACGCAGCTCCATCAAAGTTACAGTGTGACTGCAGACTGCTGTCTTTGTAGATGTATTCATGGAGATCCTGCTTTAAGCAAGTCTTGTGCTGGGGACATCTCTTTTTTTGTGTAGTCTTTGTGCTGGCATATAAGTCCCCTAACAATTTACTTTTACAGATTGAAGTCGTATAAGAGACACTGATTTTGTATCTAAGAGATGCCTCCTTGGGCAGCCCAAATTTAGGGTGACCAAAGGATTGCTGTGCCAGTAGGCATCTGCAATATGAATAGGAAAGGTGAACAGAGCAGGTCATTAAGAGAAGTTGCCACCTGTATTGTTGACGAATCACTAATGCAATGTGAAATTGTGCTGAAAAGTGTTCCTACCATCTTTCCATTGCATAGTTCTGAAACTACCTTACATTGACATTACCCATGTCTGGTGTGCTGGCTTGAAGTTGATTTGGCAGGTAGTGAATTAGTGATTCATTGACTTCCACAGGAGCAGGAAGAGGATAAGGGCTTAGAATTTGTTTTACAATGTTGCATGTTAAATGCCAGCCTTCCATTAAGCCATCAGCTGTTTTTTTGGGCTTCTCCCTCTCCAGTTGCCTGTGTCAGTTTTGTGGTTGGCAACTGGTTTCTTGTTGAGCTCTGTAGCTGCATGATTACCAAGAGCTAGTTTCCTGCAATAGTGTGTTTATTTACTGGAATATAAAAAATGTAAGCTTAATTAACAGGGGTTTATATAGCACTTTCCCTCTGACAATTTCAGAGTGCTGGGTGGAATTTAATTACACCTCACAGCTTCTTGTGAAAGAAGACATATAGCAGTATCTCCAACTGGCTCTTCGAATTGTGGTGTAAATGGGGTTTTGGGGCATCGCATTTGGCTTCTCAAGGTCAAGCAGCAAGTCAGTGTTAGAGCTGGGAACGTGGTTTGGGTTTGCCATGCTTTCATATTATGCTCTAATTAAATCACATGCTCTCCCCGGTGAAAGCTCAGTAAAGCTGTGAGACGTCAAAAAACTGAAAAAGCTTAGGAGGCTTTCGAACATTATAGATCAAGAGCAGGTCTGATTTGGAAGTGTAAATCGTGCTGATCTGGTAATTCATTATGCTTTTTCTCTGCCACTGATGGTGTCCACAGAGGGAAATCTACCCCACTGGACAGTGAAGTGGAGAGTGGAATGGGAGGTTTTTTAAAAAACTCACGTTAAGGGTCAGTGTTGTACCCTGAAACATTATTTAGTTCTTATTTTTGTCATCCAGGACATAACCTTATTTGTCCTTTATAGAAATAGTAATTTTCATTGGGTTCAGCACTGTTTAATCCAAACTTAATGGAATCCAGTAGAACAAATCTGGTTCAAGTATCTCCTCCTAGCGCTCAGTGAAAGGCAAAGATTTGGTCTGCTGGCTGTGTGCTGGGTTGTGTTTTTGTACTTGGATCCACCAGTTTCCAAGACATTTTTCATTGGTGAGGAGTGGGATGAAGGAAAGACTGATGGTTGGATTTTAAAATAAGTCTTCAGAATCCTCAAAAAAGCCCTTCTATCACATTCCCCAGATAAAACCCACTCTCTTTTGAGATTTCTCACAGTTATGCAAGTGAAATGGCACTTCTTGACCGTTAATCTGTTCTTAGCCAGAGGATGTTTGTAGATAGAGGTAAATACCGTCTTATTAGGCAACAGATACGGCTTGGAAAATTATGTATTTTGCCAGGTGGGTTCTTCTTGAAGCAATGGTTTCAAAATTACCTGTAAGGAAAGGCACATTTCTCAGACTTGCCGCATATGGATCTAAATAATAAAATCTGTGGTCAAAATTGCAATAATTTTAAAATGTGGAATGTCAGAACCAGCACAGTGGGAATATGATGCTTAGACTTAGTATGGTGGCCAGACAGGCACTAAAAGCAACCATACCTGCAGTTTTCAGCAGTACTAATGCATTTTGTGTTGAGCAATGCCATGACCCTTTTCTTTTCATCCCAGCTGTGGCTAAAAATCAGGTTAAAATGAGCTAGTTTTGAGCAAAGCATCAAAGAACTGAGCAGAAAGGAATGGGATGACCATGGCTCTTCTGCCCTCCATATGGAGGGGTTTATGATTGTCCCTGCTTTTTGAGAAGGATGAAGCAACCACCAAAGCAGTACAGGAGATCAAACAGTGTCCCTTTTCCTAGAGAATATCTGTTTTGGAGATGATTTTACACTTTGGTGTTTATGAAGCGTTTCAGAGCAGTAGCGCGTTTTGGTTTTCGGACAACGGCAGGTTGTAGGAGCATCCCAAAGCAATTTTTGGTGCACAGTAGCCTCTAAGCTGCTTTGCAGGTTCTTTGCCCATGCCACAGCCGAGCTCCACTCGAGGACACACTGTCTGTGGAGACAAGTGGGGTCAGCATTACATCAAGCACAGCAGGTGCTAAAAAGGAGCAAGCCCTCAGAACACACAAACCCATCTTCAGACTAATCTTCCTGCTCTCTCTTGCAATCTTTGTTTTTCTTCTCTCCAAGCAGAGCAAAAATACATCAAGTAGAGGTCTTACGTGAGGCTCAAAGACTTACAATCTCACTACAGCCTAGACTGTGCCCTGGGTCTTAAGAACACCAGGCATTTTGCTAAGCTGAAGTGTTTTGTGAGAGCACTGGGCTAAATCTGGTTAAGGTAACTGCCTCTTACTGCCGTTAGTATTTTGGACTGTTAATAAAGTACTTTCCTTAGGGCAGTGTTCTCTCTTGAGATGTTCTGAGCAGTCTGTGCCCATTCATACTGGTATTATTGGTTGCTTCTTCACTTCATTGAGAGCTCCTGCTGATACTGACCTTGGTTCAGCATTGCGGAGGTACAACGGGTTTAGATTTGGGCAAGTCTAGAGCAGGACTGGGATTCATGGACCTGGCCTATGTGAAGAGCAGTTTGATGAGTTGAGCAACACATACAGAGCAGGGAAATGTGTCTTGTTTTGCCTGTCCATCTTCACCTTTCACACATTCTATCAGCAAAGGCATTAAACTGTGTTAATCACGTAATTTGCTGTTATGGTAGAGGACGAGTTTGGGAAAGGTTAATGTGGGGATCTTATGGCAACATGCAGAGTACTCACAGTCCGGAATGGGGCTTGATTTAATCTAAGGCAATTTATAGTCTTGCCTATATGTTAAGTCATGATTATTGGTTACTGTTTCTGTTGGGATAACTCCTAGAAGTTTTCTCAGGCAGGTGGGTCTTTCACCAATGTTTTTAGACTCTTGGGCTGAAATCTTGGCTCCGTATGGCTCATGTGGAAATTTTACTATGAGCTTTAATTAATCTAATATTTAACTGCTGGCCTTTTGTAGCTTTGTGCCACTTTCCTACAAAGCAGTTCTATCAGACAGAGCTTTATGCCCTTCTGACTTTGCCCTGTGACTTTGACGGGCAAAAAGATCAGCCCTGTTTGCAGGTGACTCTGTTGTCAAGACAGGTTACCCAGGAAGGGGGAAGGAAATGAGTGTCACAGCTGTAGTGCTAAGACACCTTTATGATTTTTTTTTTACACCAGTGTTATAGATAAAATAAATGTCTGTTGTCCCTTCTGTCCCTCTTACTAACTCAGGTAGCATAATCTTATAGGCAGGGTGACAGAAACATCTTTGTGGGACATGATACATGTAGGCTTCTCTCTTCTGAATTAAAAGAAGCTACCTTTTTGTCTAATCCAAATTAAACTACACATCCTGGAGGGAGAAAATTCCTTAAAGCAAGTTACTTCAAGTTTACAGGGTGTCTGTCATTGCAGAACCTCCCAAAAAACCTGCAGTAGATCCCTAAACTTCTATGTAAAGACACCATAAACTGTGGGGTGATCATTTCCATCCTCTGTTTCAGTTGGCTGTGAAGTTATTGAAGGGATGACCAAAGAGCTTATGTCATTAGGGCTTTCTTTGGTGTTCAAAGGCACAGGGCTCCTCTTGCAACTTCTGTGACTGCAGGGGGCCTGCTGATAGTTAAATCAATGCAAAGTGGATTTTTACAAGCAGCAGCGTTACTCAGTGACATTTGTGAGGAGTTTTCAAATGCAAGTGTCCTGCTTTCCTCGCTGTGTTTTCAGGTTGGTTTGCTGAATGCAGGAAGGTTAAGCATATCTGACTGCTACTGAAGCTAGGGGACAGATGTCCATGCTCTCTCTTATTTGCATGTATTTCTTTAAAACATGTAAGTTCGCGGCAGCCCTGTAACTGTCTTAATTTAAAAACCGAAGTTATGCCCTGTCATTAGCTAAAGGAGTACCCGGGCTTCCTTGAAGTCTGATGAGCTGCTTTGTAAACTGTGGGTCTCCACTTTCTAGTGTTCCTTTCTTTCTGTGCGGGACAAGGGGCGGGATGGGGCTTTGGAGAGACCTTGTTCTCCTCTGGGAAGGAGCGGGCTGGAGCGCTGCTGAGCGCCTGCCACAAGAGGTCACTGCGAGAGCTGTTGGTTCCCACGTTCAGGTTGAACTCTGAGACAGAAAAATCAAATTATTTTGGTTTTTTTTTTTAAAATCCGGATTTTTAAAGTTGCTATTAGGAGTATATAGCCAAAGAATAATGCCAGAAAGTTAAGAGAGCTGTGGGAATGTATTTAATTAGCCTTTTTAACCGGGTAGTATTTGGCAGTTAACCGGAATTTGAAGTTATCCCCCAGGAAAGCTGAGGGAATGGGATTTTCTGGCTTGATAGAATTAAGTAACAGAAGGTGATTTTGGAGTTAGCTCTCTAATAACCTGCTTTTCAAAGAAAGATAGTCCGATACCTGTTTAATCATCACACTCAGTGAGTGGCTGTTTTAAGTGCCAAGCCCTGGGTAATCCAGGTCCTTATCCTGCATCCACATGTGTCACTGGGATGGAGCCTGGCTGCTGGGTGGTGCACAGCCCTTGGGAGACTCGATTGAAGCAACACCTCAGTAGTGGGCTGGAATCCACCCTGGTGATGGTTTTGCTTCAGGCACTTGCACAAAGAGAGGAACACAGGAGAGGAGGGCGATTTGCTGCCAAAACAGGTGTTTTTGTGATGCAGCCAGGCTCTGTGAAATTGCAGCCAGGACTAGCTTCAGGCCGAGTGTTTGCAAGAGGAGCCCCTGTGCTTGAACAACTACTGTTGCAACAATTTTCTCATTTTATTTGTATAAAGCTAGAAATCTGATTCTTGGTTTCTCCTTGAGGGGTTCCTGTGTGCCTCGAGAGACAGCCACAGTGTGCTCCAGTTTACATTTAGTCTATCTCCATCTATGTCGTGTTCTGCATAATTTTAATATAGAACAGATTCAGTGGTGGCATTTAGATGACAAGAGGGATAGGTGAGGATTACTTTAACTCCAGGATAAATGAATGTGTGGAGGAGAAACAGTCGTCAGAATTGTATGAAAAATGGCATTTTGCAGGCAACTTGCAGAGATGCTCCCTTGTCCTTATTGACTCAAAACTCTTCCTGGCATCAATGCTGTAGTAAAGGCAGGAGACCACACTGTCTGCAGACTTGCACATTCAGAATGATGAAAGTTAATTTTTTAAGTTTCCAGGAGGTAAATTCTAGACAGATGTGTTAATCTTCCTTCTTGAGCTCACTTGTTAAATTGCTGCAAGCTGCTGCGTTCCCAGCTAAGTGACTTACACATAGATTTAACATTTCAGACACTGCTGGATTATTTATCTTCTGTTTTATTAGAGAAGCACTTATTTGGGGTAGGAAATTGATCACTTTCGCATAGTTGCTATGGTGGCATCTTGCTCTGAGTTTTAGCCCTCTTTGCGTTTTTATGGTGAGAGTATTAAATAAAAGTGATGCTGGTACAGAAAGGTGACGTAAAGAGTTAGTCCTGGGAGAGTGGTTTTTTTCAGGCAGGCAACGCTTAATGTGCTGGATAAATCGGATGACACCGATGTTTTGCATGCTTTAGGGACACCAGGGAAATAACAGCTTTGTTAGAAAACAGCAGTGTGGTTTTTATAGTAAGGAGTACAAAGTGCTGCTGGAAGTTGCTGCTTCAAGCAGAGCAGTTTGTCTGCAGCCGGCCAGAGGGCTGAAGGCTCCTTGGTGCCCATTGAGGCTGATTTCAGAGGCCAGTGCCCTCCAAAACGATTTAGGATTTTGTGTTTTGTTCTGTGGGAATGTGATTGGAGTCACTGTGGACAACACCAGTAGAAAAATGTATTATCAGAGCTAGGACTTGCTCAGGAGAGTGAAAAGAAAATAAAGAAAATGAGAATTTTTTTGTGGGACCCCCTCTCCAAAACACTGAAGAGCCCCATGAGGTTTCCAGGATGGCCTGAACAAGACCACAGCAGTGTGCTGACCCTGTCTGGTTGAAAGCAGTCAGCTGGCAGCAGTTTAAGTGGTTTGGAGCTTTTATAAGACAGCACTTGCCAGGGGCAGATTCCAGATGTTTCACAGACCCCATCAGGTTGGGGCTGCATTTGCTCTGCAATGCAAGGGCTCTAATCCTAAAGCTCTGCTTAAAGTTGCTTGAGTTAGGAGTTTAATCCTAGATAGAAGCAACGCTCCTT
The DNA here is from genome assembly GCA_013400115.1 of Rhinopomastus cyanomelas. Lineage (NCBI taxonomy): Eukaryota > Metazoa > Chordata > Aves > Bucerotiformes > Rhinopomastidae > Rhinopomastus > Rhinopomastus cyanomelas. The sequence continues at coordinate 12,234 of VXBP01001443.1, forward strand.
TTTGTCATTATAATAACTGTTACTTGTGTTCTGCTACTTGTGTTATGCTACTGCTTCACTGTTTTTAAAAAACATCTTTTAAATGGTGACTTTTCTTAGCAGATCTATTGCCTGTTTCCATGGGATGAGAAGGAATTGTGTAAATGGTGATTTAAACAATTTTGGCTACAAGTGGTACCCAAGCATTCTTGAGAAAAGATGATTAGACACAACGTTTTTTCACTTGGCTAAGCATATCTCCTGGAATGATTTAGCTGTTCTTACTCTCCTGTGATTATGCAACATTAATTTTACACTGCTTTGGGCATTTTGTTGCTTAAAAAATTCTCTTGTGCGTTCTGGTCTTTTTTTTTCTTTATTTTTAAACAAAACAAGGCTCAGCACTGTATTGAGCATTATCTACTGCAAGACAGAGTAAGATTCAAGGCTTCTTGTTCTGTAGCATAGGCTATCTTTATACAAAAAAAAAGCTTTTTTACAAAATAGAAATGCGACAACAGCAAATAAAGTGCCTGTAGCAATCGTTATCACCAATTGTGTTTTCCAACCTGAAATCGTGCTGATTGTGAGCGTCTAATACCCAAATTCTAAGCTATCAGTTTTAAATCTTGTAAATAAGGCAGTTATATTAGTTAATGAAAAGCGTGCTGACTTCCTAAAAGGCATCTAGCAACTCTTGAGACACATGACAGTGCTGGCTGAGCCCTGCTTTCCTGGTGCCCAGTCAAAGAACTTGTGCAACCTACAGGTTTGTGGTTTGGGCTCTCTATGATGAGAGGTGGGGATGTGTGGAGAAAATGATCAGTGGAGGCATTGGCATCAAACTTAGAAAGAATAAAAATTGATTTTTATCTCTAAGGAAGTGGGAAGTTGAAGTGCATTATCAGTATGTTGGGGAAATCTAAGCAAGGAGGAATGTATTAGCAGGCATCTCAGGCCAATCCTCTGCATGTTTTGAAGTTATCTGTGTGTTAATGTTTTCAGACTATGAGATATCACTATATAGACTTTGTGTACTGGATAAGACCATTGCTCTGTCAGATTTACTGTTTTCAGCAATGGCAAATATACAAAAGACCAGGGGAGACATTCCCAACCTCCATAGTAAAATACTTGTAAGATTGAGTGCTGCTGTGCATGGAAAGAGAAGACACCTTTCTTAGCCAAAGGACAAATACTGCACATGTTTTAGTTACCAGCTAGTCACAGAATCACACAACATCAGGGACTGGAAGTGACCTCGAAAGATCATCTAGTCCAATCCTTCCACCACAGCAGGATCACCTATACCAAGTCACGTAGGAACATATCCAAGTGGATTTTAAATGTCTCCAGAGAAGGGGACTCCACCCCCCCACCCCCCCCGGGCAGCCCGTTCCAGTGCTCCATCACCCTCACTGTGAAGAAGTTCCTTGTCATAAAACACTGAAATACATAGAGAGATGGAATGTTGGTTTAGCTAAGCAGGGTCTGGCCTGGTTTGTACTTGGATGGGAGACACTCTGGGTACACCAGGTCATGTAACCCAACCAGCAGGGGGGGTTGGACTTAGATGATCTTTGGGGTCCCTTCCAACTCATAACATTCTGTGATTCATATTGACATGGAACCTCCTATGTTCCAGCTTACACCCATTGCCCCTTGTCCTATCACTAGATGACATTGAGAAGAGCCTGGCTCCATCCTCNTCTTAGCACAGTTGGGTTAATGGTTGAACTCGATAATCTTAAAGGTCCTTTCCGACCTAAACAATTCTACGATTCTAGGGTGGCTGAGTCAAGAGCAGAAAAAGACCACACTCAGAAACTGGTGTGTGGTCCCAAATCTACCTCTGCTGGGACGATGCTCGTCAGGGCACCCCGCACACCTCCTGGTAAAGGAGTCGCTCGTCAAGCGCACTCCGCGGGGCTGCGCTCCCTTCCGCGGGGCTCCACCTCCCCCCCTTTTCCCACCCCCCTCTTTTCCCACCCCCTC
>VXBP01001443.1:16606-208834 GCA_013400115.1 Rhinopomastus cyanomelas
AGCAGAAAGGAATGGGATGACCATGGCTCTTCTGCCCTCCATATGGAGGGGTTTATGATTGTCCCTGCTTTTTGAGAAGGATGAAGCAACCACCAAAGCAGTACAGGAGATCAAACAGTGTCCCTTTTCCTAGAGAATATCTGTTTTGGAGATGATTTTACACTTTGGTGTTTATGAAGCGTTTCAGAGCAGTAGCGCGTTTTGGTTTTCGGACAACGGCAGGTTGTAGGAGCATCCCAAAGCAATTTTTGGTGCACAGTAGCCTCTAAGCTGCTTTGCAGGTTCTTTGCCCATGCCACAGCCGAGCTCCACTCGAGGACACACTGTCTGTGGAGACAAGTGGGGTCAGCATTACATCAAGCACAGCAGGTGCTAAAAAGGAGCAAGCCCTCAGAACACACAAACCCATCTTCAGACTAATCTTCCTGCTCTCTCTTGCAATCTTTGTTTTTCTTCTCTCCAAGCAGAGCAAAAATACATCAAGTAGAGGTCTTACGTGAGGCTCAAAGACTTACAATCTCACTACAGCCTAGACTGTGCCCTGGGTCTTAAGAACACCAGGCATTTTGCTAAGCTGAAGTGTTTTGTGAGAGCACTGGGCTAAATCTGGTTAAGGTAACTGCCTCTTACTGCCGTTAGTATTTTGGACTGTTAATAAAGTACTTTCCTTAGGGCAGTGTTCTCTCTTGAGATGTTCTGAGCAGTCTGTGCCCATTCATACTGGTATTATTGGTTGCTTCTTCACTTCATTGAGAGCTCCTGCTGATACTGACCTTGGTTCAGCATTGCGGAGGTACAACGGGTTTAGATTTGGGCAAGTCTAGAGCAGGACTGGGATTCATGGACCTGGCCTATGTGAAGAGCAGTTTGATGAGTTGAGCAACACATACAGAGCAGGGAAATGTGTCTTGTTTTGCCTGTCCATCTTCACCTTTCACACATTCTATCAGCAAAGGCATTAAACTGTGTTAATCACGTAATTTGCTGTTATGGTAGAGGACGAGTTTGGGAAAGGTTAATGTGGGGATCTTATGGCAACATGCAGAGTACTCACAGTCCGGAATGGGGCTTGATTTAATCTAAGGCAATTTATAGTCTTGCCTATATGTTAAGTCATGATTATTGGTTACTGTTTCTGTTGGGATAACTCCTAGAAGTTTTCTCAGGCAGGTGGGTCTTTCACCAATGTTTTTAGACTCTTGGGCTGAAATCTTGGCTCCGTATGGCTCATGTGGAAATTTTACTATGAGCTTTAATTAATCTAATATTTAACTGCTGGCCTTTTGTAGCTTTGTGCCACTTTCCTACAAAGCAGTTCTATCAGACAGAGCTTTATGCCCTTCTGACTTTGCCCTGTGACTTTGACGGGCAAAAAGATCAGCCCTGTTTGCAGGTGACTCTGTTGTCAAGACAGGTTACCCAGGAAGGGGGAAGGAAATGAGTGTCACAGCTGTAGTGCTAAGACACCTTTATGATTTTTTTTTTACACCAGTGTTATAGATAAAATAAATGTCTGTTGTCCCTTCTGTCCCTCTTACTAACTCAGGTAGCATAATCTTATAGGCAGGGTGACAGAAACATCTTTGTGGGACATGATACATGTAGGCTTCTCTCTTCTGAATTAAAAGAAGCTACCTTTTTGTCTAATCCAAATTAAACTACACATCCTGGAGGGAGAAAATTCCTTAAAGCAAGTTACTTCAAGTTTACAGGGTGTCTGTCATTGCAGAACCTCCCAAAAAACCTGCAGTAGATCCCTAAACTTCTATGTAAAGACACCATAAACTGTGGGGTGATCATTTCCATCCTCTGTTTCAGTTGGCTGTGAAGTTATTGAAGGGATGACCAAAGAGCTTATGTCATTAGGGCTTTCTTTGGTGTTCAAAGGCACAGGGCTCCTCTTGCAACTTCTGTGACTGCAGGGGGCCTGCTGATAGTTAAATCAATGCAAAGTGGATTTTTACAAGCAGCAGCGTTACTCAGTGACATTTGTGAGGAGTTTTCAAATGCAAGTGTCCTGCTTTCCTCGCTGTGTTTTCAGGTTGGTTTGCTGAATGCAGGAAGGTTAAGCATATCTGACTGCTACTGAAGCTAGGGGACAGATGTCCATGCTCTCTCTTATTTGCATGTATTTCTTTAAAACATGTAAGTTCGCGGCAGCCCTGTAACTGTCTTAATTTAAAAACCGAAGTTATGCCCTGTCATTAGCTAAAGGAGTACCCGGGCTTCCTTGAAGTCTGATGAGCTGCTTTGTAAACTGTGGGTCTCCACTTTCTAGTGTTCCTTTCTTTCTGTGCGGGACAAGGGGCGGGATGGGGCTTTGGAGAGACCTTGTTCTCCTCTGGGAAGGAGCGGGCTGGAGCGCTGCTGAGCGCCTGCCACAAGAGGTCACTGCGAGAGCTGTTGGTTCCCACGTTCAGGTTGAACTCTGAGACAGAAAAATCAAATTATTTTGGTTTTTTTTTTTAAAATCCGGATTTTTAAAGTTGCTATTAGGAGTATATAGCCAAAGAATAATGCCAGAAAGTTAAGAGAGCTGTGGGAATGTATTTAATTAGCCTTTTTAACCGGGTAGTATTTGGCAGTTAACCGGAATTTGAAGTTATCCCCCAGGAAAGCTGAGGGAATGGGATTTTCTGGCTTGATAGAATTAAGTAACAGAAGGTGATTTTGGAGTTAGCTCTCTAATAACCTGCTTTTCAAAGAAAGATAGTCCGATACCTGTTTAATCATCACACTCAGTGAGTGGCTGTTTTAAGTGCCAAGCCCTGGGTAATCCAGGTCCTTATCCTGCATCCACATGTGTCACTGGGATGGAGCCTGGCTGCTGGGTGGTGCACAGCCCTTGGGAGACTCGATTGAAGCAACACCTCAGTAGTGGGCTGGAATCCACCCTGGTGATGGTTTTGCTTCAGGCACTTGCACAAAGAGAGGAACACAGGAGAGGAGGGCGATTTGCTGCCAAAACAGGTGTTTTTGTGATGCAGCCAGGCTCTGTGAAATTGCAGCCAGGACTAGCTTCAGGCCGAGTGTTTGCAAGAGGAGCCCCTGTGCTTGAACAACTACTGTTGCAACAATTTTCTCATTTTATTTGTATAAAGCTAGAAATCTGATTCTTGGTTTCTCCTTGAGGGGTTCCTGTGTGCCTCGAGAGACAGCCACAGTGTGCTCCAGTTTACATTTAGTCTATCTCCATCTATGTCGTGTTCTGCATAATTTTAATATAGAACAGATTCAGTGGTGGCATTTAGATGACAAGAGGGATAGGTGAGGATTACTTTAACTCCAGGATAAATGAATGTGTGGAGGAGAAACAGTCGTCAGAATTGTATGAAAAATGGCATTTTGCAGGCAACTTGCAGAGATGCTCCCTTGTCCTTATTGACTCAAAACTCTTCCTGGCATCAATGCTGTAGTAAAGGCAGGAGACCACACTGTCTGCAGACTTGCACATTCAGAATGATGAAAGTTAATTTTTTAAGTTTCCAGGAGGTAAATTCTAGACAGATGTGTTAATCTTCCTTCTTGAGCTCACTTGTTAAATTGCTGCAAGCTGCTGCGTTCCCAGCTAAGTGACTTACACATAGATTTAACATTTCAGACACTGCTGGATTATTTATCTTCTGTTTTATTAGAGAAGCACTTATTTGGGGTAGGAAATTGATCACTTTCGCATAGTTGCTATGGTGGCATCTTGCTCTGAGTTTTAGCCCTCTTTGCGTTTTTATGGTGAGAGTATTAAATAAAAGTGATGCTGGTACAGAAAGGTGACGTAAAGAGTTAGTCCTGGGAGAGTGGTTTTTTTCAGGCAGGCAACGCTTAATGTGCTGGATAAATCGGATGACACCGATGTTTTGCATGCTTTAGGGACACCAGGGAAATAACAGCTTTGTTAGAAAACAGCAGTGTGGTTTTTATAGTAAGGAGTACAAAGTGCTGCTGGAAGTTGCTGCTTCAAGCAGAGCAGTTTGTCTGCAGCCGGCCAGAGGGCTGAAGGCTCCTTGGTGCCCATTGAGGCTGATTTCAGAGGCCAGTGCCCTCCAAAACGATTTAGGATTTTGTGTTTTGTTCTGTGGGAATGTGATTGGAGTCACTGTGGACAACACCAGTAGAAAAATGTATTATCAGAGCTAGGACTTGCTCAGGAGAGTGAAAAGAAAATAAAGAAAATGAGAATTTTTTTGTGGGACCCCCTCTCCAAAACACTGAAGAGCCCCATGAGGTTTCCAGGATGGCCTGAACAAGACCACAGCAGTGTGCTGACCCTGTCTGGTTGAAAGCAGTCAGCTGGCAGCAGTTTAAGTGGTTTGGAGCTTTTATAAGACAGCACTTGCCAGGGGCAGATTCCAGATGTTTCACAGACCCCATCAGGTTGGGGCTGCATTTGCTCTGCAATGCAAGGGCTCTAATCCTAAAGCTCTGCTTAAAGTTGCTTGAGTTAGGAGTTTAATCCTAGATAGAAGCAACGCTCCTTTTTGTCATTATAATAACTGTTACTTGTGTTCTGCTACTTGTGTTATGCTACTGCTTCACTGTTTTTAAAAAACATCTTTTAAATGGTGACTTTTCTTAGCAGATCTATTGCCTGTTTCCATGGGATGAGAAGGAATTGTGTAAATGGTGATTTAAACAATTTTGGCTACAAGTGGTACCCAAGCATTCTTGAGAAAAGATGATTAGACACAACGTTTTTTCACTTGGCTAAGCATATCTCCTGGAATGATTTAGCTGTTCTTACTCTCCTGTGATTATGCAACATTAATTTTACACTGCTTTGGGCATTTTGTTGCTTAAAAAATTCTCTTGTGCGTTCTGGTCTTTTTTTTTCTTTATTTTTAAACAAAACAAGGCTCAGCACTGTATTGAGCATTATCTACTGCAAGACAGAGTAAGATTCAAGGCTTCTTGTTCTGTAGCATAGGCTATCTTTATACAAAAAAAAAGCTTTTTTACAAAATAGAAATGCGACAACAGCAAATAAAGTGCCTGTAGCAATCGTTATCACCAATTGTGTTTTCCAACCTGAAATCGTGCTGATTGTGAGCGTCTAATACCCAAATTCTAAGCTATCAGTTTTAAATCTTGTAAATAAGGCAGTTATATTAGTTAATGAAAAGCGTGCTGACTTCCTAAAAGGCATCTAGCAACTCTTGAGACACATGACAGTGCTGGCTGAGCCCTGCTTTCCTGGTGCCCAGTCAAAGAACTTGTGCAACCTACAGGTTTGTGGTTTGGGCTCTCTATGATGAGAGGTGGGGATGTGTGGAGAAAATGATCAGTGGAGGCATTGGCATCAAACTTAGAAAGAATAAAAATTGATTTTTATCTCTAAGGAAGTGGGAAGTTGAAGTGCATTATCAGTATGTTGGGGAAATCTAAGCAAGGAGGAATGTATTAGCAGGCATCTCAGGCCAATCCTCTGCATGTTTTGAAGTTATCTGTGTGTTAATGTTTTCAGACTATGAGATATCACTATATAGACTTTGTGTACTGGATAAGACCATTGCTCTGTCAGATTTACTGTTTTCAGCAATGGCAAATATACAAAAGACCAGGGGAGACATTCCCAACCTCCATAGTAAAATACTTGTAAGATTGAGTGCTGCTGTGCATGGAAAGAGAAGACACCTTTCTTAGCCAAAGGACAAATACTGCACATGTTTTAGTTACCAGCTAGTCACAGAATCACACAACATCAGGGACTGGAAGTGACCTCGAAAGATCATCTAGTCCAATCCTTCCACCACAGCAGGATCACCTATACCAAGTCACGTAGGAACATATCCAAGTGGATTTTAAATGTCTCCAGAGAAGGGGACTCCACCCCCCCACCCCCCCCGGGCAGCCCGTTCCAGTGCTCCATCACCCTCACTGTGAAGAAGTTCCTTGTCATAAAACACTGAAATACATAGAGAGATGGAATGTTGGTTTAGCTAAGCAGGGTCTGGCCTGGTTTGTACTTGGATGGGAGACACTCTGGGTACACCAGGTCATGTAACCCAACCAGCAGGGGGGGTTGGACTTAGATGATCTTTGGGGTCCCTTCCAACTCATAACATTCTGTGATTCATATTGACATGGAACCTCCTATGTTCCAGCTTACACCCATTGCCCCTTGTCCTATCACTAGATGACATTGAGAAGAGCCTGGCTCCATCCTCCTCACACCCACCCTTCATATATATATAAACATTAATGTGGTCGCCCCTCAGTCTCCTCCTCTTCAAACTAAAGAGACCCAGCTCCCTGAGCCCTTCCTCATAAGGGAGGTGTTCTACTCCCTTCATCATCTTTGTGGCTCTGCGCTGAACTTTCTCCAGCAGTTCTGTCCCTCTTGAGCTGAGGCCTACTGCAGAATGTGAGCTATGTTTACACATTGCCATCTGGAGCTCTGGCTATCCTTGGCAATCTGTTGTGATTTCAGTGAAGTTGTGGTATATTTAAAAATGGAGTAAAATCAGATGTTCTAGTGTGGATGTAGTGGCTGAATTTAGTATTGTCCACTTACAAGTAGCTGAACTCTGTTAAGAAATACTTGAGAATGCTGCCAATATGTTACGTTCTTAAAAAACCCCCAAACTATCTTGGCAGAGTGTAGTTCTTGTGTATTGTATTCTACACAAAGACAACCATGGAGTGCTGAGGTCCTTGCTGTGCTCATAACACTGCAATTTGCACTTTTGTTCCCGTTTTCCTTTTTCTTTTTCTTTTGAAGAAGGTACAAATGCCAGTCTTATCTGTTGAAAACCAGAGCAGGCATGGAGAATTCGCCTCTGCCATGAAGGGCATCAGCCTGGGTCTGTCTTATGTAAGGCATCTGCCTTGGCAGTGTAGTCCTTGGTGTGTGACATTGCAGGCTTGTCCTCATGCTGATTGTGTAAAAGTCCTTTGTTTCATTCCATAAAAGATATTGGGTACAAACTAACCAGTGTGGAGTCTGGACCATCAGCATGTGAGGAGGACCAAGAGTGAACCTGAGGTTTGATGACTGGTGTACCTGGAGCTTGCCTGCAGCAGAGCTGACAGGACATGTCCCTAGATTGCCGTTGAGTGGGTAGCTGTGGTCTGAATGTGTGTCTTCCCTGCACTGTGCAGTGACTTTGGATGGACACAGTTTCCCATGAAATTTTAGTGATGAAGCTGAGGAAGTGTGGGATGGAGGCGCAGACAGTGAGGTGGGTTAGGAACTGGTTGCAGGATAGAGTTCAGAGGGTGGTGATCAATGGTGCCAGGTCCAGCTGGAGAGCTGTGACTAGTGGTGTCCCCCAGGGATCGGTGCTGGGACCGGTCTTGTTCAACATCTTCATCAATGACATTGATGAGGGCACAGAGTGTCTGCTCAGCAAGTTTGCTGACAACACCAAGCTGGGAGGCTTGGCTGATACGGCTGAGGGCTGTGCTGCCATCCAGAGAGACCTGGACAGACTGGAGGGCTGGGCACAGAGTAACCAGATGAAGTTCAACAAGGACAAGTGCAGAGTCCTGCATCTGGGGAGGAAAAACAAACTCCACCAGTACAAGCTGGGAGGTGATCTACTGGAAAGCAGTCCTGTGGAGAGGGACCTGGGGGTCCTGGTGGACAACAGGTTAACCATGGCACAGCAATGTGCCCTGGTGGCCAAGAAGGCCAATGGGATCCTGGGGTGTATTAGGANCCAGCAGGGGGGTTGGACTCGATGATCTCTTTGGGTCCCTTCCAACCCCTAACATCCTATGATCCTATGATATGAAAAAGGAGCAAGCCAGCTGGCAGCTTGTAGGAAGATCTGTACCACACTTGTCTTTCACTATCTCATCTGCTTGAATCAGGACTTGGCTGGTGCTAAAAGGGTGTCGCCATAGCAGGGAGCAGGGGGACATCAAGGTGCCCTTGGCTGAGACTCTTTGCTTTGGAGCTGCCGGGAAAGAAAGTCAGGAGGAACATACAGCCAGTTTTGTTTGGAAGAGAACAGGCTTGTCTTTGGTGTTAGGTTGCCCTACAACAACTAGAGATGGAGAGGAAATGAGGTTATTCCAGACCTTGTATCTTACACCAGGTTTAAGCATCCATCTGGAAATAGAATGGAGTTGAATTTATCAGACTGATGGAAATCTTCGCTCAAGACACAATGGTGCTTGATGTTTCTGAGCAAGGAGACCATGTAACTGAGTTGCAGGAATATGGAAGTCAGACATGCAGATGGATTTAGTTCCAAGTCTGGCTGTTAGAACCCTACCTCAGGGGAGTTAACTGCAGATAGAGCCTTTCAGGAGTATTTAGTGGTGATGATGAGCTATAAAGCAGTCTCTTCTCCAACTACACAAAACTGCTACAAACCCCAGGGTGTATTCTCTACTTGGGAGTCTCTGTTGTTGACCAAAGTAAGGTTCCAAAATGGAGATGTATTAGAGAATACATGAGGAGTCACAGCGGAGTGCTCAAAGCAAAAACTGGCCTGCCTCCCTTTGCACTTTGCAAAAAAATAAAAATAGGTTATTTCCAAGTGTGCTGTCATCCGGCACGCAGACTGGACGTTTACACCTGAATATGGACTGGTTAATGTAACGTGCGATCCGCATCAGTTTTAATCCAGAGAAACTGTAGAAATAGGGAAGAAGTAACATGTCTTGGTTGGAGAAAGTAATGTGACTCATGATAAAGTGTAGGGTAGGCAGAGAGTCCTGTGGGTGCTGGGATGTGGGTAAACAATAAAACTGAAGGGTTAGACTCTGACCATAAATTTTAACAAGCTGCTCACTGAGCAGTGATGTTAATGAAACATGGAATTCTATGGCTTCATGCCTGCAGTTAGATTCCTTGGTTTCGAACAAGATGCAAACATTGATTCAAGCTTTTTCTTGGATTGGAATAGGGTGCACACATGCATATTTGCATGTTGAGTGTGAACAAATGAGCCTTATTGACCCAGGAGACAAGGGTAAAACAGAAGTCAGTTAAGTAAAGGAAAATTCATGGTGAGAAAACAAAACACATGCTAGTATCTGATCAAGTTTCTAGTAGCTAGACTATATCTGATCTAGCCTTACAAATACTAGTATCTACCAAGATACTTTTAGCATCTATATTTTTTTTCTAAATATATATAGGAATTACTGTTTTTAAGCTGTCAATAGCTTGGGTTTATGTTTTGCTCATTGCCAAGTTTCTGATGGATTCAATCAGTTTAGTGAATGCCTTGTGAAGTATTTTGAGACACTCAGAAGTATAAAATCCATGGAAGGCAACCTTTCAATGCTGTATGTGGGCTGCTGGCAGCAACATCATCTTCTGCTTTGTACTCAGGGTCTTGAACCTGTGATGAGAACATGCAGTCAAGATCGCGTCTGTTGGACAGGGAGGCTTTGAATCAGAGTTATCTGCTTGTGAACTGTTTGTCTATGACTCACCCAGATGTGCACAGCATCCACAAGCTTGGTGCTGCGGTCTCAGATTTTGCCTGTTGTATCTTACTATGGCAGCAAAACTAGGGTGAAAGTAGTTTAAAGAAATCTCTCTCCTAATCTGACCATAGGATTTGTCATATTGGTTATTTCCTTGTGAGATGGGAAATTAAGATTTGCTTTCACTCCCACCCTCTCCAGCTCCCGGTGTGAAGTGGTGGAAGGGTGGTCACTGTGGAGGAAACTCAGTGGGTTTAGGTTGTTGGTGGGGTGTCCCCTTTTCCAGACTGGAGAAGATGTAAGGTATTGAGGGAGGGGTTCTAGAGAATCATTTGGTTTGCAGGGGATTAGGATGTCCCATATGCTATGCTGAGGAGAGCCAGGCTGAGTACCCAGTGCAGAAAGGGTTGCAGAAAGCCAGGGAGATTCTGTGTAATGCTCAGGCTTTACTCCATGTCTCCTGGTGCTTGTAGCAAGGGCATCTCCCTTTGTGTAGGAAGGCAAATATTTAAAGTTGGCATTTAAGCTGAAGAATATTTGTGATGGATTCATGTAGGTCCTTGGAGTGTAAAGTGTTAGATTTCACAAAATCTAAACTTCTGTTTCTCACACTGGTTGCCTTTTAAATATTTTTTTTTAAATCTGCTGTTCTATAGAAAATCCAAGAATCTCCAGTTTTTTCAAAATAGAAAGTATCATTTTTTTTAGTTCTGTTTCCTCACTCAACAGAATAATGTTTGCCTGATGTAGAATCCGGTCACAGTTATAAATACTCTGAGGTGGACCCGTGTAGTTCATGCAAACCCAGTGGTTCTTTTATGTGACAATGAATGTGTACACCTGAGCATATGCATGTAATTGGCATAACCGTCCTTCGGCTATTATGAGGGAAAACTTGTAAAAAAACCTCCTTAATTTTTTATTTCCCACAAGAACTGTTGAAAAGGAACATTTCCTAGAATTTCTGTACAGCAGTGGTTATTAGTAGTTCTATTTTAATGGCTTTTTAGCTTAAATGAATGGGACCAGTTAGTTCCATAGCTACAGTCAAAATTAAATTGAAAACTAACTGTAAAAATAAAGAAATCTCCCAAGATTATCACCGACTACAATTTGTGAACTTCTCCTAAGTGAGACTATTATTTCCAAAGCAAAATTTGGAATGTTAATCCCACAACTTCTTGCTAAAAGCAGGGATGGAAGGGCCTTTCCAAACTAGTGAATAAAACTGTTTTAGGACAAACTCAATGTGTTGGTGCCAGTCTATGCAGATAAACTCTCTGAAAGGCACTAACAGGTGACTAATGCCATATTAACACCTGAGTTCAGCCTCCTAGAAACACTCCCTGCCCATCTTTTGTATTTGGATGCATGTTTCTAGGATGAGCCAAACCCACTGCATTTTTAATAGACTGTCACTGAGATTCGTTAACTGTCTGGTGTCTTTTCAATGGTTACATCCCTTTGACACCACTTCCCCAATCATGCTGAACTTCCATGCAGGTTACCTGCCCTTCCAGGTATGATGTGCCTCATGGTGTACCATGATCTGCAGTGAGCACATCTCGCTCCTCTCCAGAAGCTCCTATTCCCCATCACAAGGATGATGCTGGCTGTGTCCTGCACAATAGACCAGGATCTTCCAGAAGCATTGGCCATACACATGGTTCAGCGTTTAAAACTCAGTTTGCAAATTAATTTAGAATTGATTTCAAGATATGCTTAAAATAAATATCAGTCTCGGTACCTTGCCCAGATGTTGTGAATGAATGAATCCTTTGTAAATTGTTAAAAGCACTGGTGCTTATATCAGTATTTCGGGGTGTATGAAGCTACTTGCATTACCAGGAGTTACCCTGTTCTATCACAAGTTCTTATCTGATGCTCATTTTGATTTCAGTTCCCCCTGAAACTTCACAACAAAAGTTACTGTAATGAATGACTCTCCCCTCTTTCTCTTTTCAGAATCTAGTTTTCTGTTGGGAAACGCTCAGATCGTGGACTGGCCTGTAGTTTATAGTAATGACGGTTTTTGTAAACTCTCTGGATATCATCGGGCTGACGTCATGCAGAAGAGCAGCACCTGCAGGTTTGTCAACTCTTTCTTCATTGCTATTCAACTTAGCTTTACAACTAAAATCTGCTGGGAAGGGTTAATTTGGTTTAGAAAAAAACGCGATTGATGTAAGAAAAATACTGTTTTGCAGAAATAAAAGTACTGAAACGGACTTTAAATTAATGACATCAGTAACTTGTCCAGGACATGGTAAAGCACTTAACAAGATGCACTCAGTTAAGCACATTGTTGACAAACTTCCAGTAAAATCAGTGGTTACTTCTACTGGGATTAACAGGCTGCTCAAATGCTTAATGTTAAGTTCTTTGCTAAATCTGCGGTAGCGTTTAGGGTCCTGTAAGACTTAATCCTAACTAAAAGAAAGATAAATCCCAGTTGTTTATATTTTTTAAAAAATTATTTAGAACATCTACAAATTTAATATATTTCGTCCAAATCTGCTTTGAAAGCAAACCACATCTGCCCAGCGCAGAAATTCCTGTCATCCTCTATTAACTGCATAAATGCAGTCAGCACTGCAGCAATAAAGGCTCTTTGATAGAAAAAGCTCTTAAAATTTTGGCAGTGAGTGAGGGTGAACCACAAGTGCTCACAAAAGAGGGAGGAGGAGTTAAATAGTGTCATAGAATCACAGAATATATTGAGTTGGAAGGGACTTCCAAAGGTCATCTAGTCCAACCCCCCTACAACAAGCAGGCGAAGATTTAGACTTTATTCTTCTCTCATTTGAAATTAATCATGGCTAATATCAGTATGAATGTGCTCCAGCTAATGAAACAGTAAAGAAAGTGATGTTGTAGATAAAGTATTACAAAAGTTTCTCTTTTTTGGCTGGATAGTTTTGTTCAATCTCCTGGTACCATGCCAGGAGGTAGTGGACTACTCCAGCCCATCTCAGTTCCCGTTACTACGCACACACAGGGCACAGCAGTGTGCAAACTGCATCTTTACTCCCAGGAAGGCGATTAAGCTTATATATTTACTCTGAGCATTGCAGCTTTATGGCTTTTTCCTTTTGTTGGTGGTCTTTTAGGAGCAGGCAGCTGTGATTTATGGCTAGACATGCATCTGTGCTTTTTGACTGCCGCATCCTTTAAAAGGAAATGCTTCGTGGAAAGACTAAATTCCTAATGCGTGTGCGCAAGCTGTGTAAATGGGTGACAGAAGCAACAAGGATTGGCTGAGATACAAGTTTGTGTAGATTTTCCCTTTGTGTTCAGGGAGCAACCAACTCCAGGGTGGTGCTGCTGGTGGGGACTGCATATACAGTGATGACTTTTGGGACACAAGTGTGCCAGACGCTGATCGTTGGCCGATGCTCCAGCTGGCAGGGGCAGGGTGGGCAGTGAACCTGTCCTTGCACATCTGTCACTGCTTATCCAGAAAAGCGACATGCACCGCTCTCATCTGCCAGGAAAGGGAGAAAGCCTTGAGGGGTCCATGGTGGCTCTGTGCGGGCCGGTGTCCTCTAACAGGCCATGGAGAAGAGATGAGCAGGTGCTGTTGAACTGAAATATTAATTCACACAGCAGCAAGAGACCCGTTGTACTCTGTGAGGATGAAGGAAACTGCCTTGTTGCAGCCATCCTGGATATTGGTGGAGGCTTTCCCCTTTGCTCTCTGCCATCCTGTGTATCGAACTGATATGTTTGCTGTGAGCCAGCATTTTAACAGTCAGTGCATGTTAAAATAATTATAAATATAGAATGGGATGGTAGGAAAAAGTTGGGGTGGTGATGGTTTAGCACTACCTCTCTGGTAATGATTCTCCTGTGCCACAAATACTGAGGGAACCAAAGGGTTTATTCCATCTCAGTGCTTTTTGTGAATGTCAGGGGCTCTAGCTGCCATTTGTAAGGGTCCTGTTTTGGCCATGTTCATGGAGATCATACAGGTGAATCACACAGAAGCAAATTCAAGAAGGAATTATTGTCAGGAATGGAATTGATAAAAGAGATTTGTTTAAAAAAATTCTCTACATAGCCATCTCTGGATTTTGGAGAGGCCTCTCTACACTCAAAGCATGGCTAGCACTTCATTTGTGCCTGCATCTTAGCTGGTGCAGTTATATATGCAGTGTGATGTTGTCTGCTTCTTAGGAGACATTGCAGATTAGGAGTCTTTGCAAATATAAGGAGAGCTGGAGATGTTTTCAGCCTGGTCTGACATGCAGTGAATAGTCTTCCAAACAGTGTTCTTGGAGCTGCTCTCTGAGGAGCTCTGCAGTTGTATGGAATGGGAAATGGTCTGGAAGGCCAGAGGGTGCCTGCTTAGCCTTACTCTGTAGAATGTCATTCGGGCATTTATTTGTAGAATGTCTGGGGCTATTACTTGTATTTTCGGAGTTATTCTCTCAGTCCAGATTTAGTGTATTCTGCTCAGATTATCACAGAATCACTCTGTTTGGAAAAGACCCTTGAGTTCATCATGAAAGAAGTGTCCCTGCCCACAGCAGGGGGGTTGGAACTAGATGACATTCAAGGTCCTTTCCAGCCTAAAGACCTGTTTCGCCTGATCCAGGTGATTCTGCTCTGACAGAGAAGTTCAAGTAGATGATCTTTCGAGGTCTCTTCCAGTGCCCAAGATGCTGTGAATCTGTGAAGTTGAACCTACTCTGCAAAGTTCACCATTAAACCATATTATTATGTCACATTATAAATAAAAATTGCTTTACATATAATGTTTGCTTTATTGTTCTGAAGCAAGTGCTCTGGTGCAACACCTTTATTGCAGGTTTTAGGAGGGTCTGTTTTTACAGCATTTTAGTGCCAAAAATCCAACCAAAGAAAAATACTTAGATGGAAACAGTGTAAGTCTTGATGCTGTTTTGAGTTGTTTTTCTTACTGATAACAAGTGTGATCAAGACAATATCTAAATTGCGTGATATTCAGTCAGTTTGCCTCTACCTAGGAACCTGGGGGCCCTGGTGGACAGAAGCATGACTATGAGCCAGCAATGTGCTCTTGTGGCCAATAGGGCCAACAGCATCCTGGGGTGGATCAGAAGGGGGGTTGTTAGCTGATGGAGAGAGGTTCTTCTCCCCCTCTACTCTGCCCTAGTGAGAAAACATCTGGAGTATTGTGTCCAGTTCTGGGCTTCTCAGTTCAAGAGGGATGTGGAGCTGCTGGAGAGGGTCCGGTGTAGGGCAATGGAGATGATGAAGGAGCTGGAGCACCTCCCTTACCAGGAGAGGCTGAGGGAGCTGGGTCTCTTTAGCTTGGAGAAGAGGAGCCTGAGGGGTGACCTCATTAATGTCTACAAATATGTGAGGGGTGGGTGTGGGGAGGATGGAGCTGGGCTGTTCTCGGTGTCATGTAGTGATAGGACAAGGGGCAATGATTGTAAGCTGGAACATAGAAGGTTCCACATCAACCTGAAAAGGAACTTCTTCCCAGTGAGGGTGACGGAGCACTGTAACAGGCTGCCCAGGGTGGTTGTGGAGTCTCCTTCACTGGAGATATTCAAGACCCACCTGGATGTGTTCGTGTGTGACTTGGTCTCGGTGATCCTGCTGTGTCAGGGGGATTGGACTAGATGATCTTGCGAGGTCCCTTCCAATCTGTAATGATTCTGTGATTCACTCACACTTTTCCCCACACTTTTCTTCTGGGTCATCTAGTGAATATTCATTGTATCTTTTTTATGTCTGTCCTACAACAGACCCAACATTGGGGCTGCTCATCTGTCATCATTATATTCAGTCTCAGGTGGAATTGTCCGATACTGACCTCAGGGAGTGGTGAAGGCACTGGAGGTGCAAGTGATTATTGTTCCAGCTCAGGCAATGAGGTAGTCCTGTGACAAGCTGGCAGTGCCTTGATTTTGCACTACTATCATCTTTTTAATCAGTAACAATGTGCCCATTGGCAGGAAAATAGCTTAGAAATCTCTCGGAACCAAGTGCCAGTGTATATGCCAACACTATAAAAACGGCACAGTGTACACAGGGGTCAGGCTACGTGAATACCGAGTGATGAGGATCAGTGTGTTCTCTTTGTGGGTGCACATGGCACCCAAAGTTGCATGTGTGGCTGGGGCTGATATATAGAATAATTGGTAATAGTGAGTACTGAAATGCACTGAAACTTTAGCTGTAAGAATTTGTGTGCTGGTAAAGTATTGTTATGCCCAATGAAAATTAACTGAGAGTCCAGAAGGATCAGTGCATCTGCAATTGTGACACCTCTAACCTTCAATCCACCGTGCAAAACCCCCTGCCTGGAGGGGCACCAATAGATCAACCAGCATGCAGCAAAATGTTTCATGCTCAGTTGCCCACAGCGATGACTACGTCTTCATGAATACATTGAAGGAATGGTTACAAAACACAAAATCCAGTTTATCGTTGCAGGTAATATCAGTGCGTTTTAAATATTATTTCTTATCAGTTAAGTTCTCATTAAGCCTTCAGAAGAGTAGACATTTATTGCGTGGCTGGTTAGTACACTTGGTACTTGCTCCAGCCTTTGCTTTGCTTTGCTTACCCTTCCTTGCACCAGAGAGCCTCATGCTGCAGTGAGAGTCGCTGCTTGCTGATTTTGTTTCTGAAGAGCAAACCTGTTCTTAGGTGCTGTTTGTGTGTTCCCCTGCAGCTCCACA
Organism: Rhinopomastus cyanomelas; assembly: GCA_013400115.1. NCBI lineage: Eukaryota > Metazoa > Chordata > Aves > Bucerotiformes > Rhinopomastidae > Rhinopomastus > Rhinopomastus cyanomelas. The sequence continues at coordinate 32,665 of VXBP01001443.1, forward strand.
GGGGGAAGGAGCTGCCTCTCTTTCCCGGTGTGGTTGTTCACAAGACAGTATTTCCACCGAAACACTTTCCACGCTCCAGACAGTATCTCTGCTCTGCCCTTGTTTTGAGCTACTGCAATCACATGTGGGATTAGAAAGTCTCTGAATGAAAACCTGTCTCCGGTGAGGCTAATGGCAAAATTCCCACTGTGTTCAAAGAAATGGGATTTTGCATGGGGATACAAAGTGGTGGACTTGGAAATAGTTGGGGTGTCATCTCCGTGACCCGATTTTTGTGTCTGTGAGAAGTCCTGCCAAAGCTGTGCAAGGAACCTTACTGAGCATGCCAGTGGGACCCAGGGAGCTGCACTGTTTCTCCTTAGAAATGGCACCTGCTCTTTGATTGCAGAAGTTTTGAAGATGTTGCTGTGTATCTGTATTTGTTGTTCCTCCTGGCTAGATGGAACACCTCGTCTGTCAAGAAAGGCTGAGAGAGTGGGGTTGTCCAACCTGGACAAGAGAAGGCTCCAGGGAGATCGTACTGCAGTTTATAAGAAAGAAGGGGACCGTCTTTTCAATAGGGCCTGCAGTGCTTGTTCAAGGAATAATGGTTTTGAAGTAAAACATAATTGATTTAGACTAGATGTAAGGAAGAAATTTTTACTATGAGTATGAGCCCAGGTTGCCCAGGGAGGTGGCAGGTGCTTCATCCCTGGAAGCATTCCAGGTGAGGTTGGACAGAGTTCTGAGCAACCTGATCTAGTTGGAGATGTCCCTGCTCACTGCAGGAAGGTTGGACTAGATGAGCTTTAAAGGTCCCTCCCAGCCCAAAACATTCTATGATTCTGTGCTTATATGTTGTCATTATTGTCTTCTCACACAAAGCTTTTGGATTCATAGAGCTGTAATTCAGATGTAGGGTCATAAACCTTCTGAGCTTCACCTATCCTCTCTCCTAACAATTCCTCAAAACCAGCTGTTAAATATCACCTTGTCACATGCTGCAGACCTGAAGCTGTTCTGATGCTGCTGCTCTGAATCCTGATAAAGGACAGAGGAGCACGATACAAAGCTTCAGATGGGGTTTTTGTGCCATGGGATGCTTTCAAAGAGAGACAGAGGCCCAGGAATCTTAAATGACAAGCAGCCTGCTTCAGAGATGGGGAAATTATCTAAGATTGTACCTTCCTCTGAGTGTTTCCCTAAGCCTTACTTCTCTTTGATAAGTCTGTTTTCTAGGTAGTAAGACTCCCAGTAGCAGGGTGGTTTTGGTATTTATATCTTGTACGGTTTGCACCGAAGGCACTCAACAAGCACTAAATAACAAAACACACGAGGCAGAAAAAGACAGAGTGATTGACTGAAGAAGTAGGAGTCCTTCCATGCGTACAAAATAGGACAGACTAGATTAAATTAAACCTGTGATAAGTAAAGATCTTATGTAACTTCTACAGCAAGTGGCTTTGAGGTTTCTCTGGTGCTGTTAAAAATCACCTTCTGCAAACTGTTTCTGTTATTCCGGAAGCCTTTAAAATGTTTTTTTTTTTAAACGTGAAAATAGTCTAAGAGTTGAGTATTACAGTTTTACTGCAATAATAAGCTGCCTTTAATTTATACATAAAGTTGAATGATTGCAGTCAGCGCTGCTAACCCGTATCATCCTCCACTCAGAATGCTGAGCATGGTTTGTAATTTTAAGACCTGCTTTTCTGCGTGATAACCGTGTAGAGTCAAGCACTTTAACTAATCCTTGTTGTTTTTTGCTTCAAGACTGAGAGAAGCATTGTTTTAAATCTCAAGATTAAAAAAAGGGAATTCAACTGCACAACAGACTGTGCAAAAACCACCAGCTCTTATTTTGTTTTGTAGACAGGAGGGCAATCTACTTTACCTCATCAGTGCATTAACAGAGGCATACATTAAAAAAATCAAACTCTGTGTTGACATCTTTTATATATAAGGTTATCAGCTGAACTCAAAAAAGAGAGGCAGGTAATTTGAAAATGAGCAGTGGGCTGTGTTTCACATTTCCTAGACAGCTGAGCCTGTTAATGATAAGCAGTACCTCGGTGAAGCCTTGTGCCCTGCTAAAACCATTTCCTGATGCCTGTTGCCGCAGTGGCATTTCCTTTACTGTGCAGTCCCAAAGGTAACAGTTATGACTGTTATCAGTGGCTCACCCTGCCCTACCGGTGAATAAGTGCCTGTTGTGGCATGTGGATGCTGTAGTCGTTCACATGCCCCACATCTGCTTCCATCACCTTATTTTGGAAGCAGCTCCATTACCTCCCTTGGATGTTTGTGCAAAGAATATCTTCACGCTCTGGTTTTCATTGAGTATTTTAATGCTTGCCAAGTCACTAACCACTCTGCTGTTTTATTGTTTCTTTCAGAACAGTAGACATAAAATAAATGTTTATTGAACCTGTGGAGGTCTGTTGATCAATAAAAGAGAAGCAGCACTGAAACCGCAGAGGCACTGATAATGTTTCTTTTCCCTTTCATATCTATAACAGTTGTTGGTTGTAGGTTTCAGCTGAAGCTCAAACTGTTTGTGAACAAAGAAAATAGAAAAAACTGTACTGTCTGAGCAATTAAAGATGTGTTTATCCAAGTTCCTGAAAGCTTTTATCCCATGTTCCATTTTCCATCAGTTCTGTAACTGGGAATTTGCACTGAGCGATCTTCACGTATTTTTAATCCAGGGGAGGATGACAATAAGAGCCTGGCTGTTTCTTACAGAGGCTTTCAAAAGATCAGGGGGGTGGATTTATTTACGCCAGCTGAAAATCTGACCTGGAAAAGAATGCAAGGATGAGATGGTCAAGTGGCAAGAAATAGCAGAGTTAAAATTACGGTTTTGTTGTGTCAGTCTGGAGAGGGTTGAGCCTTCAAAAGCATTTTAATGTTTTCTGCATTTTCACTGAAATAGTAAAGAAATGCAGTGTACAATAAGGAAAATAAGGGTAACTTTGCATATGTTTGGTAGTAGTGCAGATGTAGGTGCACTAAGACAGATCATGCAGTTGATTTCTCACAGAATTTTCAGATAATTACAATTATCACTTCTTATTGATGAAATCCACTCTCCTTTTGTAAGTAGTAATTAGTAAAAGTATTCCAGTTATCTTAGTATCCTGGATGCATCTTAACAGGATTGTATTTGTCACCACTGATTCAGCCAACAAACTTTTACCTATAGCAGCTTTCATTTCTCCTCCAGAAACCTTTCCAAGAGGATTTAACAAAATTTGGGAGGATTTAGGGGTTTTGTGGCCTGCAGCTGTGGCACTAATGATTTTATAGGCTCTTTTTCTAACCATATATCCTTAAAGGTATTCTCAGGAAAGCACATTACAGTAGATTTCTTTGCTACCATTTACAGTTGTTGTTATTCATTATTGTAGACATCCTTGTGACACTCTAAATACTTAAATGAGGTGTAAATCTTAAAGAAACTTTGGTAAATGAAACGACATAAACATTGGAGGTGTTATTAAAGTGACTGTAACAAAGGTGTTGCTTGTGTAGAAAAAAGAACCTCTTTTTCTTTTTCAGTTTTATGTATGGTGAACTGACAGACAAGAAGACCATTGAAAAAGTCAGACAAACTTTTGACAACTACGAGTCAAACTGCTTTGAAATCCTCCTCTACAAGAAAAACAGTATGTATATGTTTGTATGTGGTGTTGGGAGAGAGAAATCATATTGAGAGTGCATAATAACTAAATTATGTTTAGTTTAGGGGGATTGGACTGGATGATCTTCTGAGGTCCTTTCCAATCCCTAATGATTCTATGATTCTAAATAATTTTCCATTTTCATAAATCAAACCAATTTTTCATTTTGACATATGGGCAATTTTGGGGCAAGATTTGAACAAGAAATGGCTTTTCTGATTGTCACAGCTCAAGAAGATACTTCTTTTCTTCAGGACAAGTGTTCAGATTGCCAAGAATAGTAGTTGTTCCCTGCTGTCTTTAGTCTTGACTCCTTCTTTACAAAATATATTTAGTTTTGACGATTGTTTCCCTGAATGGAAACTGACTGGGTTTAGTGAAAAGAAATATTGAATGAGATTCCCCCACATCCCTCAGGAAAACACCCCCACGTCTCCACAAGTGAGAACACAGACCCTGATTTCCATGGGTGGGTGCTCCCGGCAGTGTTGAGATGCGTCTGTGCTGTGTAAACCAACACATGTGAGCTCTGGTGAGAGTACTCAAACTGCTGCACATCTGAGAGATTAATTGCAAAACCAGAGGAGTTTTTAACTTGGTGAGATGTAGGACCGAAGTTTCTTCCTTTTGATGGTGTTGGGTTTACAGGAGGGTGCCAGTAACAGAGATGATTTTTGTTTCATTCTGTTTCAACCATGAGTCACTACAGTCACATATTCTGCTCTTCCACTTATGTGGGCAGCACTGCTTCTGCCTTATCAACGGTGTAGCACATACAGAGCAAAACCCACACTTGTGTCGTCTCACACTGGGCTTGTGCTGTGTGGCCTTCTCTCCCAGGCTGCTAGTTAAAATTCCTGCCATCTTTCTGGGATAGAAAGCCAAAATAATCAGATAAAGTGTGCTCCAGAAGGGCTGGATCCTCTAACCTGAGAAGAATGAGTCTAGCTGACTGGGTTGGTGGCTCTGTAAAGCACAAGCCAAGAATAGTCTTGATCACAGAATCACAGGCTGGAAAAGATCTCCAAGATCATCAAGCCCAGCCTACAACCTAACATCACCACAATCATCTAGATCAGGGCACTAAGTACCACATCCAATCTTGTTTTAGACACCTCCAGGGATGGGGACTCCACCATCTCCCTGGGCAGTCCATTCCAGTGTCTGACCACCCCTTCCATGAGGAAAGACTTCCTAACATCCAACCTAACGTTCCCCTGGTGCAGCTTCCAGCCCTGCTCTCTTGTCCTGTCACTAGTTGTCTGGGAGAATAGGATGACCTTCACCTGACTACAACCTCCCTTCAGGTAGTTACAGAGCCCTCTCTGCAAGGTTCCCCCTGAGTCTCCTCTTCTCCAGGCCAAACTCCCCCAGCTTCCTCAGCCTCTCCTCATTAGAATTTCTCTCCAGTCCCTTCTCCAGCTTCATTGCTCCTCTGGACCTGCTCCAGCCCCTCGATCTCTGTCTTGAAGTATGAGGCCCAGAACTGGTCCCATTACTTGAGGAGAGGCCTCACCAGTGCCCAGTACAGGGGGAGAATTACATCCCTAGTCCTGCTGGTCACACTATTCCTCATACAAGCCAGGATACCATTGGCTTTTTGTACCACCTGGGAACATTGCTAGCTGATGTTCAACTGGTTGTTAACCAGTACTCCCAGGTCCCTTTCTGCCAGGCTGCTCTTCAGCCACTCATCTTCCAGTCTGTAGCTGCTGGGGGTTATTATGGCCAAAATGTAGGACCTTGTACTTAGCCCTGTTAAACCTCATCCCTCTGGCCTCTGCCCATTGACCCAGTCTGTCCAGGTCTCTTTGCAGCATCTTCCGCCCCACCAGCAGATAGACACTCCCAAGTGGTGTCTTCTGTGAATTTACTAAGGGTAGATTTCATCCTCTCATTAAAGTCATGAGTAAAGGTGTTGACTAGAACCAGCCCAGTACTGATCCCTGGGGGACACCAACTGGATGTGGCACCATTCACAACCGCTCTCTGTGCCCAGTGATCCCGCCAGTTTTTAACCCAGTGGAGGGTGCACCCATCCAAGCCATGGGCTGCAAGCTTTTCCAGGAGGATGTGGGAGACTGTGTTAAAGGCTTTGCTAAGTCTAGATAGACCACATCCACAGCCTTCCCCTCATCCCCTTGGTGGGTCACCCAGTCATAGAATGAGATCAGATTGGTTAGGCAGGATCTTTGTTTTCTAAACCCAAGCTGGCTATGCCTGATCCCTTGGTTGCCTCATGCATGCTGCTCGATGGCACTCAGGATGATCTGCTCCATAACCTTGCCAGGCACTGAGATCAGGCTGACAGGCCTGTAGTTCCCTGGACCCTGCTTGTGGTCCTTCTTGTGGATGGGCACAACACCAGCCAACCTCCAGTCATCTGGGACCTCTCCTATTATCCAGACCAGTGATAAATCTTGGAAAGCGACCTAGCTAGCTCTTGTGCCGACTCCTTAAGCACCCTGGGATGAGGACCATCCAGTCTCATAGATTGGTTGGGATCTAAGTGGCGCAGTGGGTCACTAACTACTTCCCCCTGGACTACAGGAGTGATATTCTGCTCTCCATCCCTGTCTACTAACTCAGGAGCCCAGTTACCCTGAGAGTGGCCAAGGTTTTGTTAAAGACTGAGGAAAAGAATGTGTTGAGTACCTCAGCATTTTCCCTTTGTTCAATTACTGTGTTTGTCCCTCAGTCGAATAAGAAGTAGATATTTTCCTTGGCCCTCCTTTTGTTATTAATGTATTTATGAAAGCACTTTTTATTATCCTTAACAGATTTGACCAAATTAAGTTCTAACTGAGCGTTTGCATCTCTAATTCTCTTTCTACATGACCTTACAATATCCTAAACACTTCCCTCTTTCCAAAGTTGAGACACAGTTTTTTTTCCTCCTGAATTCTTGCAAAAGCTCCCTGCTCAACCAGGCTGTTCTCCTTCCCCACCGGTCCATTTCCTTCTTGGTTTCCTATATCTTTCACGTCAGCCTCCCAAGGGACTTTGTCAGTCAGTCTTTTGAACAGGCCGCAGTTCACCCTCCAGAAGTCTTAAGGCAGCAGTTTTACTGGTCCTTCTCCTTGTTTCTCCAAGGATTCAAAACTCAATCATCTCGTGATTGCTGTGCCCCAGATACCCTTCAACCTTTACCTTCCCCCACAAGATCCTCCCTGTTTACATGGAACAGGTCCAAGAGGGCACCTCCCCTGGTTGGCTCCCGTACCAGTTGTGTCCAGGAACCTCTGGGGCTGTTCTCTCTCTGCTGTATTGTATTTCCAGCAGACATCGGGGAAAACTGAAGTCCCTCATGAGCACAAGGTGCAGCAATTTTGAAGCCTCTCTTGACTGCTTATTCAAATTTTCATTCGCTTCTTTATCCTGGTTGGGTGGTCTATAACAGATTTCCACCACAAAAATCTTTTACTGGTTGTGCTTCTGATTTTTACCCATAATGACTAAAACTTATCCTCACCCTCATGAGTGTCTATGCTTTTGTATGTCTCCCTAACATAGAGGGCCACTCCAACACCTTTTCTTCTTCCTTCTGAAAAGTTGATGGACATATTTTCTTCAGTTTGCTCAGTACAAGGTTCAGGTCCTGTGAGTCTGGGGAGCTTTCCCCTTGGTTCAGCTGCCTGGAGCCCAGTAGTTGAGACTGTGCTTCCCAGGTGGACTTTGGTACTGGCATGGAGCACCTTGCTGGGGTGAAGCTGGATGTTTCTCCCACGTGTTGTGGCTGAGGGAAGGTAATGATGTGCCTTGTGAAAGAGCTGACTGTTCCTGACAGCCCCATTTCACTGAAAACACATAAACTTTTCATGATGTTGAAGAAATCATCCTGAATACTTTGTCTTCTTGAAACAAATTCACATGCATTATGCTTTGCTTTTCTTTTCAATTTTTAGACTAAATCTTCTTGCACTTAAACAGTAGGAAATGTCTTTAGATTTTTTTTTCAATTCTCCCTGCTTCAAAGCATTTAACCAACACTTTAATTAGAAAAGGAATCAAGAGCAGCTCTGAAGTCCAGCTGTTTCTGCTGGTGCCCAGAAGAGCCCTCCAAATGACCTCTTTTCAGTTCCTCAGCATATGGATATGTCTGTTCTCTAGATTTTCTGCTTCTCTGACTGTTTCCTGTGCAGGTCTCCTGAATGCCCCCTCATATTAGGGAAATTTCCCAGGACAGACCCCTGTTGGGTATCTTTACAGGTGCCGGTTCCCAACACCACCACATCCTATGTCTATGTCATTAACAGAGGACCCCAGAAACTCGGATCTCTCCCTGATCCTGCCTTCTCTTACTAACTGGGCTGGCAGCTCCTGCTCTAGCACAGACCAGTCTTGAACTATATTCCTTTCTATTTCATCGAAGTATAAAAACATGGGACTTGCCCGTAACAAGCCAGTTGCTTTTTGCTCTGGATTATGGATTGTGTTCTGGAGTTTGATGATGCTTCAGAGATTTATTAAACTGCAGTTGCCTTAATAAAATCCCCACCTTTGCTCAGATTTTGAAGCCTGTACCTTCCATATGTTATACAAGATTACAGAAGGACTTTATGGAAAAGTACTCGTGTTTCTTTTCAGGCTTGACTCGATTTCTATTTGACAGATCCTGTTGCCAGCTGTTGTCTTCATCGCCCAAAGCCCAGAACCTCAGCCTATTGCTGTAGCTGAGAGCACCTTTTGGCTCCAGTTCAGCAGCTGGTTTGCCCAGGTTTTGCTGCAATATGCCATACTCTGAGTTTGCTGAAGAAGGTCCTTCAAGACACTGCCTACTTGTTCTCCAAGCTGAATACTGGGGCAGATAAAGAAATAAAGCACAGTTAACTGCTGGTGTGAATATTCTTCTGCAAAATGTAGAACGTTACTCCGTTGAAGAGCTTTGTGTTTATCTCCTGCAGAGACCCTGCAAGGAGCTTTCAGTGCTCTCAGAATGCCTTCCCACCCACATTCAAAACTAGATCCAAAGGTGCTGTGTACTTTTGATGATGTGGCAGTCTTCTTTTTCTCACCTATTCCTTTACACTTTTGGAAAAGGGAAATTGAGATTTTCAGGTTGCTTCCCCGTCTTTCTTTCCTTTCGCAGGAAAGCTGATGTTCTCCAGCAGCATACATACGGCTGCTCACTTCACATGCCACTGTGCCATTTTAACTCGGCTTGCAGATTTCAGATTCAGACCTCAAAGTTTGCTCCTATTTTCCTCTGCTTTACTGCATCCCCTCATATGTAGTCCTCAGCTCTAACCATCCAAATACTAAGCAACCATGTTAGGCACGCAGATACCTCTATATATGTATGTCTGTGTGTTAATACTCAGGAAGCCTCTTTGCTTGCTCTTGACCAGATTGCTATTTCCACAGCAGCAGCCACCTTGACTGTATCTTTGACTTTAGTCAGCGCTAAAGTAAGCTTGGTAAGGTAAGCGCTAAGGTAAATTTGCCTGACTGCTTTCAGAGGTTTTCAAAGGGTGCAAATGAGTTGCCAGGTATAAGTGCAGCTTCAGTTTTACACCAGAGATCTGCAGCTCTCTGTTTTAGAAGTTTGGAAAAGAGTCTTGGGTTAGCAAGTGGGAATTGAGATAATAAAGTAAGCAACATTAATGGCTTTGGAATTATAAAAAACCCAGATCCCCATCTCTCCCACTTCTCCAAAGTTACAGCTTTAATCCCAGTTCAACAATGCTGAATTTTGTCATGAACTTGTGTGGATGTTAACCTTCTCCCTAGCAGTCCTAGTCCAGATGGGTTTCTTTGCCCTCTGGGTATCTCTTCTTTGGTTCTTGGCCCGCTNCCATGGGGAGCAGTAAGCAACCACAGGTATCAATGTATCGGCTCTCAGACTGGCATTCGGGCAGCTCTGGAGAAAAGCCAGTATGTCAACTGGCTGAAGGGACATCAAATCCCAAAGATTATTAGCTGTCTGATGGCATTTGTAGTGCTATGTTTAGGTGCAAGTTTGTGAGAGAGGGGATGCAGCCATGGAAATGTGCTAGATGAAATCATCTCCGACATGCATGTTCCTGCAGGTGAACTCAGTGTTCCTAAGCAAATTGCTTAAAGTCTTTCAGGATTTTGCCCCTTGCACAGAAGACCTGCATGCGCATAGGGGTCTGCCGTGTACGTTTCTGCCTAGGAGCTGAGCAAGATCAGTTTCTGCTCTGGAATACCTACAGGAGCCCTGTGTGAACAGTGAGCATGTACCAGAAGCCATACCAATGTTTCCAACACTGCAGACATGTTTTGGGTGTTTATTTGATGAGTGAGAGGATTTGCAACATTTTTTGCATGTACTTTAAAACCTAGATGGAGGTGACTTCATTGGGAGATTGCTTTGCTGGGCTGGACAGTGAAGAGGTAGAGGATATGACCTGAAACACTAAAAGGACATCACATAAAATCTCTTGATTCGTCTTGATAGGACAATTAGATTCTATGTATGGATTAGCTCAGGTTCTTTTAAATAGTGGAGTAGCATGAAATTTGGAGCCAGTATATTCCATCAATTTGGGATCTGATAATTGCATATTGTGTAAAGGAGTCAAAGATACCAACCAGCAATTTTTTTTTTTGCTTTCCTACCAGAGGCAATTTTGTGAAACACATTGGAAATAAAAGGCCAAGAGCAAGCGAGGAAGAAAAATATGTTTTATTTCAGAATGGAGATTTATAAAGCCTCCTGTATCTGATTAGCAATGATTAGATTAATGAAGCTGTAAAAAAAAAAGCAATATGTTTGTTTCCTTTGAGAAGGTAAAAAGATCAGATCTGGAAGATGTAAAAGTATCTAAGTATTGAGATATGGCCCTAAAGTGTACCTGTTATGGTAACTTGTAAGTGATGAATTACTCTGTATATGGGATGGGGAACGTCCGTGCTACACCACAACCTAATGCCACCTTTTTCTCTGCTTCAGGAACCCCAGTCTGGTTCTACATGCAAATTGCACCTATAAGAAATGAACATGAAAAAGTGGTTTTGTTCTTGTGCACCTTTAAGGATATCACTTTGTTCAAACAACCGATTGAGGATGATTCAACAAAAGGTAAATATGAAATACATGAGTGTCTTTTGTCAATGGCTAAATGCATGCTTGAGCTCAGTCCTGTGACAGAGACATACGATGCCTGTGATCTGGGTCTTTAATTCAGGAAATGTTTTGTACCTGTCAGAATTTCAGTGCCGTTCTCATATTTATTGCCTGTAAAAATAAACCAGTGCAAGTGGAAATTCCCTAAGAAGGTTTTGCCAGCATCACAAACCTTCCTTTCTATTTGTAACTTCCCTTCTTCTTCACTACAGCTGGCATTTGCTAAAGATTACATAGTTTTGAGACATTTTAGTGTTGTTGTTTTGGAAGACCTTTCTCCAAGGGACTGGTATCTTCTTTTCAGAAGAAAACCCAATAATTTCAGTTTCTTTGTGTCAAAACATTGATATTTCCTTTCTTCCTCAGTCTTTGAAGTGAAATGAGAAACAAGCAGCCCGTTTGAGTCCTTTATTACTGCCTAGCAATGGATGTTACATGACAGCTGCTGGTGATGGTGTTGAGATGTGCCATGCTCTTGTCACCTAATAACTCATGGCAAGACCTACAGTCTTGCACAGGAGGGAGTTGCTGGTTGCTTTGGTTATAAGAAGTGTCTTGTGTCAGATTCGCCTGTATATTGCTTTGAGTAAAATAATCCACATTTATAACAAGGAGGGCATTTCTGCTGCAGCATCCAGATCCCGTGTTCACTTGGAAGTTGTCTTCTGGTGTTTAATTCCTTGCTATATTTTACTCTTCACACTTGGAGAATGCTTCATTTCTCACCAAGAGCCATGTGTGCTCCAAGTCATCTTCCTTAGAATAAACGTGGAGTCATTTGAATGCAAACGAGATTTAAACTAATTTCTTATGATCTCGATAACACTTATATGTGTTTGGATGACTGAAAAGTAGATTTATAAAGACAGACTTAAAAGAAATTGAAAGGCTTCTCTTCGGGCTAACACCAAATATGAGAAGTTTTTTTATCTAGACAGTATTATACGCAAAGTTCCAAGACCCTGATATAGGAATAAATTCTCAGCCATCATATGCTTTATGCCTCTATAATTTAGTTACCAACCTGCAAATGCTCCCTTATTTCACTTTCATCTCCATAAGGTGGAATTTTTCTGCATGGGAATTGTATTTTTTAGGATAAGTGCCAGTTGATTGAAAAAGCTTTTAACTGTAGAGGTCTGAAGGCATGGGACTGGCTCCTTGCTGCAGCATGCATGACATATAGTCACAAAGGAAAAGCATCTTTGCAAGCATTCTTTTGTAGGATTTCCTATTTGATGCTTTCTGGGGGCACTGAGATGGATCAGGCACATGGAACCAGCCCCTACACTGCAACCTTTCTCTTGCTCTACCCAAATTGCCACAGCGTATAGTTGCACTGAGGAGTGTGTGGCTGCAGCAGGAGACAGAAAACATGTTGAACGTGGCTCCCAAATGCGGAAGTGATGAATGCTGCCTCTTTTGGATTCTCTGCTTGTGAGATTTGTACGCTACTGCTTTCCTGGGGGATATGCTAGAGGGGCTGAGCTCTCCCCTTCTCCCATCTTGTGGCTGAGGAGGAGCAGAATCCAACTGGCATCCATTATAGAAATAATGTATGTTCCTATGGGAAAGAGCAATAGCTGTGTGGTTCATAACTCGTGTACTGCTGTTCTCCAGTGAAGGGTGCCATTAGTTAAAATGCCAGGTACTAACTATGAACATTGCGAAATATTCTTGTCAGCTGCCAGTGAGCTCTGACTGGGTGTTTCAGCAGCACTTATTTATGTCAAAGTTATATTCATTCCCTCCTTCCCAAAACAAAACACCATAGCAGGCAGCACAGCTGCATCTCTCGACTGCTGTTGAGGCGTATGACTGGAGTCTTAAGAATTTGCTCAGGGTGCTTTGATGAGAGCATCAATCAAGCTTGATCAATAAAGCTCCATAATTACAAACAATTGACCTATTTTTAATTATGTTTTTTAATATACTGGAGCTTGTCTTTTCTTTATACATAGAGAAAAATCATATTAAAGTATTTGTATAGTTTTACTACAAGAATGGGGAAAGAGCACTGTTGCATTGCCCCTTGTGTCTCATCTGGGTGGATCTGGTGGATCCACGAGGATCGCAGCTATTTTGTCAGTTAATGCTGTCAGAGATGCATAATTCATTGTCCTTGCAGATAACATCATGATGTGCTCAGAAGCTGTCAGGCAACTTTGTTTTTGAGTTAGAAGATTGGTAAACACATACATTACAATTTGGCGGAGAATTTTTAAACTTCTGTAAAAAGCATCTCAGTGAAATACTGCTCTTGACTGCTGGGAGCAGACGTTGAAAGGGCTATTTTTTTTTCTTTTTTCTTTTTGAAAGAGGATTTTTCTTTAGGAATTCTGCCAGGACCATGCAATACATAAAACATAAGTAATTATGGTGCAGATGAGTTACTGTCTATTACTTATGGGAACAGTAAATCTGAGATAAAAAATTCAAGTGAAATAAAATATTGATGTCATTATGCAATAATCTCCATGAACCAATCCATTCTGCTCTGTTCAAAGATACCTTGCTTTGTTGTGAAGCTTCGCTATGTCATGCTCCTACGAGGTACAAGGATCTGAGCTTTAAATCATCAAAATGGGTGTATCTACACTTCAGGGTGTCTGTGTCCTGTCTCCTGGAAATTAATGGTTGGGTTTTCTGGGTTTGTTTGTCAGCATCTTGTGTAGACCTTGCAAGAGAATGGTGGTTTTGGGGAACAGGGAGTGGAGCCCAAGTGCTAAGGGTGCATAACTGCTCACAACTATTGAGGAACTGGTCATGTTTTTGAAAGCAGGACATACAAATGAAATGAAATCTTAACACCAGAACACATTGTAAGGGATAGGTGGGATTTTTTCCTAATATGGGCTAGAAACTTGCTTGTTTATAGACTTGATGCAAAAAATACAGTTGATGTCACAAGACTAGCCCAGTGTGAAGGGAGTAAGGGAGGCCTGGGGCACTGCAGCAGATGGTGTCTGTGTTACCTGAGTTCTCATGGCTAGCTGCATGGAAATGCTGTCAGAAAGGAGGAGGAGGAGGAGGAGCAGGCTTTGCTTGTAGGAGGGAATAAAAGTGGTGAAAATTTTCCTTGGTCACCCAGGAGGCACTGTATTTGTTGCAGTCCAGAAACCTCTTGAAACTTACTGGGCTGAAAGCAAGAGTGGAAAAAATGGATATTTAAAAGCTAACTTTCTCTGATAAAATACAGTGGCAGAGATCAACCCCCTTGTTTTCCAAGAGGGTACAGACAGTTCAACACGAAAGGTTTGACTGACTTGTTTTCTTTTTGCCTGTGCTGGTGTCTATTATTGCAAGGTTATGTGTGGGAGACCTATGAAATAAAGCAATGGAACAGTGACCAAGAGGTATTGTTGTCTCCCTGAAAATGGAAAATTACTTTGAGAGTGTCTAACTATATGGAAGTGTAAAAAACCCCCAGCACTTCAAGTAGAAGCAGTAAAGATCATAATGGAAGGACACAACAGCCTCTCATCTGATGTGTTCACTCCTGGGTGAAGATGCAGCCAGCAGTTGTGCAGGTCTGGAGGGTAGGGAGAACAACTTTCCTTGGCTTGATTTATGGTTTGTAGTGCCCCATCTCCTGACTTGGTGGCTGGAATATTTGTGGTAGTTGTCGGAGTAGAAAAGAGGTATGAGAAAGTGATGAAAGAGGAGATATCACAGGGAATGATGGATGCACTTGGTGGTCTTTGGGTTAATGCCTTATTTTCCAGTGAAAGAGATGTACTGTGTTTGTCTGGTCTCTCTTTTGTTCATTCTCCTTTCCTTTGGTAATAGGAACGTTTGCCTCATCTGGATTCAATAGCAAGCACTAGGTCCTACCTGTGGTGGTGGAGGGCCAGATCTGCGGGAGTCCTGGCTGAATGCCTTACACAGCAGAGGTGGAAGGCCATTACAAGCATATAAAAGATTCTATTATGTATTTTCTTTCAGAGAATAAACCCCAAATATGTTTTTTTTATATTTGTACCATTATAGGATCACAGTTGGATGCTTTTATCAGCTTGCTGTGCTTTTATTCTGTCTTTACCCAATGGACTTTTAAAAACATCTGAAAACTTTCAGTCTCTCCAAAAACACAGTGGTAATAATCTTATGCTTATTTGTCTAAAAAAATATGAACCCATTTTTCTTGGCCCTAACTATTAGACGGGCACATGGGGCCATGTAAAATGCCAGGAGTGCTGCAGATTATATCGAAATGCAAGTTTTAAGGACAGGAAAAAAACCCAGTCATTTCTCAGCTAATAGTGAAGTTTCACCTAGTTGTGCAATGGCTTTATTCCCTTTATTATCATCAGTGATGAAAAATGTGGCCTCTGGGTAGTCTTGGAAGTTTTCTTTGCTGGGATTCTCTCTGGGTCTCTTAAGTCTCTCTTGAGTGAAATATCAGGCCTGTCACCTGCTGGAAGTGACCAGTAAATGCTGGTGAACACTGATGGGACCCTGAATTAGGATGCAAAGCTGTGTTAGTGAGGTCTCCACAAGTCAGGACCATGTGCTCTTAACAGACGATGTCACAGCAGTACCCTGAAGTTGAGTTTTTGGGGTTTTTTTTTCCAATTTGATAAATCCAGACTTTAATAATCAAGACTGTCTGGGACAATGCTGTAATACTCCCAGTGATATAACTCTTCATAGTTATGTAACTCTATATAATGATACAAGTCTATCTTGAAGTGTGACAGGGCTATAAAAAGTGTAGTAGTTGCAGAAATACACACTTAGGCTTGCTAAGCCTTTCTAAGCCTATAATTCTGATCCTTTTTTAATCTTTAATAAGTGCAAGTTATTAGGCACATATAACTAGTTGCACATGGAAACTTTTTTTCTTTGAGGGAGTATCAATCCTGGTGATAATAGAAGAAGTGGGTGGAGGGATTAAAGCATGAAAACTAGGTTTCTACCTTTAGCCGAAGCACAGTGTACCCTGTTGCATGCATCACCTTGACAGTAATCCGTAACAGTAATTTAATAGGTAAAAATTTGGATATCCGTACTGTTGTTTTTTTTTTTTTTTTTTTTCACATTTTCATGGCTCTGATAACAAAGGTATCAGTGCTATGGAACACCTCTTATTCTGATGTTATTTCCTATTGCTTTGATCTGCAGAATTTCAACCCCCAGTGTCTTCAGGACTCAAGGAGGTCATCTCCATCCCTCTGTTCTCCCCTGGGTCTAGAGTGCAGTGTCCAGGGACATCTGGGCCTTGATAAAGGATCTCTAGTGGCCATTTACTAGGATACCAGGTGGGCTTCCAGTGTCAACAGAAAGCAAAGTGGTGAACTTGGTAGAGTAGGGTTAATGGTTGAACTGAATGACCTCAAGAGTCTTCATCTTGAATGATTCTTTGACTCTGTGTAGTGTCTTCGTATTTGAAATCATCCATTTTGGATGGGCACAGCTTGCTAGTAACTGGGAACTCTTAATGTTGGAGTGATTCTGTACCTACAGGACAGGCATCCCCATTACAGTCTTCAGTGACATGCTGGTGACACTTTCAGCTGACACTGCCCAGGTTGAACAGTCATGAAGAGATAACGTTCCTTACTCCTAAAAATGACACTCTGAGATCTTATTTCTACCCCCTTCCTCCTGCCTCTTGCTTTGCAGCTGTCAGAGACCCACCATGATGAAGACAGAATTTCCATATCCAGGGCTGCTTAGTTTCTTACACAGAAATAAAGTACTTTTCTGAATCTCGTATTGCCTTTTGAACCCTTTGTGCATCATCATCAGCCCACAGTGCACATTAACTGTCTGTAAATGTCTCCAAGTTTAATGTGCAATGAAAGAGAAAGCCCATTGAAACCAAATCTTACCCTGCGAGGGATTGAATTAAACTGCAAGTTGATCTTTAAAGTGGTAACTGTTTGTAGATGGATACACTTTCTATGTAGAAAACTCAACCCTCAAAAGCCATGTATAAAATAATAAGTACAAATATAGTAGAGAGTTTGAGTCTAATGTGTATGTCACAGGGCATTAAATTTCACTAAATTACTCCTCTACTGAACCTATGAACTTGTGTAACTAAGCCATCCCCACCAGACAAACAGGCAGGATCGATTTAGAAGTCTGAAGGGACTGAGGAGCCACCACATTCCTTCATATTTTTCTTGCTTTTTCACTATCCTTTTGGCTTTAAAAAAACTGTCATATTTAAATTAACTTGGCCTCTGTTTCTAGCACTGGTGTCGTCTTCAGCATTTTTTTCCCACTATAGTAAAAAAGTCTCATTGAGGCACTTACACATAGAATTGAGCTGTTGCTCCACCTTCTTCTGATAAAGTAATGAGTTGAGCTCCTTAAACCTGAATGTTGAGGCCTGTTGGTGGCAGATACAGGCATTTTAGATGCGCTTTAATCCAACTATTGGCAGTGGTAGGGTTCTGGTGGCATGGATTTCAGCCTCCCAGGTCCCTGGTTAGCTTCTGTGATCAGTACTGTAGCCAAGTGGGTTCACAGTACTGCTCCCTGTTCAGCCTCTCCAAGCCTAGCTCATTCTTATGTTGTAGATTCCAGTGACTGAAGGGGACCTACAGAAAGGCTGGGGAGGGACTTTTTAGGATGTCAGGTAGCGACAGGACTAGGGGGAGTGGAGCAAAACTGGAGATGGGTAGATTTAGACTGGATGTGAGGAGGAAGTTCTTCACCATGAGAGTGGTGAGAGCCTGGAATGGGTTGCCCAGGAAGGTGGTGGAGACCCCGTCCTTGGAGGTGTTTAAGGCTGGGCTGGATGAAGCTCTGGCCAGCCTGATCTAGGGTGGGATGTCTCTGCCCATGGCAGGGGAGTTGGAACTAGATGATCCTGTTGTCCCTTCTAACCCTGACTTGGTCTAGGTGATCCTGCTGTGGCAAGGGGATTGGACTAGATGATCTTTCGAGGTCCCATCCAATCTCGAATGATTCTATGATTCTACGTGTTGAATTGCTCATCTACCAAGACCTCTGGACCTTTTAAGAACTGTTCTTTGCTAGGGATGTTTCCTGCTCCCATACTAGCTGGAGATACAGTTAGCTTTGCTTTTCCTTAGATACCTGATTTGCATTTAGAAGACTTTTGAAAGGCACATGCCTATTATCAAGAACATCATCCTGGTGACTGCCGTCATCACAGTTTAACATTCCTCCAATCTTCCTGTTTTCTTGGCATTTTATTAGTCAGTTTATATTGACTTTCAAAACATAGAGAGAAACCCCAAATAGAAGGAGAGGTGTCCACTGGGGTCCAGAAGGCTGTCAGTAATAATATTTTTACTATTTTCCACTACTCCTTGTTGGACATCTGCCAGGTAGCAAATTCTTCATTCATTTAGCCTGTAATTTACTGAACTGCTTGGTCTCAGTACTTTGTCAAGAGTGTTAGTTCAGTGAAGATTCCTGTGCCAAGTGGATTTGGCTAAACTGTGGTCAAATGCAGCAACAGCATGAGGTGATGGATGAGGTGGTATGTGATGAGCACTGTGGTTGTGCTGATTTGGGAGGTGTTGGATCCTTGGCTGCAAGTGGAAGCAAACCAGGGGCAGCCACTGGAGTTGTCATCAGGTTCATGTTGCTGGATTTATGCCTCTCTGATGCATGTCATACCTCTGCTATGGCTCTGGTTGGCCATTGCATTTGGTTTGCAGTTTGTCCTGTCAAGGTGTTTGGCTGTCTTCCTGAACCAAATGTATACTCTTATCAAATAATGCAATTAACATTTTGGAGCATTTTACATCATTCCATATTGACAGCCATTTATCATGTTCTTTTCCTTTTATTTTCTATTAAACCTCTTGTAACTCAGGTTGTCTTTTCTGTCTTTTGCCTGGCACTGAGGTGAAGGTGAGCAACCTATAATTGCTTGTAATTGACCTGTTTGCCCTTTCTGCATATGGCTGCAGAAAGTCTTTTGATTGTGCTGTGGGAGTTCTTTAAATATGTCATTGTTACTGTAATAAATCAAGCCAGAGGATGACATTTCCCATATGCCATTAGCTGTCATAGAATCGTAGAATCACTTACATTTGTAAGGATCTTTAAAAATCATCAAGACCAGCCTTTTCATGTCCGTTCTTCAAAGCCATAAGGCTTCTCATTCACATACTTATTGTTTCCTCTTTCTTCCCATCCCTACGTGCATCATTGTATGTCTTTTGCTGTCTCATTTCTAGCAGCTGTCTTCCTTTTGGCTGGTGTAGTCCTTCCTCAACCACTTAACGGCACCATTTTGCTATCTGACCAACTTCTAAAAGCCAGTAGAAAGACACTTGCAGTGCTTGGTGGGGTCAATTTTGGTATTTTTAGTTCCCAAAAATTTTTCTTGTTTTTGGATACATATGAGAAATAAGTCTTTGGTGGCCCTGTGTGTGCATATAAAGTTTAGCTTTAGTTGTAGAAACACAAAATTTAAGAAGTTGTGCTGCAAATTTCCAGAATTAAATTTAAAAATACATTATATACCAAAGTAGTCTAGTGTTGTATAAATCTTAGCACATTTCATCAGTAGATCTCAAAATGGCTTGCTAAGTAGGTCATTAGCATTATCTTCATTTTAAGGAGAAGAAACTGAAGCTCAGAGAGGTAAAGTGATATACTCAAGATTGCCCAGGAATTCTTTATCCATTGTTGGGAATACAACACTGAGCAAGCAGAGGTCAGATGTAAAAATTATCCCAAGAAAGCAGTGCATTATCAGGCAGTGGAACACAACACATTTAAAATCCTGGAATTGATCCTCATATTTTGAATTATATTTGAACACACTCAGCAGTGGTCCTTGAGTCCATAAGCAGTTCTGCTTCACCAGGGGAGCGACTGAGCTTTGTTTCACTATTACTCTGTTTATTCAGGGATTTCATTATCCCCCTCTCTCCAAAAAAAAAGAAGCTTTATTTTTTTCAAAGAGGCAATGAGCTCTTTCAGATGTACTTTACCTGCAATAAGGAGCAAGCATCCAGCCATGGCAATGGTCTTACTGTCTCAATGTTTAGTAGTATTTGAGATTTGTACCTGCTAACTACTGATGCAAAAGAAAGATCCATGAATCCAATTGAATTCCAAACTGCCTATTTCCAAGCAGCCCTAGCTCTTTGCTTTAGTGAATAAGTCACAGAGTATATATTATTTAAGCATTTTGTATCTTAACTGTTTTGGCTCCACAGTGAGAGGAGAACACCCTTCCAATGGTCTGGAGGCATCACCTATACTTCTGCAAGCAGGAATCACCACAAGCATTGCTGTAATTGCCCTTTGCCTTTGTTTTTCACATCGACTGACATTCCTAGCACAGGTGTTTGCACTGCAGTCTGAGATACTGGATAGTTTGCTGTTACACTGATTTAACAGCCTTCATTATTCCTCATCCTTGTAAGACCAGACATACCTCAGCAAAAAGGTTAATTGCAACCCAGCAGGGCTACAGTAATGTTTTATTAGGGGGAACTAGTCGTGTGTAGATTTTTCAGAGCAAGAGCACTATAAAGAACATTAACTTCTCACCCTGAGATTTTTAAACTCTTCATAAACTCTGATGTATGAATTTAGCTTTAAAATAACATAATCTAGTTTATGAACTAGAGATTTTAAACATTTTTTCTGTGCAGTTTTTAAGCTAGGTGGCTAAATCCATATTTGGACCTGAACGCAAATCCAGTCAGAGAGACTGCAGATTTTCAGCTCCTAATTAAAATATGAGGAACATTTCAGGGATTTTTCTCACTTGTAGGTATTTATATTAGAAAACATTTGCTTTTTCTCTTTGAAGGCAATGGTTAGGCTTATTGACTGCTGAGGTTTGTGTAGCAGAAGTGGTTTAAACACTTTTGGAGCAACAGAGCCAAAGTCTATTTTGCCCATTAGACTGTGCATGGGCAGGGATTCCTCCCTGTTGCCCAAGTCTGACACCACCAGCCCCTTGGCAGGAGTGTCCATGTGTTTGAGCACCAGGATTTGCTTCTTGGTGTGTGTGTGAACACCATCTGGAGGATGACAGTTTTGGGTGATGTCTAAGCAATTCTTTGACTGCTTTGTGGCCTTGGAAGGAATTGGATGGATTTTAAAGTTTTGTGTCTTGATAGCTATTAGAAAACAATTATTCTGAACCATCTTTTCCAGTATCACATCTGCTTGGGGAAACCTCTCTGGCTGCATTTTCTTTGGACAGCTTTTACCGTGGTCCTTTTTAAATGCTCTGCCGTGCACTGCAGCATCTTCAGTGTGGATCACGTTTCTTCTTACTTAGAGAAGGTGGCAGAGAAAAGGACCAGGTGTTGGAGGTGGATGTTTCTTGTACTGGATTTATCTGTAGGGTATTATTAATGGGAAGGAGACTGGTGACCAGAATTGCAGGGAGAGAGTTCCTTATGGCAACGCAGGAGTGTGGTTCGCAGAAGGTCCCTGAACACAGAGTAATCAATGAGTGCGGCAGTAGAGAGGAGCTGTTAGGAGAGCAGCTTCTGCAGAGCTGTTCCCATCCCAGCTGTCCAGTGTAAAGCACAATGATTGATTCAGGATCTCGGGAAGAAAGATGTGTGGGCATAACACTGCCCTTGTTGGAGCAGCAGCTGATGGAAAGGCACGTGTTATAGTGTGAGATTTTGGGTAAGGGAGTTTAGAGTTTCTGATGGTGGAGGAACAATAGGATCAAGTTTGAAGACGGAAATACCATTTCCCCCTCAGACAACAAGTACTTTTTGTAATAGTGTATGAATCTACAGAGTGGCAGAATGAGCATCTCAGACCCATCTGGAAAGCTGTTCCCTCTCTGAGATGGTGTTCGGGTGCCCTGTCTGCTTCGCCTGACTACTGCCTACGTCGCTTCCTGTGCTCCTGCACTCCCTCAGGCATTCTTGCACAACATTAACATTTGCAACTCATGTTGTAGTATCTAATGTTTGAAAGAAACACAAGTTTTGTTTTTTAAAATTAATTTAGTACTCCTTTTGCTTTTCTTCAGAGAAACCTTTGGCTCAGCTGTTGTGGGAAGTATGTCACCAAATCATGCCCAGCTAAGTTAGCCCCTAGTCACAGGGCTGTCAAATTGGCAGGGCTAATTGGATCAAGAGGCATGGAAAATATTTTGTAGATGTAAAATATTTAATTCTGACTAAAAAGCAGGAGGAAGAACAAGTTACATGCCTGGAAGGGACAGCTTTACAGCTGTGCCAACGCAGAGACTAATACAGAATCACAGAATGGTTTGCATTGGAAGAAACCTTGAAGGTCATCTAGACCAATGCTCCTGCCATGGGCAGGGACATCTTCCACTGGACAAGATTGCTCAAAACTCCATTCAACTGACCGGTACACTCACTGGTAAAGAGGCTCTCCCAGTCTTTCCTTGTAGCACTGGAAGGCCACTATAAGGTCTCCTCAGAGACTTCTGTTCACCAGGCTAAACAACCCCAACTCTCTCAGCCTGTAATTTACTTCATGTCTATCAACATAGTTACCTTCTTCACGTCCTAATTTCATAAGTGTATGGAGCTGGTAAACCTGCATCTTCAATTTTTGGAGAATACAGGGATTTTAATTTGTGCAATAGATAGGAACAGGGAATATTTTGCTAGGCTCCTGTTTAAGAGCAGACCTCAGTTTTGAATCACAAGAATGAATGCAGATTACGAGGGTTTTTTTTTTTAAAGCAGGGGTGCATAATCTTCTGGTTTTGTCCCTGAATCAGAAAGTAGTTAGAGACTAACAAGAGAACCACGGGAAACATTTTCATTATTCCAGAATTTTCCATTTGTGGTGGTAAACTACTTCTTCTGAAATACCCAGTTTAACTGCTTGTAAGGAGAAGCAGCTGCTGGCCTGATCTGGTGTGTGATCTGATGAGGTTGTCTTTGTTCCTGAGAACTGGAGTGCAATGGTGCAAGTTCAGGGTATTATTTTTCAAGTGGTGCTGTGGAAGAAAGATGCAATCCAGCTGAGCTGAAGAGAGCAGCAGAAGTGTTGCTTTTTCTCACAGCTAGGTGTTTTTTTTCCTCCTCTTGCACCTGCTATTTGTGCTGCTCCTTTACTCCTTCCAGACTGAAAATATCTGTGAGGACAGGCGGTCACTAATACATGGAATAAAATTACCATTCTTTTCAAGTCGCTGTCTGTAGAGGGAAAGAAAGGAGAAAATTGTTTGAAGCACTAGGCAGCTATGCAAATGTTGCCTGGTCTATTTAAAAATACACATTGATTTTAAATATAATTCTCAACTTACGTAGTCTACAACAAGGTCAAGAAGCAGAGAAATGTACCCTGTGCAGATTATTTCAGACATGAGGCAGCCTGTATACATTTTCACCTTCCCACTCATCCCCTGGCATCTTGCTATTGCTGTGTTTTTAATTCTCATGGGTTGTAAATAGGAAACAAAAGAACTTGGTGCTTTTTCACAGTATTGCAGATGGATAGATTGGAACAGACAGAATAATGCTGGACTTTGTGCTGAGTTAGAAAAATAGAAGTCATGCTAGCGTAGTCTGTACTTCCAGCATCCAAAGCCATGGGCTTCATGGGGCTGAAAGAAAATGTGATGTCTCTAAATGTGATGTCTCCAAATGGGGCTGGAAGGGTTTGTGCAAAAGGCCTGCTCTAGCATAAAGGAAAGCTTTGGTCTTGGTGGAAAAAGAACATGATGAAATGGTTTGTCCTGCGAAAAGGTCAGACCCAGATGAGTGGAGTGGTAACCCTGAATGCTGGCATGTGTGGCTTCTTTCTTTCATATGACATTGATGATCTCATTGTTGGAAACAGAGTATTTGAAAAAGTCATAGTCCTTCCATTCTTTTTACAGCAAAATGGTTGCTTCTGTTTGGTATGTGTCTTGCTTCTTGTGGTGACTATTCTACAACATCCACAGGACTTCTGTATTTGTGGTTAATGAACAGTTTTCCCTTACCTCGGACAATGACGAGGGGTTTCTCACTGGTTTTGCTGTTATAAAAGTGAGGTCTCTCAGCCTGTGAAATACCATGGGAAAGGATTTCCAGATAGTGCATGGAGCCATCTCCTGTCACTGACTTTTCTCCAGATCCTCATCTATTTACTCTACGGATCAATACTCTAAACCTCAAATCATTAACTGAGAGCCATCAGAAAGGTCACAGATTTTTTGAATTTTGAAGGTCAATCTTGTCTGACACCTCTGATGAAGCAGGGCCACCTGTGACCTCAAGGTCATGTCCATACAGCTCTTGAATATCTTTAAGGCTGGTGACTCCACAACATCTCTGGCAACCTGTGCTAGTGCTTGGTCACCCTCACAGTAGAACAGTTTCCTTTTGTGTCCATTGCCTTTGGCTCTGTCACTGGGCACCACTGAAGAGAGGTTGACTCTTCTTTCCATTCAGGTATTTACATACATTAAGGTCTGCCCTAAACCTTGTCCTTTTCCAGGCTGAACGTCCACAGTTCTCTCAGGCTTTCCTCAGAGGAGAGATGCTTCAATCCCTTACTCATCTATGTGACCGTTTGTTGGACTCATCAGTATGTCCAAGTCTCTTATACTGGGGGACTGAATTGGACACAGCACTTTCACGTACTCGCATCACTGCTTTTGAATAGATGAGACGGGTCACTTTCCTTGACCTACTGACAGTGTTTTGTCTAATACAGTTAAGGAAAGCGTTTGCTTCCTTTGCAGCACAGGCACATTGCTGGTTCATGTTCAGCCTGCTCCACCAGGACCCCCAGGTCCTTTTCTGTCAAAGTGCCTTCCAGCTGGGTGGCCCCCAGCGTATATTGGTACAGGAGGTTGAACCTTATGCGATTCCTGTCAAAGCTGGAATAGCTGGCAAAGCTGAAATGTGACAAATAAGGGTGCTTGGGAATGAATCCAGCAGATGGATTGTGGTGGTTCTGGCTTTGCAAAGCACTTTTTCATCACTCTTGTATCAGCTCTGTGGGGCAGGGTGACAAAGTAAACTGGGGACTGGCCCGAATTTGATCACATGGACCACAAGGAAACATCTTTCCAGGGGCAGAGGACACTGAGTTGTGTACATGTGTGTACGTGTGTGCAAGTACCTGCCCAGGGTCTTGGAGGTGGGTGACCACGTCCTCAGAGGAGAGCTGCATTCTTCCTCTGGTTCTTGCATTGTGGCTGCAGCATGCCACAAAAGCAGTTGCCTGGACCGTGGCCTCCAGGAGAAATGTCAGGGTAGAGCTGTCGTCATGCTGTTACCACGCTCACTTGCTCATTGAAATCACTGGCTAAGAAAGTTGAAGAACAGCTCTGACTTTTGTCTTAAAGCTAGCTCCTGGCCACAGTTTTACAGACAATAAGGAAAAAGAAAACCACAAGATTTTCTTCTAGAAATGAGTATCTCACGCTTGCATCACTATTGTCTCTCTTGACCTTCATCAGTATGTGCATGTTCCTGAGTGAATATCCCTGTAAGCTCTAGAAGCATGAGACGTATCCAGCATTCACTTTTAAGTTTTAGATGTCAAAAGTTAATAAAATACTTCTATTTTTTCCTTTTCTTAGTGCCTTTTTCTGTGCACTTTTGGGGTAATGTAGAAATACTCAGATACGAATGGTTTGTGCTGGTGGTGTGTCACGGCTCTGAATTCTGTTCTGGTTGCCCAAGAATGAACAATGGGTGTATGTTTGTGTGAATGTGATACATAAGTGGGAAATTGCAAAGCCAAGCTTTAAACAATTCTTTTTTCTTGAAGTTTTATTGTCTTGTCTACTCTCTGCTCTTCATTTTATCTGCCTCAGGGCTGCCTTTAAATTCCAAGTCCCTCACTCCTATAAGACGACATTTAAAAATAAACCTTGCTAATGTGGAAATGTTGTGTTTCCTCACTCAGATGTGACATTGCCCCCAGTTTCTGTCTACTCAGCATTCAAGTTACATAAAAGTAAAACCTTCTCCTGAAGCTTTGTGCTCTCCATAGCTTGTTTGATATTTTCTGCACACCCATGTAGGAAGCTGTTGGGTTGTACCTGGCTAAACCGAACTGGGAACATCTCCTTCAGTGCTCTTGGGGAGGCATTTCCTTCCCTCCTGCACAGGTTTTGATTCTCGACTTTCCTGCTTCACACTGAGGTGCTACAGTCCTTAAACCCTATGTCTTTTTTTAGCTACCACCAGTCTACCCCATCCCTTGAGGCATCCACACCAGCTGTCACGTTTGGCCATTTTTGCCGCAAGATTGACTTGATACCTTCCTGGGTGGGTGCTGCTATCAGCAGCAAACCCTATTCGCTCCTTTCTGAATGCTGCAGGGGCAGCCCAAGTTGTGGGTTTCAAGCTGCCATTCAGGCAGCTGTTTATCATTGGTTTATCAACTAAATGTATTTCATAATGAAATTTAAAGTCTACTGCTTAATCTACTTGCGATTCTCAATGATTTTATTATTTTGAAGCATTGGTGTGGGCCCTCAAAATCAATAATTTTTAATTTTTATTTTTAAAATTTTAGTCTTGTCCTTGAAATGTGGTTGGGGCAAGAAACAGTGAAGACTTAAGGATCAGATTTCTGGGCCCCCCTGTCGCCCTGAGTCAGAAGGAGCCTTTCTGTAGCTGTGGAGTATTTTGCTTCAGCAGGATTTGCAGTTTAAGGAAATGCTTGCCTTAACTTCTGTGACTTAGAATTGTATTTCAGCAGCAGAGTAACTCCCCAGAAGGCTGAAAGCACAATGTGATCCCTCTACCACAATGTCTCCAAAAGGCAGAAAAAAGAACGAGACAGAGCATTTTTCTTCACAGTGAGAGTGACAGAACACTGGAACAGGTTGCCCAGGGTGGTTGTGGAGCCTCCTTCACTGGAGATGTTCAAAACCCGCCTGGATGTGTTCCTGTGTGACTTGGTCTAGATGATCCTGCTGTTGCAGGGGGATTGGACTAGATGATCTTTCGAGGTCCCTTCCAATCCGTAATGATTCTATGATTCTATGATTTTGATTTTACTCAGATTTCCTCGTAGTTGCCTCGAAGCAGTGGTAGTTTTTCTTTGTAGAAGGTTTTTAAGTGCAGGAGTTTAGATTCTGTGCAGGAATTTAGAGGGAAACTATTCAAGTTTGGGACTTGATATTAGCAAACACGTAGGAGATGTACCAGCCATAAATAACGTCCGAGTACTTCTGACATGCTTTTCTTCTTCCCTGCAGGTTGGACAAAGTTTGCTCGGTTGACACGGGCCCTGACAAACAGCCGCAGCGTCCTGCAGCAGCTGACACCGATGAACAAGGCTGAGGTGGTGCACAAACACTCCCGCTTAGCCGAAGTAAGTGGGACAGACACCAGTCAGCTCCTTTGTAAGGCAGGAGGATATGGGGGTAGAAAACCTCATTAATTCCCATTAATCAATAATATTTTTTGAGGAAAATATTTTCCACCTGATTTATTTTTTAACCTCTCAGCTGCTCATCCTGAAGCAGGTCCATGTGCCAAGCCCACACTGCTGGGACAGCTCATGCTCTTTCAGACAAGGAAACGGTCTCCATACGTCACTTTTACTTCCATGGCCCTATTTCTGTGCATGCAATTCTTACTTTGCTTGCTGTTGCATAGCGTGAGGTGCACAGTTTGCTCTTCTACGTCCTGTCTCACTGTGACATGGAACCAGACTTGATGTCCTTGAGCCCAGTGGATGGCCATTTACTCTCCCAGGGAAATGGAATCATTTGAGAAAACCTATTTGGAAACA
The DNA here is from genome assembly GCA_013400115.1 of Rhinopomastus cyanomelas. Lineage (NCBI taxonomy): Eukaryota > Metazoa > Chordata > Aves > Bucerotiformes > Rhinopomastidae > Rhinopomastus > Rhinopomastus cyanomelas. The sequence goes on from VXBP01001443.1 coordinate 60,064, forward strand.
TCCCTGTCTGGATCCCCAGGGTTGTACAAGCAGACTGGTTACATGTAGCCCTTAATCCTGGCTTTCTTGCAAAGTTTTTTCTGTAGTTTTTTTGCTTATAATTTTTTTTCTTCAGAACTGATGAGATAAACTCTTTGGCAGGTTGCAAACATCTCCTTAACAGTGCAGATGATGCAACAAGTGAATGCCTTCAGGTTAACTGATGAAACAGAGGTACTGCTTTCATCTTCATGTCCGTTGGTAATGAAAAGTATATGGGTCATAAATATGTGGTCAAAGTATGTGGGCTACTGAAAATTACAGCCTTAGCCACCTTGTGTCAGAGAGCTTGTCCGAGGTTTGATGCAAAGAACTGGTAGCAGTTTTAAATGTGTATTTTTTCCTTCATTGTCTTTCTGGTTTTAGTGGACTTTGTAATAGGAACTCTACTTAAATATAATCAGGCTACAACTTACAGTTTTCAGGGGCTGGCAGTGTAATGTTTTCTTAGAGTTATCCCATACTTATAGCTTTGTGATGACAGCTGAGTTAATCTCGCATCTTGCTTTTCTAAATCGTTACACTTCAGAGCTCTGTAAATCTAGTCAGATCTATTACTGGTCTAGTCTGGAAAAGGAAAGACTGAAGAAGATGTGGTAACAATATTCAAGAAAGTTTAAACCAGTTCCATAGAATGAGGGAGGAAATTGTTTACCAGGACCAATATAATCAGAGAAAATGCAATAGCGTTAACTCGCAGCAAGACATTTATATCAGGCAGTAGGAAAATCTCAGGTAAGGAAGAAGGTTGTATTCAGCAGTTGATTGCTTGGACAGTGTGCAGTCTCCTCTCTTACAAGTCTTCCATAGCTGCAAAGAGCTTTGTAGGCAAAGTGCTATGAGGAATGTAGAACTAGTGGATATACATCGTCACTGTACAGACCCTGTCTGAGGAAAAGCACTGCCATCACAACTCATCCCCCACAGAACGTACTGCCCAACTTTATCAGGCTTCATGGTTATCAGCTATTTTCTGTGAATCTGTGTTGTTTATTAGTTGTACACAGGAATAATTCAGTGAGTCTGCGATGAATGCAGCTGACTAACAAGAGATTGTGGATTCTTTAGTGGTTTAAAATTAAAAATTCATGCAGCATGAAAGAAATAATCATTATAGTTCAGTGGTCTCCGCAGCCGCTTGCCACCCACTCACCATGTCAAACTCAGCATGATATTATGTTAAGAATAATAATTATGCTTTTAGGGTATTGTGGGAGCTCCTAAGCACTCCACCACCAGAGGCATAGGGAACATATGCACCATCAAGCATATGTTCATTGCATTCGGCTTGAGCCCCAAGTAGCTTATTTTTCTGGCTGTAATGAGGCTGTTTCCGGCTCCTGCCCCAGTGAACAAGGCTGGAGAAACCAAGGCAGGAAGTCCCAGCTCTGATTTATTATGACAGTAAAACTTTGACCACAGATCCAAAGAGATAAGGGGAGATGATGATTAGGAGTCAAAGCCAAAATGGAGTGTTAAATGCAGGGGTCAGTTTTGGCACTGAAAGAAGTCTCATGGATTTGCACAAAGGCTGCTGTGAAAAAAAGGCTGCTGTCATTGGTTTTATTCCAGGGAAACACCCATGGATCCACCAGAGAGTCATGTGCCACAGTTGCAGCTGAATCTTGCACATTGAGTGGTTATAAGAGATCTGTTTGTGAGTCTTTTCCTGGTCAGTGAGGAAGACACACATGGAGGTTGATGTTCTTATGGGTTTCGCAAAGGGTTTGGCATCTGTGAGGGTCTCTGATGAGTGCCATTTCGATCATGCTGCTTGGCGTGCACTGCTGTTCAGCTGGAGCTCAACACATGGCTTTGTGTGACACCGAAGTGGGTGTGATATGAGACTTGGCAAAAGGAGAAGACATGCTCTCTTGGAAGTCTCATGCATTCTCACCGCTGTGTAGTGGCACTGTAGTGGTTTTCTGGCCACAGGATAATTTTCAACTGATTCTGCAGGAAACAAGTGGCTAATTGACATAACAATAAATTAATTTTTATCACCTCAGTTCAACTGACTGTCCTTACAGGTTGTGATTGCTGAATCTGACCTTAGGGAGAGTTGGAACTGGTAGGCAGGAGTAAGTTTGCATCTAGATTACACCCTGACACAGGGCCAAGTTAGACGTCTTGAGAAGCCACATCTTCTAACACAGTGAATGAGTCTGTGGTTGTCCCTTCGTGATTTCTAACCAACAGATTTTTCAGAAGATTTTTTTAATTAAATGATCTTAGTAACAGCTTTCTCATCTTGAAAATAAGCCTGCAAAGTATTAATAGATTGTCCGTATCTATGGTACTTGAGTTCCTACTCTTTGTTGTTGTGCTGTTTTTTCAGAGCCACTTATTCCTCTTCTTTGAGGAATCACCTCATGTTTGACCATTTTTACACCTGTGGGACTGCTATTTGTAATCCAGCTGTCCCTGCAAATGCAGTGCATTAGCTCCAATATGGGGCAGGTGTAGTCCTGAGTGAGTTTAAATTTGCTAGTTATGTATTTTATCCCACAGAGACTTGAGATCCCCAGATGTGAAAGGTGTTATTAGTTCCAAAATGCACATGAATCTTTGTCAGCATACTGTCATGAGTTCCTTTGTGCTTTTGTTTCTTGTCTCGGACCAAGATAAGAGGTAATTAGGTTGGCTGGGATGAATGTCTTAAGTGAATTTGATTTGGTTCCTTTCCAGTTCTATGTTTTAAAAAAGGGTTCACATGGGAGATTATAGTCACATGCAAAAAAAGTAATGACAAGAAATAAAAGAAACACACTAGTGATATTGAGCTTCTAAGAGCAACAAATTTTTGAAGAGAGTGAGAAGGAAGCATGATGTTGTCAAGCTTTTAGGGCACGAACTATGCGTGCAGTGCTGTACTCTAAATTAAGAGGTCAGCCAGCAGAGCTCAAGTCTGGTTTACCTTTGATAGGATATTGTTCTGGCTTGATAGTGCTTTGAAAAAGAGGTCAAGCATGAAGGATTGGTTTTGTAACACTTCCAAGTATGACTGAATACTCATGTTCATCACTGCAGAGCATAATCTCTTGCGGTAGAGTCCACAACCTGTTTATTGAACCTCTCTGCCTTTACTATTAGCACAGTTTCCCCTTAGTCCATCTGCAGGAATGTCCTTGATGTTATACTGCTCCCGTTCATGAAGTGATACCTGCCTCCACACGTTCTTAATAATTTAGAAACTACAGGCTGACTTTCAATGCCCAGTGGACACAGTCCCATCTTTGTGGTGCTCCTTACAGAAATCCCTAAGACCTCTTGCCGAATCATATTAATTGAAAACAGTAACATTTGATTGTCTGTCTTTCACAGGTTCTTCAGCTAGGATCTGATATTCTTCCTCAGTACAAGCAAGAAGCTCCAAAGACTCCACCACACATAATACTACACTATTGTGCTTTTAAGACCACTTGGGACTGGGTCATCTTAATTCTAACCTTCTACACAGCAATTATGGTTCCATATAATGTCTCATTCAAGACAAAACAGAACAACATTGCCTGGCTTGTGCTGGACAGTGTCGTGGATGTTATTTTTCTGGTTGACATTGTTTTGAATTTCCATACAACCTTTGTTGGCCCTGGTGGAGAAGTTATATCTGATCCCAAACTCATAAGGATGAACTACCTGAAAACGTGGTTTGTGATTGATCTTCTGTCTTGTTTACCATACGACATCATCAATGCCTTTGAGAATGTGGATGAGGTAAGTAATTTTTGTCTGCCTCAAAAGGATTATTTTAATTAGAAATTAATTTAGGAAAGTGCTTCCAGGCTTCTGGCAGCAATAAAAGCAACTGAAGCTCTGTGCAAGTGTACAGGGATGGCCTTAAACTGCTAAGCTTTACCAGCTGGAATGTCCCTCTGCCACAGCCTCTCTTTTCAGCTCATACCCAGCACTTACCTTTAAGCAGTCCTAAGACATTTCAGGGCAGGCTAATAAGCTTGATGTAATGCATCAAAACTAAGTAACTTCTCTGGCTAAAACTGATGCTATGTTTGCCACTGACTTATCACAGAATCACAGAACACTAGGGATTGGAAGGGACCTTGAAAGATCATCCAGTCCAATCCTCCTGCCACAGCAGGATCACCTGAACCAAGTCATACAGGAACAGATCCAGGCAGGTTTTAAACAACTCTAGAGAAGGAGACTCCACAATCCCCTTGGGCAGCCTGTTTCAGTGCTCTGTCACCCTCACTGTGAAGGAATTCCTTCTCATATTGATGTGGAACCTGCAATGTTCTAGCTTACACCCATTGCCCCTTGTCCTATCATTAAATGACATTGAGAAGAGCCTGACTCCATCCTCCTGACACCCACCCTTCATATATTTATAAACATTAATGAGGTCACTTCTCAGTCTTCTTTTCTCCAAGCTCAAGAGACCCAGCTCACTCAGCCTCTCCTCATAAGGGAGGTGTTTTACTCTCTTCACCATCTTTGTGGCTCTGCACTGGACTCCCTCCAGCAGTTCTGTGTCCTTCTTGAACTTTTTTTGTGATGTGTTATAAAAGGTCTGATTGAGGAGATTTATCTCCCTGTTTAAAAACAGATTTTTAACTACTGCTGCAATTTTAGAAACTGTTCGGGAAGAGAAAATATAAATAAATGGATGCTGAATTAAAGCTTGATAACTGCTAAATGTATTGACATTTACAAACTTGAGGTTACAACTTAAAATAGTAGAGAAAACAAAGAATAACCAACAAATAAAGCAAGCACAAGGCAGCATAGAGAAAATTCATTATTAAAATGAAACTATAATGGCATCAACACTTGTTTTATTTATTTGAAATATACTTTTATCTCAAAGGCCATAAACAGATGAGAAGGTTTCTGCTCTTTAATGTTTTTAACATTTTTTTCTCTTAGGACTCTGTTGAATGGCTTTTTTTGGTTGTCTTTTTGAAATTCTCAAACTCTGCATTTATATATCCTCACTATTTAAAATCTACTTTCTTACTTTTTAATGCAGATTTTGTAGAGTTCCTTTAAAATTCCATCCCTGTCTCTGTGCTGGGTACCATCTTTTGACATTGTTCCATTTTATTTATAGCAAATATGACAGAAGCGATAATACTTGCAGCTTAAATTCAAGATCATATGAGTGCTGCCTGTCTTGAAGCAGGTTGGATAGTCAGTCTGTGTAAGGAGGTGGTATTATCAAGGTTGTAAATATAATACAGCTTTTCAAGATTAGCAATTTCAGACTAAGAGGAATCTAATTTTTATAAAAATGCAGCATTGTCTCCAGATTTTTGTGCTTTCAAATGTAAAACAAACAGAAAATTCGTGTGGCCAAGCAGAACAAATTTAAACCATGAGCTTAACCTCTTTCTCTAACATACAGATGGGAAATAAACCTTCAGCAATATTTGTGACAGTGGAAAGTGTATTATAATTGAGACACAGTTAAATTGGCAAACCCTAACTGGAATATAATAATAATAACAACAAGGTGTGATGAGCTCCAGTGATCCTGAAGCTGCTCTCATTTACCTTCGAACAAGTGAAATAGCAACTCATTGTTATTAGAAAAACTAATAGTAAAATTTCTTTCTCATGAAACAGTGTGTTATGGCCCTGGAGTCTCCAGCAGACACTGGAGCTATAACTACTTCTGTATTTGATTTCAAAACCCTCCAATTCTTGTTCTCTCTAGTGCCTGTAAAGAATTGCAGTGATTTTAAACCCTGGTGGATAAACAGTCAGTCTTTCCAACTTGGGTCTGCATTTCTCTCTTCCTTGTCTTCCTGGGGAGTTTTTGATAATTTTCTTAATGATGTGACTTCATTTCTGACATTAAATTCTGTAGGACTGGTTGATGTGTCTGGGTGATTGTAGTTATGAATGCTCTTTATCTTCATTTGGCTTTTAGCATTTAATTTAACTGGTTCCTCTTTTCGGAGACTTAACTTTCTATCCTGCTAGCACAAGTGCAATCAAACTCCGGCAGGTTTTACCTCTTTGTATTGGCCCTGGCTGTTGGATTTAACATTAAAGGACATTTAGCATTAAAGCTGTGATTGTGGCATTTCAGAAAACATTAATGGAAAATCAGATCTCAGTAATAAAAACCTTGGGGGCAGGTCCTGGTGCTCTTTGAGTTCCTAGTATGGTGGCAAAAGATGGACTCAAATCAAAGTGAAAATCCATCCATAAAAAGCTGTAAAATCCAGCTGAGTTACAGATAACTTTCAAGTTTCCCTTGGAAGTCCCACCTCTACCTCTTCTTTTTCTGTGCAACACGTCATAGCACTTTTGGTTGTTAAGGGACTAGGTGAGTAGGAGGACACACCATTGCAGGCAGTTTGTTTTCCTCCCTGTGAGCAGATCTCCCATCGATAAAGAAGGATATGGCCAAGGAAGTTTATGTTTGTGTCTCTCTGTGGTAGATGTAGCTTGGTGAGTGTGATAGAAGTGCCTGAGGGTCTCACGCAGAGGCTGCGGAGTCACAGTGTAAGATGCCTTATGCACTTGAGTGCCGTTTTATAACGTCAAAATTAAGGAGATGAATTTAAAGATTTAAAAAAAGGACTTATCAAAAAAGAAAATATGAGTTTTCTTACAGAGAGCTGGAGTTCCCTAAATGCAGTCAGTCTTGGGCAGAGTAGGAACAGTGTCATTCGCATCGTGGCTGACATAAGGCCAAGGCTGGACTCTTGTGAAATTCCCACCTGAATACCTGTTGTTGAATACCTGTAGAGCCTTGGTAGAAGGATAGGACGAGAGGGATTATGACACACAAATTGAGAACTGGGGGGGTGGGGGGGTGGGGATGATTTAAGGCAGCTTTAGAGGTGTAGATTTCCATGCCTGGAGTTGCAGAGCCAAGCTGTTACAGTCTGCTCAGGGGCATTTGGGTGTGTGACAAGGAGGGGGAAAGGTAAGATAATGAGAGAAAGAGATACCTTGAACAGCACAGAGTGAGCTAAATTGATGTGATGGATGAGGAATTAAGTGTCTAAGTGGTATTGAAAGGATAGGAAAACAAGGTAAAATAGGCTGGAGAAAAATGAGCTGAGAGAAGAAAGTGGAATCCTTAGTGGGATGCATATACTTTATTCAAGAAAAATTTGTCAGATGATTGTCCTACACATCAGAAAAATGGATGTCTTATCTAATTGGGAAACATTACCTGCACCAAAACACATCTTGGCTAGGGTAAAGTACTGCAGGAAACTTCTCATATATAGAGGTGTGAAAAAGGACACTGTGGAGCACACTGAGGAATCCAACCGATTTTCAAGGTATGAACCAGAATAGAAAGTGTGAGCTCAGAGTCCCTGAAACTAGACTGTTTGGTTTGTTTCTTCTAAATAAAAGTTCTGTGAAAATTCTGTTTCACATCTCTCTGCCTCTTTTTAAAAATAATTAAAAATAAAGGCAGCTTGTAATAGCAGGAGGAAGTTTTTGTGCTTGGACCCAAAGGTTTTGGACACATGAGGTTCTTACTGTTATTAGGCTGTGATGTATAGAGTGACTGGAATTTGGATTTTTGTTTAGTGTTGGAGTTACATGTCACTTGTAGTGATTCTGTTTTATTCCTGAGGACTTCATTGCGTGTAGCAAAGTTTTGCGCTGATGTAGCCACCATCGCCTGTATTTCTAAAGTCATGACTCAAGACAACTTGCTTTTGAAGTTGGAGAATTAGGTTTCTTTGAGCCTTAGCTTTTACACATATTCCGCCTGCTAGAAACCTGCAAATATCCAGCTTCTCTTAGTCTGGTCTCTCAAAAGGTTGTTTATGAAGTGGATAACCACCAGTTCCATACATGGCACAATCACCAGAGTCACGCAGTACTGAAGTTTCAGCAGAAGGCTTCACGGTATACTTGAGGACGCTAATACCATTGTTTGTTCAGATATGGTCAAATCATGTTACAACTCTCTTTGGGACCAAATGCGTGGATTTACATCGCATGGAAACCAGGATTTTGAGCAGGTGCTTGGCTCTTGTCCCAACATGGAGCCAAAGAGCTGGGAGAGGACCTGGAGCTGGAAGGAGCTTGGGTACAAGCTCACTGATACAGTGCTGCTGGGTGCTGCGTTTGAGCTGCTCTAAGCCAGTATATGGAATCAGTATTCTGAAAACTAGGTGTACAGGCAAATGGAAAATGCTTCTACAGAAATCTCCCTTTGGCATTTAGGAAAAAAAAAAGAGTCTTTTTTTTTAATTTTCACTGAGATTCATGAATTTCTGAGTCTGTGATGAGACAAAACCTATAAGCTTGATCTCATTTCTGCCAGAAACATAACCCATAAAATGACATGGCACATACAGCAAAGAATGGGACCAGATGTCAGGATGGAACATACAGATAGCCAAATAGATGGTTTTCCAATGAGTTGTAGGAAAGATCATCCTTTCTGCAAAAATTAGTTTTCATGAGCCAATGGCTGGAAGTGAAAGCAGACAAATTTAAATGTCCTAAAACACTGAAACTTCAGAGTTTCAGTCAATGTCCACTGTTTAATAATGTAACATCGCATGACCCAGTGGCCTTTAAAATTTAGTGATCTGTGCAGGGCACATTAAGTCACAGAATCCTTGTAATCTTTTAATTTATTATCGATCTATTTCAGTGGCAGCAGAAACTTCTGTGCATCACTGCAATTAGTAGCAACTAAAATAGCAATGTCTGTAAACTGAAAGCAAATACAGCTGATACAACTACTTTAGCTATGTTCACATCTGCAGTGCTTTACTGTAAACATTCCCTTTTTGGAGATATTTGGAGAGGGATTTGTAGACTGTCTGAGTGGTATATGCAAGGTGAAGATAAATCGGTGGGTTTGAAGAATGTGACTTTGGCTCTGAAATAAATTCTATGGCTAGATGCCTTTCTTAAATCTAGGTAGCTGACATGGAGAAAATCATTCCCAGAACTAAATCCCTGCTGCAACCGTGTGTTGAACTAAGATGAAAACTCCTAGCAACACAAGGACAGATTCACTAAGCCTGGGACCTGGCATTTTCCCCTTTGTTATGTAGTTGGAAGGCAATTAAATATGAGGACTACTGTCATCCTGCTGTAGTGTGCAGAAATCCACAATATAATAATGCAGTGGCTTGGCTGCAGTGCCCAAATAGAAACACATCTGCCTTACACTTGTATTATGTAAATGGTAAACTACATTCACTCCTGTCACTTGCTCACTCCTATTGCACTTAGTTGCAGAATTGCACCACATCTCTTTAGCTTTTGAGGTCAGGTTTTATTCAAGTTCTGCCACTGTTTAATTACTCACTTCTTTAGTGCTATACAAGGTTCAGGGTACTTTTGCAGGTTCCCCTTTAGAGACACACAGCTGTTGTCTTGATGTGAGGGGCAACTTGTGAAGGGAAGAGTCTGTATTGGAGTTGATGCAGGAAGTGGTGAGAGGGCAGGCAGGGCACTCGTGCAATGTGGGTGTGACCTGGAAGCCACATGCCGTAGCAAACTAATGTGGATTATAGTATGCAGAATTTTAATTCTGTGTCTCAGTGGTCTTTTTTTCTTCTTTTTTATTTTTTATAATGTGTTGCATCTGATTTGGAACCAAATGTTTTGTACAAGCCTTTTAAATCAAATCTTTAGTCAGAACCTTTTTAAGTAATATAGAGTCCAACTGAGGTAAATGTGTTGTGGAGAACTTTCAAGAGAAGGTTCAAGTCTTGCATGATCCCTTCGCTAGCAAAGGAGGGAAGGGCTTACAGAGGAGGTGAAGCAAATGAAACAATCCCATCAGACACTCACTGGAATAATGCTGATGGTTGTATCCATCTTAGTGGCATTGCTGTACACAGCCCTCAGTGGGAGTTCTTTCTACAGATACTTCTCTTTTTGTTCCTATACTGCCACAGAAAATCTGTAGTTGTTTGCTGGCAATAACTATCAGCTAAGTTAATTATCCTGCTCAAAAGCTGTTGTGACCAATAGGACGCACCTTCTTCTCCCTCCCGGTTCATGCACTGTCCACATTCCTGAAGTGAAAATTAATGGGTTCTGTGCTATCTAACTCTTTTCACCCTGGCTGGGCATACAGACACACTAAAAAACAAATAGTACAAGATGCTACATCCCCCTTAAATTGAATCTAGTAGAGATGTCTTGAAATCACCCTTTATTTTATAACCTCAGTTACTCACTGTTTGAAACGTATGGCAGTGTATAGTTGTGACATAAACAATTCACTAGAAGTTTATTTATAATGTTATATCTTATTGACATTTGTGTCAGGGGAATAGAAAGCAGAAAAGCTCCCCCATCCTCCCAGAAAAAAATGGGATAAATCTCAAGTAATAAATTTAGAAGTGCTTTCAGAGACTGCATGAGAAAATGTCCTTGCTTTCATTTTGCTGTAAGGACTCAATTTTGTGCTCACTGCAGTCACTACTCCCATTGCTGCCAGTGGTGCCAGGGTCAAGTATTAAATGGGGTCTATTTGTATTGGGCCCAGGATCTAGATTGCTTGTGCACAAACCGAACCCCTTTACTCCCATGTGGATTTATGTAATTGGAAGTAACCCTAAAATCAGTTCTTGAAGTTGTGATACATCAGAAACATTACCCTTTTATTTCCCTCATTCCAGTATTTTGATTTGTTAACTATGGAACTTTATTATGCTGATTGTTTATCTAAAAGGAAGGGTTTCTGAGATATGATGGAAGATTTAGTTTAACATTAACTCCAGTAAAGAAGTATTAAGGAGCTAACCAGGGATTTCAGAGCTAAGCTCTGTGTAAGTAGCTAAGCTCAAAAATTTCTTCTGGCAACGATTTGCTGGTTAAATTCCAGACAGCATCCACATCCTCCTGGATACTCCTGGCACAGCACTGAACAGCACCTTGTGGATCTGTGCCTGCAGGCTCACCCATTCATGTTGGCAAGACTCCTGCTTTCAGTTGTTCCCAAAATCTGTAGGCACTTTGTTTGTTTTGACATTGTGTACTGTCATGTAACAACTGCTTGGTGAAGATTGCCCAAGGTTTACAAAAATGCTCCCTTTTTTACTGCTTTGGTGCCAAATACTGATCTGTGTCTTGTCTTTACAGAATTGACCAACTGATGAAACACAGGGCCAGGAATTTTCCACAGGGAGATACAGGCACGTTCAGAGTGTTACTGCTATGCTCTAAGACGCATCTTCAGAATTGGTCACCCTGCCCTCAACTGCATATTTCTCACCACTGACCAGGGTATAGTTTAGGCTGAGATGAGATGAATCCTCCCCTTGAGACTGTATTTGCCTCACTTCAGCTTCTCAAAGGATAAAAACAAAAGCAGATAAAAAAGTAAGGGATAAAACTCATATTTTTTTGAGTCACTGAGTCTGGCTTTGGTGAGCAGGGTGACCATAAAGTGGTCAAAATCTGCCTTAACTCATGGTGTCTGTAAATCTGTCTTAGTTTGCAGTGTGCTCTTGTCCTGGTGACAGCCTTCATGGTTAAATATTTCTTTTCCTTCCCTCATGTTTATTGTCTTGATGCGCCTAGAAAGGAAAGTCCTTCCTCCACTCCCCCCGCATTAACACTCCTTGCCTTAATCTAAGCAAACTGGGCTTGTCTAGAAAACCAATATCTTTAAGGCAGAGCTGTATTTATTACTTCAGGAGGCAAATTTGTTTTCACTTTGTAATTGGGGTTTTGCTTTTTCCCTTGATGGTGGAAAAACCCAACTGATCTGTCCTGGAACTGAGAGTGCAACCCACTGATTGCTCTGAGTCACTGTGGGATTAACCTGTATACCCAAATGTTTAATTTTCTCAGTTATCTTCAGCTAAAAATCTTAGTAGTTGTAGAAATCGTTCTTAATTAATGCTTTGACACTCTGCATTGTTAAGGGTAATCACATTTTCCTTTATTCCCACCTGGTTACTCTTTGCCCTGACAGTGTGTCCCAAAGGTGTGCCACCAGCAGACTTTGTGATCTTGTAAAATTTCAGCTTGCTTTACTAAGAAACCAAGTGTAGCCCTTCCTACACTTCCCATTAATGTTTTACATGTTGTCATCCTTTTCACAATTTCCTCAAACATCCTGCTCTCCCAATTGTGTTCAGTGGGTTTTTTGTGTCTCCTAATAGTTGTGTTACTGGAATATTGCACTTCGTTTTTTAGAAAATGGGGTGTGTTACCTGAGAAAGGTATCAGGAAGACTTGGCTAGATCCCAGCTAAGCTAAGCCTAGCAAACCTCTTACACCGATTGCATTTCGATTTATCTCAACGTTTCTAATTAGTCGTTCCCTTAACACTTGCTCAGGTAATGTATCTGTTTATTTCCTTCTTGACACATTAGATTTCCTGGAAAATATCAACATAGTCTTTGGAAACTAAACCAAATAATTAATTTGTTAGCCCAAGCCTGGATTATTTTTACATCATTGCAGCTAGATCACTTTTTGTTCTTTTTTCAGTTATGAATGTGAAGTTTGTTTCTTTTCCTGTTTTTTCTTTTCCTGTTGTTTACAAGGAAAAGTTAAACTTAACATTTGGCAACTTTACCTCTGTTCTTTTAAATGGCATGAGACTAGCTTTCTGTCAATTGATCATTTATTTCTTATGTATTGTCAGTTCTCTGTTTCTGTTTCTTCCTTTGATTCTGTGATTCTGTGGTGATTATTTACATATTTACAACTGACACCCAAATTTCCCCCCATCTTTGAGATACAAATCTGGGATTTTTTGGTTCCTTTTGATTTAAGGACATTCCAAGTGTTTTCTTGCCAGGTGTCTGACTGTCTCACACTCCAGTTATCCTCACTTACCATTTTCTATAATTCAAGATACTATTATTTATAATTTACCAGACCTTGCCCTTTTGAAATCAAGGACCCCAGTCCAGTTTACTTTGCAATTGTTCATTTTTTGATGAACTGATACAATTCCCTCTTCAAGCCAATGGGGACATCTGCAAAATCCTATCAGAACCAAATGTAGTGTAGCATCACTTTCTGTGGAGTAATTGGCTATTCAATGAAGAAATAAGCATGTTATTGCATCGGCAGAAAATCTCAGCCTACTGTTATTAATAGCATTTATTCTCCAAACTCATATTGAGAAAGATAAGTCTCACATTGTGAAGCAATGCTCCCTAAAATCATTGTCTGTAATAACATAATACAGGTTTGGATGCTGCCCAAATCCAGGCTATCCAGATTTCTGAGGATGGGTTTAATTTCTTCTCCTGTAAGCTGTGTAAGTGACAGGCTTCAGCTTCTTTGTATTGAGTGTGAGGGAGAGAGACAGCTCTGTGTGATTCATCCTCTCCCCAGCTAGCTAAGATGGATTGGGTGAATCACTCTTCTGACATGCCTCTCTCTTTACTCAGTGTGGAGGAAAGCTGGACAATTCATGTAGACTGGATGGTTGGTAGTAAGGTTGCAGTATTATGTGAGGTGAATCCCACCTGAGGAGGGTACTTGGAGCTCAGCCATAGGGTGTCTGTGCCTGGTGCAGATGTGTCTGAACTCAACTTACATGAAACCACTTTGCTCTTGCACAGAGATGAAGAGCTCAGGCTGCGCTGCAAACTCATCAGAGGATTTGACCACTTTAATGCCTGTCTAACTGAATGCAGGGTGCTGTGATTGCTTATGTCTAGTAACTCTAAGCATATGAGCTTATATTTAACTTAAGGATGTCTTTATATGCTGCAGCAACACCTTTGAGTGCAGGGGCAACATGCCCTACAGCATTTCATAGAAAGGTTCCCAGTTCTGCTTTGTGGCCGCTCCGTAAATTCTTCAAAACCACAAATGTGCTGAACACAAAAGATAATGAAACACTTTTCTCTTCCCCCCCACCCCTGACCATTTCTCAGACAGTGTTTTCTGTTAAATGATGCAGTACTTATCCCCATTTTCAGAGCTGGGAGCTTTTCGGTTTTAGAAGACATTTAAAATGCGTGTTTCTTGAGGTTGTTGTTGTTGCTGCTGCTGTTGCATATGTGCCCTCAGCTAACGACAAACAAATATAAAATCATGGAGTGAAATCTAATCGAAAATGTGCCTAGAGGTAAAAACATATTGTTCTCTAGTAAAAAAAACCCCTCAAAACATAAATGTACAAATTTACCATTTCAGCATACTGAGATTTAATTTTGAGGTTTAAGCAAGTTTTAGAATATTTAGACGGTAAAAACTAATGGCCATTTTTCTTTTTATTTTACTTTTAAAAACATTTATGGAATAATTTCTTACTGCAGAAAAGGCTTCCTAGATTAGCAAGTCACCAGCTGGTTAAATCTTTGATATCTTTCACAAAAATGCAATCCTGCTATTCTGTTGCTCCATTAGTGGAACAGACTCTGTTCTCTCGTGCACTCATACTAACCTGAACAATTTCCTGCACTTGTTAACCTTCTTTTTTCTTTGGTGACAATGTTCCCTCTATCCTCTGGCATGTGTGGCTCTTGACCCCTGTTTAACAGGACCTTGACAGCTTTATCCTTCCTCTGGCCTGGCTTATTGAGGATTCATTAAATGCAAGAGAACGTAGCTCCCTGTTCTTGCTCGAGGTGCAGAGGTCTGTTCCCACAGTGTGTATCACAATTGCATGAAACATATTCCTCAGCTTTGTGGTCAGAAAAGTTTAGTCAGAGGTAGACACACAGCTTAGACACTTCTTTCATCCTGGAGGACCAAAGTTGGACAATGTGGTAACATCTAGGATCTGAATTGCAACGTTCAGGTAATTTTAATCGGCACAAGTGGTCCCTCCGGATTTGGGAGAGGCTGCTGTCATCACTTGTGCCTTCGCTATCAAACTGAATTTTCTCTCTTAGTACATCAAGAAAATTTGAGAACACAGCAAGATGCTTGTGTCAATAAAATTGAGCTTTCTTTAATCACAAATAACTTATTTAATTATGAAGTTGCATGCATTCTTCAAAAATGCCCTTCTGGATTTGATGTTAATCCACATCCTTTGTGGTGGCTTCAGATGTCAGCTAAATAGAAACGGTGGTACAAAGAAAAAGCTGCTTCACAGCTACTGCTTGTGCCCTCTCCTGGTCCAATGGCATGAGAAAATGGCATGAGACTTTCACTGGGAAAGTATAAAGTGACTCACACTCGAGACATTTAAATTGATGCTGTGTAGCAAATAGGAATTTAGTGGCCCTGAACTTGACACACAAAATACAGTTCTGGGCTAGGTGGTTTTTCAGTTAAAAGATTCCTCAGCTGAGATGACTGAAAAAGAGGCAGATGATTGTCCTCATCTGATTAAGACATGAGTCAAAACCTCAAGGGTCAGGAGCAGGTGGTTAACAAGATATTCTCAGTCAGAGAGCACAGACCAGCAGGCATTACAAACAATTGGCCTAATTGACTAAAATGGCAATAGGGGAATAAATGCTCCTCCATGAAGACTTCGGTATCAAAACCACAATGGGATATTTACATTTTGCTACTGCAAAAGAGGATTATGTCCTCCAATCAAGGTTTCAGAACACCTCTCTTCCTTGAATGCTGCGGTTATTTCAGTTAGAGCAGATGCTCATAGTTTAATAGAGTTTCCAAAATATTTATCATGAAGCAGAAATGCAGTTAAAAAAAATAAATTAAAGGCAGTCAGCAATCTGTTGAGTTTGGAACACTATTTCTTAATTGCTGAAACTTAATTCAAAGCAGATCAGTCTTTCACATGACTTCCACCAAAGAGAGTCTTGCTGAATCTTAGGCAGAGCTTTGTCTATTAACACATCAGGCAATTTTTTTTTTAAAGTATAAAGGTACCAGCTTGGTCCAACCCAGTAGATAAGCAATGCAATGCATCGCATCGCATGCTCGTTTAGTATGTGCTTCATTGCTTATTCCTAAGTAGTGGAATAGGCTCTTAAATCTTCTAGTATTGTCTTCATATTTTGCAAGCCTAGACTTGAAATGTGAATTCTCAATAAATGTATCTTAGAATTTTTTTTTCTTTTAAAGTAGTGGGTCAGTAAACTTAAGACTCAACGCAAAACTGACATGAATTACTCTTTGGAAAGAGCACAAACATCTTCCAGACTTTGATAATAAATATTGTTGTTTTACACCTGTTAAACTGTTTGTGTAATTTAGAGAGATATATGGATGGAGGATACTCACTTTGTTTTTTGCAGTAGAAAGTGATCCTTGTCTCTCCAACACAACTTCAACTACCCATGCAGAACGGAAATCCCAAATTTAGTCTCTGAATCCTTCCCTAGACTTAATCTTGTAGTGAACAGCGACTCTAAGAAAAATGGAAATAATAGGCATGTCCTTGACCAACACCATGGAGTCTGATCCTATAAAAAAGCACCTTGCTGTTTTCTCCCTCTGATTTCACAGCAAGTTGTAAACTTGAAATCACGGGGTTAATTTGCTGCAGATTAATTTTGTGAAATACCCTATTAAACTACTCTGTAGTTTTCTTTTTTTAATCTAGATGTTATTTCTGTGGGGTGTGGCCCCCATTCAGTAGCACATTGACTCCAGTCACAGAATCACAGAACATTAGGGATTGGCAGGGACCTCGAAAGATCATCTAGTCCAATCCCCATCGTGAATATTGTAAGGGGCTTTCCAGTTTATTGGACAAGGCAGCTCTTCAGAGTGCCTCGCAGACAAAAGTTCCAAAGCAGGGACATAGATGTTTAGGTGAAAATCAGAATGATAAACTGGGTTTGTGTCTTATGTAAAAAAAAAAAGTACAAAAATCAAAATGGGAAAATTCCACCTCCCTCCATGGTATTAGTCATCATGAGAGCTTGCATGCAAATATAGAACTTCAATTTATTACGGATTTGGGGATGTGAAGCAAATTCCAACAGGATTTGCAAAGCATACAAGAACTTTGTTGAACAGATTACTTCTAGAAATATCAGATGCATGTTACCCTTCAAACGTTATTTGTGAAAAGAAACAGAGGTACAAAAGAGATTAATGTTTTTCTGCTGTGGAAAACTCCAGAAACTCCAGTATTTCACTGTTTGATAATATAATTAGCCAGTGTTTTGACTAGACTGATTTGATAATGATGCGTAGAAAAGGGCAATTTAATCTTGGCACAGTAACTAGGAATGTTTGCCTCATTGCTTTCTATGTCTTAATTTCTACTTTAAATTAAATGTCTTCAGCTTCTGAGTGTTTTATATTAGAAACCTTCCCTTACAAACTTTCTATTTTGAGCCACTAATTAATGTAATACACGAGTTAGGTTAATCATGGGATTGCAATAGATCAGGAACAAATTCTTCTCTTTCTGCATCTATAAACTCTATTAAAATACATTGCAAACCATTTGTGCATTGAGGAGGGGACACACATTTCTTGTTCCCTCTCAGATGTTTCTGTTAACTTTTTGATGGTCCCTGTGCTTCTGTTCCCTAAATATTTGTACTTGATTTATTTGAACTTCATTTATCTTGTGTGAAAACAAACTGCGTAAATACTTGCTTTAGGAAAATAATCTGCAATGTGTGTTGATTGCAAAGGAAAATAACCTTATGTGCAAAGGGATGTGCCTTGGGATCTATGTTCCTCTCTCTTGGAATGGTGACGTGCCCGTGGTTGTTTCCCACTCAGTTAGGAAGACTTGTAGATAACGAGATACCCAGAATTACGTTAGCTGCGGTGAAGTATACGAGGTTGTCACTGTTCTAGAGGAAGTTACCCGGCTGCTTTCTGGTGGATGAAAGAACACTGGGCAGGTTTCTTTGTAGTTTCTTCTGTGATTCATAGAATGGCTGTGGTTGGACGGGACCTCCAAAGGTCCTTTAGTCCAACTCTGGCATTTGTCTTGAGCATCTGATAATGCTGAGGGTTGTTGAAGTTGGTGGACCCCTCTTTTGGCCAGAGTAGCAATCTGCTGCTTGGGTTTAATAGAATACCCTTCTCTGAGAAGACTACTCTTACAGGGTAGTTCTGTCTGTGACTGCTCTCCCACCATGTTTGACCTTCTTGAGGTCAAAATAGAGTCTCCTGTTTACTTCAGTCTGGCAAATTATGGAATCATTCATTTATGTAGTAAATATGCCATTTCTCACTTTGGATTCTGCACTCCTGTTCCTTGGAAAGACTGAGCTTGAACGAAGTAATTTATCCATCTAATGAATGCCAAACTTGATTTACCATGACGAGGACACAAGTACTGGAGGAGAAGGACAGTTTGATCTTGTATCCTGTCACCTGGTGCATGAAAAAAATGGATAGAAAGATTTAAAGCAGATGCAGGAGTTTCTGTACAGCTGTCTGTTTTAACCAGCAGGATACTTGAGATGAAATAATGATTTTTGTTCTTTTCTAGGGCATCAGTAGCCTCTTCAGTTCCTTAAAAGTGGTGCGTCTTCTGCGACTAGGCCGAGTCGCCAGGAAGTTGGACCATTATCTGGAATATGGTGCTGCTGTACTGGTATTGTTGGTATGTGTGTTTGGACTGGTGGCCCACTGGCTAGCCTGTATATGGTACAGCATTGGGGACTATGAAGTTATAGACGAAGTCACTAATACAATCAAAACAGATAGCTGGCTCTACCAGTTAGCACTGAGTATTGGGACACCATATCGATACAACACCACTGGCTCAGGGCAGTGGGAAGGAGGACCCAGTAAAGACTCCTTGTACATATCCTCTCTCTACTTTACCATGACAAGCCTTACAACGA
The DNA here is from genome assembly GCA_013400115.1 of Rhinopomastus cyanomelas. Taxonomy (NCBI): domain Eukaryota; kingdom Metazoa; phylum Chordata; class Aves; order Bucerotiformes; family Rhinopomastidae; genus Rhinopomastus; species Rhinopomastus cyanomelas. The sequence goes on from VXBP01001443.1 coordinate 78,735, forward strand.
TTGGATTTGGAAACATAGCACCAACCACTGATGGAGAGAAGATCTTTTCGGTGGCCATGATGATGGTTGGCTGTAAGTAGAATTTGATTTTATCACTTCTAAGCCAAAGGCACTCGTATAGTTAACATGATGTTTGTGTAGCTTGCTTGCTGTAAGCTCTCTTGACAAACTAAAAAATCTGAAGTACCTGTAAATAATCATAAAATTAACTTTGAATTATTGAGAATGGGAACTGAAATTGTGTAGTTGCTGTAGGTTTTAAACTGTTTGCATGTTGAAGTGTGGTGTGTACATCAGTGTGTCCCATGACAATTTTATGTTGAATTCAGGGCCTCTTTAATATTGTAAGCATGGCTTTGATCCTGTTTGAACGGTGTTGGCTGGAGTGTGGTGAAGAGATACAACACATATGCAAATCCAGGTAGTCTGACTGAATTTTGCTTATAAACTTGCACAGAATTGAAAAAGCTTCAAGTGGTTTTAGCTGATTGTTGAAATACTTAGTGATTCTATAAAGTAGTTTTGTACGTTGTGGCACCAATTTGGCTTATGAGTTTGTATTTTATCTCCTGAATGTGGTGACCTTTGTCACCAGTGCAAATCTAGAAGTGAAGGGAATAGTAAGACACCGTATTACTCATTTACTCTACATCTTGGTGTCTTTCAGCTCCCCTGAAATAGTCTGAAACCAATAGGGGTAGGGGATGTTTAAAGCTCAGCAGCTTTCCAGGTTAATAGAAAACTTTCACAATGCAGTTTTGCTGAAAATCTTAATATCATTTGGGAGTATTATTTTACTGTTAAATTATTTTTTTTTTATACTTTCTGTTTTCTGAGCTCTATACAGACACTGAGCAATTATGAAGCAAGAGAGCCAACAAAACTGTTTGAAAATAAGATTTGCATAACCTCTCTGATAATTACCTCAACTAACACTTTCAGCTCATCCCAGAGAAATACTGAACTATAAAAAAATAAATTTTCTTGCTACAGTCTTCCTAGATCTTTGAAAGATTAAAGCAATTTGTTTGGAGAGTTTTGAATGCTTTTTCACAGGCGAGTTTGCAGTTTTAGGACTCTGCTTGCTGTGTGGTGCAATGAAATTTCTGCTGAAGAGCATCTTTACATGATGGGTTCATGTGCTTCAAAACATTTCAAAGTCCATAAAAACAGATCCCCAAGCTAAAGCATTAATGAGCTAATGCAGCTAGGCCCTAGAAAACCTATAGGTGCAGATTAGCTGTTTGTTGAAACTGCTTTGTGGTATTTACAGAAGGCTGGAGATTTGGAGAATAAAGTGGATATAGAACTTTAAAATATTGTCATATTTACTTCCCTTGTCTTTTGAGGGGACTTAGGTTGCTCTGCAGAGGAGGGTCCCATGAAAGGAACTAAGCAGCTATGATAGATAGATAAAGGAGTGACCTTATTAATGTTTATAAATATGGAAAGGGCGAGTATCAGGAGGATGGAGCCAGGCTCTTCTCGGTGACATCCAGTGATAGGACAAGGGGCAGTGGGTGTAAGCTGAAACATAGGAGGTTACACATAAAAGTGAGAAGAAACTTCTTTATGGTGAGTGTGAGAGAACACTGGAAGGGGCCTAGGGAGGTTGTAGAGTCTTCTTTTCTGGAGATGTTTAAAACCTGCCTCGACATGTTCCTGTGCAACTTGATCTACGTGATCCTACTGTAGTGGGGGGATTGGATTATATGATCTTTTGAGGTCCTTTCCAATCTCTAACATCCTGTGATTCTGTGAAAAGATCTGGGCTGTGATGAGAGCCACAGAACCATAATGAATAATAATGTTAATAACAAAATAAATACATGGCCTCAGCAAGTGAAGAAAAGCAAACAGAGTTTGTAACCTGCTTTGTATTTATTCTAGGTGAATTGTACTCTTGCTTTTTCATCTCTGAAACTCCTGTTAAAGAAGGGGAATACACACATCAGTTTTAAAATTGACATTTACAGCCAGCTCTGCATGTGCCACCAGCTGATTTTAGTAGTTTTCATAAGTGTCACCTACAAAACTATTGAATGTGCATGTCAAATTTATAAGTGGTACCTGCAAGCTTGGTATTTGGAGTACAATGAGTAGGTTTATGTGCTTTGGGAAAGGTCAGAAGTAGAATCTAAAATTCAAGAAGCAAGGCAAAGGGACAGTAAGTTGCTCATTGCATAGAAATAATGCCACAAAATTAAACTTGGCTTCTCTTAGTGGGGTGGACAACACTGTGGCATGCAGAAAGGCTGCAGGCAGAAGAAAACTCCTTAGGTTATTTGCAAGTGTAAAAATGGGTGACTCTTTTGCAAACATCTCAATGAAGATTTGAAGACTTTTCCATTTGTGCACATCAGTATGCTGACTGCTCCTGAAATCTGAAGGAGTTGTATGGCTAGTTGAATTCTGGTTTGAAAATACGCCAAATTTTGGATAAATGCTGGTCATGGGCTCTGCACTTGCAGTATTTCTGCAAAGAGATCTGGCCAGCAGGATTGCATAAACAAGCTTTGCAGTGCCAGCTGCTGAAAACATGAGCATGAACTACAAAGCGGGACAGGAAAGTGTAACAAGTAGCCAATGGCAAATGCAGTTTCTAATTATAGTGGCCAGTGAGCTTGGGAGAAGGATTTGGCCCCAAGAAAAGGTGTAACTGAGGACTGAGAGTAACTTGAGTTTTCAAAACAAGGTTTCAGGTTTTCTTTTGAAACAGCGTTTAGAGATAAACTTTCGGCAAATTTCAATTACAGTTTTGATCAATGAAAAACTCTGGGCCCTGAACTGACTCCTGTTAAAAGCAGAGAGAGGCTGTGAAATCTTTGAAAATCCCTGTGGTAGATTTCCTGAGGAAGTTTGCTAATACCAGTAGTTGATATTGGCAATGTCTTTTCTAACAGGCTGTGCCAAATAAATGTCTTAAACTTAGCACTGGAATCGCAGATAGTAATTCATCACAATCCCAGCTGCCTACTCATGCAAACTGCAGATATGAAAGAAAATCTTCCCTGCGTTGTCAGCTAGCAGCAGCTTCTCCTGCCAGCCCCAAGTTTCCTATTCATGCTGGCAAAGTTATCAGGGCCTAGGAGGAGTGTTTGGAGAGATTTGCAAATCCTTCTGGTGGGCAGGGCTGCAAAATGGTCTACTTGTTAAAAATAGCAGAATTGAGATTCTGTGGTTGCTGATCGAGCATCTCTTGGGGTGGGGCAGCAGTGGGGGAGAGCCAGGTGACAGGGGATGCTGTTCTAGTTAAATGGCAGTTTGCCACTTGGTTGTTCAACTGAGGACAGAATTGGCTGGGGCCTTTAGACTGAAGTACGTCACCTGTCTTGCAGGAAAGAGAACTTCGAATAAATTAACCTCTTCTTGTGAAGCTTACTTCAGATTTCTTTTTGCCTCATTTGCTTTTTCTTGGTGTCCGCTGCTGTTCAGCAACTTTTTTTCCTGTTGTTTCTTGACACTTGAAAAGCTAAAAATAGCAAACACAAAACATCCTGAGACAAGGGAGCAAGGTTTTCACTGCGGTTTTTGTTTAAATACCTGTTTTGCATTGCTGCCCAGCATTGCTGAATATGCATCGAACATCTGATTTTTGTAGCTCCCTTTGTGCAGATATCGGTCATTTTGTCCCCTCTCTGTACAGAACAAACAAAGGGTTTACAAGACCATTTGAATGGATCAGGAGTCAGTCATCATTCAGGAGGGACCTTTCTTGTACGCCTCCCATTATCCTCTGCCGGTTCACATCCTCTAGCAAGTATGTAGCTCTGGCTTGATCCATGGGCAGGTTTTAGGCTTCTGCAGCACAGCCAGAGATGTAGATGTAAAACTAACTGGTTTTGTGCCTACAAAAAGAAATGTATTGAGAGCAACCAGAAAGATGCTTTCGGTTTGTACACCATCACTATCCTGCAACGCAGCAGAGCTAGAACCTCAGCAATCAGAGGGTCTGTAAAAGGGAAAAGGTGTTTGGGGGAAGGAGGCAATATGGCAGGGTGAAAACAGCCTGCAGAATTCAGGAGATGGGGTTTTCTGGAGAAACAAGTGTGAATGTTTAAGTAGCAAGAGTTTGTGTATTGCCATAGGCCTTCTTCTCTTCTTTGCTTCCACTAGAAGAAAAGCAGCCAGCTTCCCAGCTCACAGCCCCAAAAGTCTCTGATAGACTTGTGCATGCTTCTTGTGCAGCCTGGAGTGATCAACTTGTCCCTGTCCAGTGTGTTCTTCATCCAAGCAGTAACAGAAATCTAATATCTTCCACTGTCTGCTGAAAGGCTCCAATGATTTTTGCTGTATGGGAAGGTCAGAACAAGATACTGAAGACAGGAGTGTCAATGAACACTGCACATTTCATCATTCCTCAGGATGTGAAAGTTCCAGAAGAATCTTGTTGTCATCCATCAATTCCCAGAAGATCTGAGAAAGGGAGCTTTGTTGTTCTAGCTATATGGACATGTATCTTTGTCTTCTCTTTACTTCCAGACTTATGGGAAGGAGGTTGTGGGGAAAATATTATGTTTCAATGAGTGGTTTAAATTATGGGGAAGAGAGATTTCTTAATGCAAACTGGTTTTGTGTATGAGCAGAAGAATTTGTTGGAGTGACGCTACAGGATCCCTTCTCTGGAAAATTGGTAATTTCTGTGAGCTACTGGAAAAATTTCTAGAAAGCTCTTTCCAAAACACAGTTTCTAATTTCATGGCTTGAAATGCTGACATCTTGTTTTCATCTTAAAAATACCCAGGATGATGATTTGCAGATTGGAAAAGAAGACAGAAGCGATTGCTGTAACTTTGACCCCGAGCTGATGTTGTTCATGGGAGAGCTGGCGAAGGCGAGTGTAGGTGGAATCCTCTTGATGCTCTGCTTTTAGCTTGCTAAATGTAGAGACTAGGACATGCTTTTTCCTGTCAAGATCAGGTGAGATGCTCTCATCTGAACCACTTCTCTTTATAAAACCTCCTGTGTTGTGCAGTGGGTGAACCATGCTGAAATTTTGCTGAAATCCCTTGCTGTTGCTCAGCTCTTGTTTTGGAGTTGTGACACAGATTGCTGCAGGCTGTCAGTCATGTCTTCTCTCATCTGCCAAAACCTAATTCACTGTTCAAGTTGATTCTTTCATTGTTCAGGTAACATCAGTCAGTTCACTGCCAGTATATAGTAGTTAGCCACTTGAGTGCTGTTTCTCTGAATCATGGAGGTTTATCTAGTAAACTTGTTAAGCAGTGGCTAAGCCCACGCTCTGACACAACAGTGTGTAATTGTAGGAAAGCTCTCATCTGGCAGACGTCCAGACAGTCAATCCCAGGAGTCCATAGGATTTAAATTTTTTTTTTGAGCTGCTCCTTACAGTTTCGTAAAATGTGAGCCTTATTTAAATCTTCTTGAGTAAGTGTGGTCCTGCTAGCGAGCTCTTAATTGCTTCAGTTTCATACAGATGAAACCCTCAAACTATGATTGGCAGGTGGGGCACATAATGCTTCCAGAGCAATCAGTGCTGGGTGACCACTTGCACCCCCTGGAAGGACTACTTGCATGGTATTACCAGTTGGACTTGGCTAAGTTTTTAATGTCCTAATAGCATTTGGCCTGGTGAGGGAAACATGAAGCAGCTTCTCACTTCTTTGTGGTATTCTTATTGTACTATGTGAATCTGCTATGTGGTTTGACAAAACTGCCCTGACGGAGACAGCTAAAAGGAAGGCACAAGAATGTTTTCATGCTAAGAACTCTTCTGTATGCAGCTTCTTCCTTCCTGCTCCTCTGCACAAGCATTACATCCACCCAGAAAGGTTTTGCAATAGTAACTACAACTCAAAACTGGAGCATTTTAGTTGTGGGAGGTGGAGATTTTCTTGAGGAAATCATTAGTTTCTAACTGGACTTCTAAGAGATGTAGGGGCTAACAGAAGAGGAGGTGCTGTGGTGGGGACTGCCTTGTAGTAAAGAACTGCTTGACCCAGAATGGTTGTAAACACTGAGAACAGGGCACAGAAGGGCTGGTTTATGTCTATTTGTAGCTGTCTTGTTCTGGGAAGGTTGGCATTTGGTCTCATCGTTAGTATCACACTGGATGAAATGTAAGGATTAAAGCTCTGCTTCATCATCCCTACTTCTTGACTTTGAGGTGAATGTATCTGGGTATTCCAGAGCTTGAAGAAAGGCTTTCAAAAGGCTGGAAGTCACCTAAAGACTGGGGGTAAAAATGGCTGTGTAGCTGAGTCAAGTTATAAGTGAAACTGGGTAACAGATGTATTAGTTTAGTGTTTCAGATGAGGCAATGAGAAAGGTGATAAACATTTTTAACATCCAAATTAAGAGAGAGCAAAACTGTTCATTCACAGACACCCACCAGCACACAGAGACAGAGGTTACATGGAAAGTTACACGAATTTGCCCTTCAGGGGAAATTATCTTTATTGAGTACCACTGAAAAGCCTTTTGAAACTCTTGGAGGACTGGACCACATTCCTAATGCTATCAGCTTTACAAAGCAAGTTTATCAAGATTTCTTTGTGAGACCTTCTAATTAATAGCAGTCTCAGGTCTCACAGCTAGAGCAGATGAAGTGTTTCCAGGCCGGGTGTTGGTCGCAGTGCAGCGACTTAACTTGGAAACCTTAATATTCTCTGAACAACTGCATGGAACAGGCTTAGATGTAACAGTAGACTGCAGGAAAAAAACCCCAAGTTGCTTTTAGGGAATGAAAGATCTAGCATCATCTACTTTTTCATGAAACAGGTCTAGAGTGAGATTGGGATGGATACAACAAGGCTAAATTTGCAGAAGCCCCACAGGGGCTTATGAGTCTTGTTTTGCTTTAACTCTGACGTGGCAGTAGATTTTTAGATATTTATGTTCTGTTTTATGGCAAAAACATGTGTCTCTGTGTAAAGAGCCTTAAAACTGTAAAAACAGTCTCCTTGGGAAGCTTTATGGGATTTTTTTTTTTGCAAGGTTATTGCTAGTGTGTGTTTATGTAAGCTTTACTTTTATTATCATTGGCTTGATATGTTTAAATGAGTTTATGTTATCAAGAGAGATGGGGCAGTGAGTGGGAGAGATAAGAACGAAGAAAGAAATGTTATTTCATGCTATTGAGCTGTATTATTTAAAAAAACTGAAAATTGCTATTACATGGTACATGAATGTGGAAAGAAACCCTTTTCACTGTGCTCTTGCTCACACACAGTGCAAGTACCACCTGAGATGGTCCCAGAGAGATTATCAGGTTGTCCTGGATTGCTTATAATATCTTTATCTCTCAGGAAGCAAAAAGTTTTAATTAATCCAACTAGATCAGCAAATATCTCTGACTTGCTCACAACACAGCACAGCTTTATAGCCTATTGTGCTGGAGGGATAAACAAATCTTAGATAAAAGATAACCCCCAAGGAATTGTACCACTTGGATGGAAGACATTGGGGAGATTGTTCGTGTTTTTCTGTTCTGAAGTTTCAGAAAGCCAAGTGAGTGATCTAGGCACGTGGCTGTGCAGAGACCCTTGGCTTTGGTGTTGTACACTCAGGGGCTACTACCTGGCAGTGGTGGCATTCAAAAGGGAGGCTTACCCCCGTAAGTCAAGCCAGTTGTCCCAGCAGATCTTGCCTGGTTTCACTGGAGCTGTGCTCCTCAGAGGGCATTGCTTTTCAGGGGGTATGCCGCGTATTTTCTGTTAGATCTCCTTAACATTTGCATAGCTTTACCTGCAGACTTGCTTTGGTTTATCAACCAGAGTGCAGGGAAATTTGTTAGGATGACCAGTGAAGTGAGGAGGTGAATTGTTTTAGGGAATGTCCCATTGTAGAAAAAATTAATAATATCTGAATCAGGCCTTTAAATATTATTTTTTCAAGTAAATTAGGATATGTCCTCGCCTAATTTTTGTTAGATTGAATTTCAAAGCTAGAAAACTGCTTGATATCATTGTACATTCAGAGAGGCTGGTAAGGCTGGGGTGTTTGTGCAGGTTTTGTAAAAGAAATATAAAGCCCAAATTTCTGGGAGGCTTCATTGTTGCACTAATGCCTGGAGTACTCTGACATGTTGGATGGTATTAAGAGATATCAGTTAATCAGATAAAGCATGACAGACAAAAAACTAGCTTAGTTTCTCATTTCTAGCTTCATTTCTGTAGGTCTGATGTAATACAATGTCAGGTACATCTCAAAAATACTGAGCGCTCTAAGAACTAAGCCTGCATCGCTCTCATCTTTATTCATTTTTACAGCAGCTTTTTCTGAAGAACATTGGTAAAATCAGGAAAGGTATTCCTTAGGTGGAAGTGTACTTTAAATGGGACTATGACTGCAGTGTCCCTGTTACAGAGTGTTATCCCTTTCCCTTCAATTTGGAGAAAGAACAGGGTAGCATCCAAAATGGCATCTCTCCCCTGGGTACCTGCTGTGAATCACTGCCAATGCTGAGTCAAGGAAAAAAAAAATCCAGTTGTGCTTTAGCAGGAATATTTTGGTCATGAATGATTAAAACTAGTTTTCTTTCACTAGCCAGCAGCCAGCATGGATTTGTCAAGATGACTTCATGGCAAATGAATCTAATTTCTTTCCTTGACAAGATAACTGCCTGGTGAATAAGGGGAATTTAGTAGATACAATATATCTGAACTTCTTAAAATGCTCCTGACACTCTTCTATGTAATGGTCTCATAGCAAACGAGTGAAAGATGATGTTAGCAGAGTCATAACAAAATTGATGATAACCGATTGAAAGATCTATCTCAAAAAGTAATCAAAAGCTTTGCTGTTAAACCTGGAGAGAACTGTCAGGGAAGTCTTTGCCCCACTGGTGATTTTATTCAACACTTTCATTAGCAGGGTTGAGTGGCTGAACAGAGGAAGTACATTGGAGGAGCTATGGAGAGAGTTGCGAGTGGTTTAGATGACAGCATCAGAATCCATAATGATCCTGATAAATTTGAAAGGCAGCCCGAAATCAGCAAGGTGAATATCAGTAAAGGTGAGTGCGAAGCACCACATGTAGTGGGCGAATCAGAGCATAAGTGCAGCGTAGGGAGTAACTGCCTTTGCTGTTGTGAGGTCACATGGGATCCTCGAGGAAAAGGGAGGGGAGAGAGATCGGCAACTGCCGACTGAGCAGTGGGCTAAAACTTCTGAGTGTCAGCCTGGAAAGTATCAGGAGCAATGTCATAGGCAAGCTGAAGAAGGCATTTGTTCTGCTGGTGTTCAGGCTGATGAGACTTTTTTGGGGTTTTTTTCTTTATTTTTTTTTTTTAATACAGCACTTTAAGAAAGCTGTAGGAACAGCTGGAGATAGAGGAGCAGATCAATACAATGCTGTCACAAGACAGGGTCTCAGGGGAACAGCTGGAGGAAGCTGAAGGAAAACATGAGGTTTGGCTACTAAGATGGAAAGGCTGTGCTTGAAAAGGATAAACATTGCCCTGTGTCCTCTGTGTTTTCTGAAGGGCAGTCAGATCTGTTAGGAGGGAATGACCTCCATGGTTTGGGAATCCACGAAAGCTTTTCAGCTGCGGGTAGAGTCAGACCATGAGCAAAGCTACCACCACATTTCCATTTCATCTATAAGAGTCTCTCTGCCAGCTTGCCCCATGTATCCTTTCTCGTGCCTTAGGATGGCAAATAGACTCAGCAATCCCTTTAGGTCCCTCCCAACCCTGCATCTCTCTGCAACTGAAGGGAGAATTAGGCAGAGATTAAGATCTCTCTTGTGTGTTTAGCAAGACAAAGCTCACTTTCTCTAGATGATTGACCATCCTTTACCATTTAGTGATGTTCTGTGGTCCATAATATAGTGACTGCATGCTTGTACTGCACATTCACCCCTTATCACTTGAGTTATTGTACTGCAAATTGTAGATGCACACACTGGGATACGTTCATTCTGAGGATGTTCAGCTCCCTGTAGAAGCGCTGTCATCCACTGAGAGATGAATGGGGGGTGTCCAACACTAAACCCAAGCTTTAGGGGGAAGGTTTTCACAAGTACAAGGGCTGTGCACAGGTGTTCATATTCCCTGACATATTCGAAGGGCATTGTTTAGAGCTGACCAATCTTGATTCAATTACTTGTGGAAAAATAACCTGTTCTCCCCATGTGTCTGAGTCAGGTCCATCCACAGGAAACAGAGGGCAATAAATTTCAGTAGAGGAGTCTCACTTTTTTTGGCTTTAGAAGTTTTTGTTACTGAAATATAATTCCCAGCTAAATGCTTTTGCCCCAGTGTTTTCAGCAGGACTTTTTCATCAGGAACATAAACACACTGAAGAGAAAATATTTTTATCTTGGAAATTTTATTTTGCCCCTGTTCTGTTGTCCTGTTTTTATTCCTTTAAAATATTTTAATTTAATTAATTGGTATTAGCCAGTGGAATGATAATAGAAGGGTGTAGGTAGAATCTTCCTTGAAGACTGAGGAAAAAAGAGAAAGGAGAAATTTTGGGGCAGTTTTCTCCTTTTCAACAATTTTGCTCTTTTTCTAGGGGAAACTAAGCAAACAGGTAAAATGAAGAAGTCCAGCAGCTAGAAAATATATAGATTTATTTTATTTTAAAAATTAATAAGCTTTTATCTTGTCTACATTTTTGTTGCATAAAAACATGAAGGATTTTCTAATAGAGCAGAATATTTAATTTCTTGTAAAGTATGTATGGAAAAATAAGAAATATTTTAAATCTCTATTGTGAAGAATAATCAGAACTGAAATAAGATGAAGTTGATCTAAAGGGGGTTATAAATATCTGCCATTGGTTTCTGCATGGTGATGTGACAATTCAAGCTGGCTTGTAGGATGAATTCCTCTGCAGGAAAAAGCCCAGCTCTATAGAAATGGCAGTGTGTTGACTTCTGTGTCACTTTTTCCTCAGTGAAAGATGATCAGTTTTGAGGTAAAGGCCTTTTAAGTGGGATCTTTCCTGAAGCTGGAACACCAGAGGCAGCAGTCATATTGTATATGTCCCTTAAAGGTTTGTGCACATGGCAACAGTAATGGCAGCAGCTGGAGAACAAACGTAGCTCCTAACAATGTATTGACATGGTTGAGTAGTCTGAAAGCATCATCAGTCCTCGCACAGGCAGTTATCTGCCTTGGGTGGGGTACTGCATCCTTTGAATCTCATTTCTCTTACTTCATGTGTGATTGAATGACATTAGGTCAAAAGCTAGGAGGGCAAAGCAAGGTGTGATGAATTCTTGCCTATTTGTTCAAAACATTAATTGAGGTCATTCTGTCCATCCTGAACTGGGCTGTTAAACTAAAATAAGTTCTAAGCACTGAAACGGTCCCACTGACCTCATTGTTCCCTAATGTGGACTTACATTTGAGCGTTTTTCTGGCCACAAGCCATAATGAGAGGAACATTTCTGACATTTAAGGTCCATGAGCGAATCTTCCACATACAGACAAAAGGGAATTAGGAGGATAAGTCCCATTCAAAAGTTGGTAGGACTCATGCCTAAAATTCTTGTAGGCTTATTTTATAATCTTATGCATTTCAGCAGGGTCTCATGTGTGGAAATCAGTTTTTATGTGACATATGAAATGATTGTTTGTTTACAGTGTATGTTTACATGATCATCTGTTTGGTAAGGACATGGGAACAAACAAAATGACTCTTCTTTTATGTAGTGAAAGATTGGCTTCGTTTGTCCTTCTTCCTTGACTAGAAACATGTTAAAGCAGAAAATCTGATTGATATTTTTACTCCATTATTTTTAATGGGCAATTGAGGCATGAACAAGGTTACATCTGTGCCTTATTAATGCAGACATTTCCTCCTCAAATTGATAGTTCACCTTACCTAAAGGAAATGCAACTTTCTAGTTAATCAAACACAATCTTTCTATGTTAGCTCTTGAAAGATAAAAAAGAAAAAGGCAAGTCAATAAGGTAAGAAAGAAGCTCAGAAAAAAATCTGCTGGCATCAGTGCTGTATCAGAAAATACTGAAAGGGATGGAGGATGCGTGTCTGAAATAATTAAATGTGAGCGAAGATTGGTCATGCAAGAAGAAACTTGTAATCAAATCTCCTTGTCTGAAAATGAATGACATGAAGGACAAGAGAAGGGGAAAACAAGTGCATGAGATGCCTACACAGCCCTTGGAGGTCCTTGGCCAAACTTTCCTTTCCCCAGGCACAAGGTCGTTGTAGCAGAGATCTTTAGCAATGTGCAAGACTCTGTGTGTACATCTGTGTGAGTGGCTGAAACCAGGGGATGAAAGCTAGTCCTGCCGAGAAGTAAAACACAGCTGAGCCTGACAGTGTCTTGTGGGATCTTGCAGGGGCTGATACTGCTGCCACTGGACATCATGTCTCTTTTCTGTTTCTTGGGTGGAAGCAGTCAGGTGTCCATGGCTGCACTCATGTTGAGGTTACTCTGCCATCTCATTTGGGAAGTAGAGTGATAAAATTGCTGTTAAATGGTGTTCTAAATGACAGAATTAGAGACATTTATGTGAAGCACTAGTCATCATTTCAAAAGAATAAATCCTCATTGACAGAATATTTTTCAGGGTTCATAACCAATGCACTTTTTTTGTGGTTGTTGACGGGCTTTGAAGCAGCATTACAGTCTTCAGAGACTGGTGACTTCATAGATCCTACAGCCTGCTCTGGACACTTTTGAAAAAGAAATAATAATTAAGAGAAAGACAGACCCAGCACTACAGTTCTTTCACATGTTCTGTGGACAAGCCAGGCAAGCATGATCTTAAACTGAGTTTCTGTGTAACCTGTTCCAAAACCCCAAATAAACCTAGGCGTATCAGAAGGTATTAATGAATTAAATCCTAAACTGCTTTGCTAAATAGAGGATGTAATGATAAATATTGGAGCCCTCTGTAGTAACTACTCTCTAGCTATCTTAGGCACAAGTGAAATTTAAACACCCCTACATTACAGAGACAATAGAAATTATTCATATGATTTAAAAAATAGTTGCATTTGTTTAAGAAGAAGCCATTAAATACTTCTAAAGATTTGCACTATTAGAAATGGTGACTAGAAAGTGGAAGAGGTTTCATGGCAACTGCATCAGTGTTGAACACCCACACAAACCTACAGAATAGGAGGAGGGACTGAAAGCCAAGCTGAGCAGATTTGATCTAGTCTAATTAGTCAAGTTGTTGTTGTTTTTACAGTCTATTATTGATATATAAACATGCTGTTGAAGAATTAGCAATCTAAAACATTGCTGTTCATTAGAGTTTTTAGTGGTGTTCTAATAGCTGCACTCCATCTGGATGATAATAAGAAATAATGGACCGTAGAGAAGTTCTACATCCTCACCTGATAATCCATTGTCAGCCAGCTGAGAAAGCAGCAACAAGGATGTTTGCTGAAATGTATCACTTTGTGATTATAAGTTCAAAAGGAACAACAGAGTCCTCTGTCCTGTACCTCTGCACCAGATATTTATTCCTGTCTTCCTCTGCGTGCTGCACAAATATTTCTAGACAAAATTTATACTGTGGATAATGGTGTGCTGTCATGTCAATATGACACAGACATCTCTGCAGTGGCCTGACATTTGTAAGGGTTTTTGTGCTACTACAAGAAGGTCAGAACGAATCAGGTATTTTTATGGTTTATTGTCTTTCAGGTTATAATTGCAGCAACAAAAGCCTCTTCCTGTTTAAGGGCAACACATGGAGGTTGTTAACTAATGTGTTTTCATGTGCACATCAAAAAGAGGAGTCGGTTAGTTTCTTGTAATTGGTAGCATTTAACAGAGGAACGAGAGTTACAGGATAGAGATGTCCAAAGGTTAAGGCTGCTGTCTAGAAATGTAAAACTTCATTTCATTTCCAGAACTGACATTCAGTAGAATCGTGAACTTTGGCATCCGGTAATTTTTTATGGTCCTTTTTCCTCTCCAAACCTATGCCTGATTTATTGGTTTAAATGTTAAATGGTTATCGGCAAGAATTGTACGGTTTTTGCACAGTGCCTACCAAACAGTGTTTGAAGTTACAGGGAATCAACAAGCAAAAACTAGTATGTTCCAGGAATCACAAAAGAGAGTATGATTGCACTGAATTAGAACGAATTTTTGTAACTCGTAACTGCTTCAGACCTCGAGTTAAATTCCAAGAGTGCTGGAGGCATTTAATTTTTGCCAGTTTATGGTTCAAAGGCTTGGGTAGAGGCAGAGGTAAGTGGGAGATGCTGTCCTTTGCTCTGGCCAGTCTAATAGCTTGCTGTTGGGAGATTTCACAATGGCTGAAAGTTCTTATGGATCTGAGATGCAGCATTTTTGAGGAAAAAATTAACCTCATAGTTCATCCTATTTTTTTTTAAATAAAAAGATATAATTTTGCTTCAGGGGATGCTGCCTGCCAACTGGGACTGAAGGCAACTCTTTCTGCCATGAGCAGTATGTTCAATGGTAAATTGTTCCAGGATTAATATAGCCAGAGTGCATGGGAACAGTACAGATTTCTGCTGAAATTAGTCCTTGTCTCTTGCTTCTCATAAGAACGTGATGAGCATATGTAGGCATGAATACCCAATATCTCCTGGTGCTTTAAACTGATATATTAGCATGTTTAAAGGAAGCGATAATATTATTTGATATATTTGACTCGCAAGTTGTATTTGGCTGACCTGACAAAGCCACAGCAAGTATCTGCTCTATATTTACAAAGTTTTGTAAGTCACATCATAGGCACTGGAAATGTGAGTTGTTTAGGATATTAGACAACTTACTCAAAATACTTATGCAGCTTTGTGGAAGTGATGGCCTATTCATTTTCAGAGAGCTCGTGGCTTTTATTTTATGCTTTATTTTTTTTCTGAAAACCTTTCCCATTGCAACCAACATTGTTGTTGGTTTTAAACTAGTTTAAGATCTGCTCCTTGCTCCGTCTTTACCCCAAAACAAATACAGAAATATTAGTTATAAAAAGGAAAGGTGACTTAATATCTACTTAAGCTATCATAGACTGTGGTCTATGACCTCTGCACACTAGGTCTTGGAGTATGAAGCTCTAGTAGTGGTTGCATCTTGGACACATATTTTTTCCATAAAGAGCAAGAAACCAGTTTAAGGGTCTCACTGTTTTCAGTCTTTAAATTACAATGATTTGTCATTGTTTTGCACTTTCTGCTGAGCATTACTTGGTTTCTTGTTCTTGAAACCTGTTTCTGTCAGAAAAATGTTGGAGTAACCTTAAAAAAACCCCAAGAATAATATAATTCAGTTCTTCTGTAGATAAATGACCATGTTAGTTTTGAATGCTTTTGATACTGGAAGAATATTTTCAAAGTTTGTTTGCATATTTTATCCTAATGTGATCAATAATCATCAAGCTGGATACTTCTGCCTACAGTTGTTACTAGTCTTACATGTACTTAAAAAATGAATGAAAAAGACCATCGTGTTCATGTAGAGCTGCAACAAATTAAAACCAACCAAATTAATTCTCCCATGCTCCCTCAAATTTCCTTAAAACATTCATCTTGACACAGGCCAAAACAAATTAGTCTGATGAAAGGAAGGAAGTTTAGAGTGAGAGGTGAAACTATCTCAGCTGGGGATGCACTGCTTCCTCTGCAGATAACACTTGTAACTCCTTTCATAATTCAAACTAAATACCCTTGTTTTGGTAAAAAAAATATACTGAATATACATTTGTGAGTCATAGTGTTACCTTGCTTCAATTTTCTGCCTGAAATAAATTTTGAACAATCAGCTTTACATTTGCAGTGTTCTTTCCCTAATTTATTTTTAGTTAATAGTTAGATGATTTGTTTGGAAAAGTGTCATGAAATGAGGAGAAAGTTAATATCTGATAAATTCCTTCCTTAAGTTCTGATCCTACTTCTTCATTTTAGAATCCAGTGTGAGGAAACAAGACATGACTGACCTGAGTACGGCCAGTGTGGGTATCTCGTATATCAGATATATCTTCAGGGACTCTATGTGCTGTTGCGCTTGAAATGGTTTCTGTTAAGATGGCAATTAGTTTTTGTTTCCCCCCCAAATTGCTGACATGGCACAACTGTTGACCTAGCATGCGGCTAGGTAGTTGTGTACAGCTGTAATTGGAGTAAGGCCAGCTATGCTGTACAGGGTGAAACCCTCAAGTTGTTTTTCTGCTTGCTTCTATGCAACCAGAACATGACTTCTCTTGTTATGACAATGAGGAGAGACCTACTGGATCCGTAGGCTCCACTGTGCAACAGTATGTCTTGCCGACACTAAATTCAGCTCACTTTTCGTGACAAGGCAGAGCATGGAACATCTTGGAGACTGATTTACATGACGTCTTCTCCTTGACACATGGGGAATCTTCAGGCCCTTTTTTCTCCCCTCTTCTTTTCAGTTTTTTACTTTTATTCCCTCTTTTCCCCATTTCTCCTTTTTCCCCCTCCCCCCTTTGTCCTCCTTTCTTTTCCCTTTTCTCCCCTTTTCCTTTTGTGCCCACTTTCCCTTTCCCCCCCCTCCATTTCTGTTAGTAGTATCTACTTCTGCAGGCAGACAGTGAAGCCTGTGTTGTGTGTCACAGTAGTACGTGGAATTGTAAGAATGTTATTTTTCTGTTTTGTTGTGCCATCCCATAAGAGAGTGGAAACAGCATGTTAAATAATGCTGCTGGTTAAACCTTCCTGATTTAAGAGCATATCCATAATTTAATTAGGCTAAGTATGTAGCTGATTGTTGTATGGAATAGTTAATGAAAACACTTACAAGCATAGATCATGGTGAAGTCAGAAAAGGTGGAAATTAATTATGGTCTGGAATTTTTTGTCCACTTTTCCAGGATATCAATGAACTGAGGTGTGAGGGCTGGCAGCAAGTTTTTTTTCCCCCAATATTTCTTGGTGCTACTATAGGAGAGATTTGCTGCTGTCATCGGAAACATTTATCGCAGCAACAGGCATAAGTATTTTCCTGCCTTTGGGAGGCTGGTGCACTGAATTCTTTAGGCAGGATAAATAAGCTTTTTTGGTGGAATTATACTGTCAAAGTCTTTAAGTACAGAATATTGGAGACATTTAAAAATATGTTGTAATAGCATCTTGGGTCCATTTTATAACAATCACTCTGTTTGCTTTGGCTTTAATCTTGTCTATTGTTCACTCAAAAATTTGATGCACCCTTTTCCCACAAAAAGGCCAGACTCCCTCCCACCTTCTCATCATCTGTCCATTAATCAAGCACTTAGCAGAGTGCAGCAAACATGTTTAAAAATGAAAAGTGTCCCACCCATCTATAAGAGCTAAAGAAATACAACAAGCACCAAGTATCTGTGCCAAATTCTTGGAGGAGGAGGATTCACTGTGCCTCTTCCCTACAGCGATTGCATTAGCAGAGCTCGTTTCTGTGAGCTCTATGTGGAATGTGGAGATTTCATCTCTGCAAAAGATGAGCAGAATCATGGGCAGAGGTGGTTCAAGAGAAAATCACCAGACAGGTATCCTTTTCCTCATACAGACCTTCTAGTGGAAGAAGGGTGCAGATATTAGAGTGTCAGTGGTAACCTGGTGTGAACCTGGGGTGGTCATTCTGTGCAAGGGGCTTTTCTGCAGTCTTCATGGAAAAGACAGACACTCCTTTATTTTAGGTCTTGGGGAATTACTGTAAGTGAAAGGAGCAATTTAGTCAAATGGGAATATTTTATCTGGAGCTTTTATTCTGTCAGTTGGTTTATTGGCCTGAACAAATAATAGGACTGTGAAAAACAGGAAAGAGAGGACTAGAATCCTCTTTTGAAGCACGTGGGGCAGGAATTTCAAGGCACTTTCTACTTCTCCTCAAGAAGTTTCTTCTTTGACCTCATGGTTGTAATTCCATCATAGATTTTATTGCCTGACCTCGTGGTTTTTATCCTTTTCTTAATTCCACTTCTGAACTCTGGGTTGAGTGGGATTTTCATCTTTGAATCTGATACTGAGCTGCCCTCTCTGCTGTCTCTAGTTAAAAGATGAAATCATGAGAAGAGATTTAGAAACTGCTTTTACACACTTTCCGAAATTTATTCCAAGGGAGAGCCAATTGTTTCTGGGCCCAGAAGTTACTGTGAGACTTTCAAGGGCAGGAAATCTAAGGAAGTAGTTGCACGTTACCTTAACAGGAGTATCATTCTTTAGATGAATATTAAACTACTCTTAACATGAGCCTTGTGAACTTGATTATCATACTGTGGCAACTAAGTACTCCAAAAGGGTCTGAGTTAGGAAGATTTGCAAATGAGTTGGATGATGTGACTCGGAGAGTAAGAGGAAGGTGTGGATGTGAGTGTGCTTTACCTGTATTTGGACCCAGCAGGGAATATAAATTTACTGACCAGCACACGGCAGAAACTGAGGAAGGAGACAAGAAAGACTTTGTATCCTGTCACTTTTCTCCTTTTGAGTTGTTCAGTTTCCTGCAGTGCATCGATTTTTAAACTGAAGCTTTAATTGACAACATTTCAGCCCATTTCATAAAGGGATTTTTTTTTCTTCCTTTTCGTTTTTTGCCAGTTATGTAAAAAACACCTGCTGTTTACATTTTGCCACTTTGAGTGCGCTCTCCCTTTCTTTATTCTTGTTCCTTTCTGTCTGTCACTCTACAGAAATAATCAAGTTACTTGGAATGTTCATTAAGTTGCTCGTTTTCATGGGTGATGGGTCCTTTTGCTGGCAGCCACAGTAAGGCATGTAGGTACTATTATGTCCTTGTGTTCTCGGCTTTAAAACCTGCTTTACCAAGGCCAGAGCGGAGTGCAGTCACCTAGGAATGATGCTGGCTCCCAACAACCACGTTAGCAACTTTGCAGGGTGCTGTGATGAGGCTGTGGTCTAGTGGTGGCCTTCAGGATATCCATTAGCTCAGGCATTGCTGTGCCTTTTTTTGGGGGCTCTGTAGCCCCTGGTCTGGTTTGCAGTCCAGCTTCTGGATAAGACTGGGAGTAACTGTAGGATTTGATGCTCAACTACTGCTGAGCAATTATTCCTGCGGTCAGCAGGAAGGCATTTTTCAAATGCTGGTTTATTTTTTAATCTATCTCTGCTGGAAAAACCATAGATAACTGCTTCACAGCTTTTCTGTTTGCTTATCCCAGCTTTTGATCAGCTTTAGACCTACATGGTAAAAATGCTGACAAAATATTCATCACGAGCATCGGACAAAAAAGAGGAGCAAAAGCATTGTCAAAATAGTTCCTGGGAGCCTACTCCTTCCTTTCCATCCCAACAACTCATTTTCCTAGAAGCTAACTTGAGTTAAATTTGTCAATGCAAATTATCGTTACTAGTCTTATTTCAAAAACATCTTTTAATTAACAAGAAGATTCTGTTGCTATCCCCCAGCAATTTAAATATTAAATACCTGACAGTGTGTTGACTTTCAAAGAGGGCGCGTGGGAACAGCTACAATGCAAAAATTCTTGGAGAAACTACCCAAAATAAGGGGTGTCAGTGCTCTATGCATTTTAGTCATTGTCTTTGTTGTGTTTCTTTTGTTAAATGCAAACACAGAGTTGGCATCAGGGATAAGAGCCCTCCGTACAGGAAGGACATGGACCTGATGGAGTGGCTCCAGAGGAACACCTCCCCTACAAGGACTGGCTGAGGGAGCTGGGGCTGTTCAGCTGGGAGAAGAGAAGGCTCTAGGGAGACTTGATAAGTGAACTTTCAGTACCTGAAGAGTACCAAGAAGGCTGCAGAGGGACTGTTTACAAAGGCCTGTAGTGATAGGACAAGGGGCAATGATTTTAAATTAGAGAAGGGTAGATTTAAATTGGATGTTAGGAAGATATTCTTTACCAGGAGGGTAGCTGAACACTGGAACAGGTTTCCCAGGGAGGTAGTTGAAGCTCCATCCCTGGAGATATTGAAGGTGAGGCTGGAAAAGTCTTAAGGCAACCTGATCTAGTTGAGGATGTCCCTGCTCACTGCAGAGAGGTTGACTGCAGACTAGATGACTTTTCAAGGTCCCTTCCAATGCAGGTGATTCTGTGGTTTTATAACAGAAGCCCAGACCTTCTCCCAAATTGCTAATGATAGGATGATGGGAAATGGCCTCAAGCCATGTCAGAGGAGGTTTAGGCTAGATATTAGGAAGAAATTCTTTACTGGGAGAGTAGTTGGGCACTGGAACAGGCTGCTCAGAGAAGTGATGGAATCACCATCCCTGGAGGTGTGTAAAAGAACAAGTATATGTGGCACTTTAGGCCATGGTCTGGGGGTTAGGGAGATGTTGGCATGAAGCTTGGACTTGATGATCCTAGAGGTCCTTTCCAGCCATAATGATTCTATGATTGTCAGAGGTCTCACTTGATGTTAAAGCTGCCCATGTGTTTCTGATGTTACTGCTAGTGCTGTGAGCTCCAGGGTGAAGCCCCATGCTTCTCCACGTTCAACAAATACTGATGGCTTGGCTGGGTCATAATCAAGGCTGGGCAAGGTTCCACCATGTGGATGCTCAATTTATTTGTCAGTTTGGAAATTGCCGGGGAGGGGGAAGGCTCAGAAAGGAAANGTCGGTCTCCTCCAAGTTAAAGAGATGCAGCTCCTTCAGCCTCTCCTCATGCGGGAGGTGCTCCACTTCCTTCATCATCCTCGTTGCTCTACGCTGGACTTTCTCCAGCAGCTCCACATCTCTCTTGAACTGAGGGCCCCAGAACTGGACACAATACTCCAGATGTGGTCTCATCAGTGTACAAGATGTATGTGTGTGAGACTGTATATCACACATGCATAGACCTTCTCAGTGCATTCACAAGCAGATAGGCTCTTTAACTGTATTACCTGTCTACTTTGAAAGGCTGAAGGACCATGGGACCATTTAAGCTCTTCCCTAAAATGATGTGATAGAAAATGGAAAGACTGTGTCTCTGGAGCACAGGGACATTGCAGTGAAAGGAAGAGTGCTCTGATGTGATGACAAAAACATAAATGCTGCATAGTCTGATGTTAAAATAGCTTAGATAATTTCTTAAATATGAAGATGAAATGGACTGTATTTGAAGTCTGTTGGAAGTCATAGCTTAGGTATGCTGTAGATCTCGTTTTAATTCCAGTTCTCTGGGGCATTTCTGAGCCCAGAGTTTTCTTTACGCTTTATCTTGTGGCAGATGCTTTATAGGCATTTCAGTCACTCAAGTTGCTATATTTAATGCATGTATTACTGTTAGCACAGAAGGTGTTAATATCCATAATGATGTTTGCTTCGAAAAAGCCAGCAGCATTTATTCTAGCTTTTTAATGTGATTGTCAAGATTTTGCTATGTTGGAGAAGGAAATCATGACATTCAAGCCACCTCAGAGTACTAATTCCATTAGAGCTCTTTCCAATTCTTTAGCTATGGCCTCAGCTTCTTTAATTAGCAAAGAAATTTAATAGAGATATATTAGTGAAAGGAAACCAGCTTTGGAGTGTTATCTGAAGACAGAAAATACTTTTCTTTTACAAGTGTGAATAAACATGGACAGCTGGACTGAATCCATAGGGTCTCCTCTGAAGGTTTGCTTTGAATGATGAGCACCAGAGGTTACAGATATGCCCCACCAAAACAAATCTTCAAAACAGTGACTGAAGCCACAAATCTCCTTAAAAATTCTGGGGGCCTTTTACATGCTTCCTAGAGGAGTTGGCTGTTGCCTGGTGGATTTCTTGTTGAATATAGTGAATATCCAGATGTTGGAAATCTCATTAATAGAAGCTTATAATTATCAGGATCCCCAGTGTAGGGGGCTGGAGTAGATGACCTTGAAAGGTTTTTGCCAACCCAAACCAGTCTGTGAGTCAGTGATCTGAGATCTACTACCACCAATGCAGTCAGGGTCAGAAGTTACTCTTTAAAAGGAGACCACAGTGGTTCACCATGCCCTCATCAGCATCTTTCAGGAGCTGCTGGTCATCAGAATATTTACATGTTACCTCAGAAACCATCCTTGATCTGAGGGATTTAAATCCTTCATCTTTTACCTTCTTGAGATCTCAGGTCACCTTTCTGTTTTATCACTGTTTTTGCATTCTGCTCCTGCATGTTTATCTCCCAGATGAAGTTATCCATCTCCTGTGGCCAAGCCTGACCATTCTTCTTAACTTTTCCACACATCCTTGTAGTTTCAGCAACCTCCATTGTTTGCAGGTACTTGTGCCTGGTCCCACAATATCCTTCCTAAGTCTGTTGGTCTCTGCAGAAAAACAGCGGTGAAGGTGATTTGGGAATATTTAGATTAAAGAAAGAAGCAGATGATTCTGAGTAATGCCAGAGTTAGTCCTCGTTGCCACACAGTGCACGGTGCAGCCATCTGAATTTGCCTTTGTTTAACCTTTGTTTTCATAGAATCATAGAATCATAGAATCATTATGGATTGGAAGGGACCTAGAAAGATCATCTAGTCCAATCCGCCTGCAACAGCAGGATCACCTAAACCAAGTCACATAGGAACCCATCCAGTCGGGTCTTGAGTATCTCCAGTGAGGGAGACTCCACAACCCCCCTGGGCAGCCTGTTCCGGTGCTCTGTCACCCTCACCGTGAAGAAGTTCGTTCTCAGGTTGATGTGGCACCTCCTATGTTTTTGTTTTCTGCTTGTGCTTCTTCTTTGGATCTGTTCCATGGCATCTAAAGACCCTAACGATGATCCAGTTTTCACTTTGCAAGACATGGATCCAAGTGAAATTCTCTGATCTGGATGTTTATGCTGAAATAATTTGGTGTGCAGCGAAGCCATGTGTACAGACCAGTTTCATCTGCAGTACCCTGCCCCGTGTTGCTCTTTCACAAATTTCAGTGACTAAGAACATTTAATACAATTACAGAACTGTATTATGAGAAAAAGTAAATTTTAAACTGGAATGCTTCTTGCAAAGTTTCCATTTTAAAAGATGTCCTGCTTCTTGAAAAAAACCCCGAATTATCAAGATTGTATTTTTTTTCTGCAAATGCTGGCTATTTTAGAAATATTTTTTCCAACTTCTACAAAATCTGTTGAGGACATTCATAAGTAATTGTGAAATCTGGAAAATACTATTTCCGGCACTTACAAAGAAAGGGAGAAAGTGATGAGGGTGTTTTGTATTTAGAAAAGTTGTACTTTTTAGCGTAAGTAATAATAGGATTTTATTTCTTGAATGGTTTTCACTTTGTGCTTACTGCTATCTGTGGGAAAAGCAGCAACTCTAGTGTCTTTTGTGAGAAAAGAAAATTAAAACATGCAGCTGAAAATAACTAGACAGGTAGTTCTTTGGGATATAGGCAGAGGAAAGGGTCACACCTGCATTTACCACCCCAGTGCAGGTGACTTCTTAAAATCTTCAGTCACCCATTTTTTCTATTCTCAGTTAAAAATAGTGCGAGGGTAACAAAGCAAAGCAGTCCTTAAATTCTTTCAGCTTTCATTTTCGTTCCATCTCTGTATCAGTACATATCCCCGAAGTATGACTCTGGAGTTGCTTGAGGTGAAGGAATTGGTCTTCAGGTTTGCTGTCAGAGCAGTGTTCATTCAGCATCTATGATAATGCAGATAATGGGAAACTGTCTAGATTTAGACAGTTTTTTGTCCCTCAAAATAGATAGAGCTTCTCTCTATTGATTTTCAATGGATCATAAAATGTTTGTGTAATACGGGTAAGGGGACTTCAAAACCCTTTTTACCAAAAAGTGGATACATTTTTACGTATCACCAATGAAACCTAGGTCCTTATTACTCAACTTTTATCCACATTTCTTCCCTTTCTTTCTTAGCAAGTGACTGCTGAAAAGAAGTTTTGTCAGCTTATAGGGAAAGACTCTTGCAGTCGTTGGAGCTTGATTCTTCTGGTGCCGGCTTTATGCAACATAACTTGCCAGAACTTCTATTGTCACTTTAAATAGAAGACATTACACCTCATATAGGTTCTTTGTATCTTTTTGTCATTTAAATACACTACCCATAAATTTAGACCCTGTTAAAAATTATTTTTAGTTAGGAAAATAAAGTGCTGGGTAATGTTCTTTTTTCCCCTCCCCTTTGTCTCCCTATGAAGATGATAATTTCTCAAGTAACTTTTTTATAACCTTTTCTATTGCAAATTAGTTGAAGTGTGTATAACCAGACTAATTAAAATTCTTACAAGTCTACCTCTGCTCTTAGCTTGCGGATGTGCTGTGGGCTTACGGACAAGTTAATCAGAAAAGCCTCATTGTGTTATTAAATAAGTAAAATACAGTTGTGTACAGCCGTACACAAATAGGTTGGAATATTTTCATGGAAAACATTTCATGTTCTTGTAGAACAGATTTTTATTTCCTATCTACTGATGATCCCTGCCTACCCTGCCTACCAGAAGCTTTGTAAAAAGTCTGTACTGTACTGTACTGAACCTTCCTTCTGCATTCCCACAGCCTGCTCTATGTGGAACAAAACCCTGTCTGGCCAAACCGGTGACCTGACCAACTGCTGGCTAGAAAGACCTAGGGAACAGCCTACCGACCCATTAGTTCATCAGCACCTCTGAAGTACTGAGTCACGTTTTAGATCCATGCAGAGGACAGTTACTGTTTCACCGTGGATGAGGTGTACCGTCCTTGTCATGATTTTAGCATAAAGGAATTTCAAAGATTCATTTTCTATTTGAAATAAAATAGGTGAAACATAGTGAGAAATAGACATACATGCTGCTTCTGAAGAATCGTCTTATGTGTTTTTAGTAGTCAATGCTGAGAAATACTAATTTTTAAAATGTACTTTGGAGGAAATTAACAAAATAATCTGGGTATGTGGTGGTGGTAAATGTACTCAATAGGCTTTGCCAGATGTCAGCTCAGTCCGTGTGAAGATCTTGAGATCAAAAAGAAAAGTGTTTTCTTCTTTCAGTAATTAAGAAAAATCAAGATACTAGATTACCAGTTACTTTCAAACTTCTCATAACAATTCAATGCTAGACTGTGCCACAATGATAACTTCTTTGAACGTCCTCGTTACTTTAAGTACAAAGATATTTGATGTGGTCCTTATAAGCCCGAATGCCCTGAACGCAAATACTGTTGGAATATTGTAGAAACCCTTCGCTAGCAAGCAAACTGGCAGATTGTTAAAGCTAGTCAATTTTCTGTGGGAGAATGTTATTTCAGTAGGAGAAGCTAATTTGTCAAAGAGAAAACATCTTTAAAAGTCATGCTAGCACTTCATGTCCTTTTCCTTCCGCATGTCCTGATAAATCCAGCATGGGACAAATTCACCTATATCCATTTTGTCATCCTTTTCTTTGACCCACTCTAAATCTAAAAATTGTTCTCTCTTCCCATTTTGGTCTGAAAATGCATTTCCTAATAGAAAATCTGAGGTATATATATTAAAAAAAAAATAAATCACAATCTCAATTGCTGACTGTCCCTAGAAGTGCCACTACCTCATTCCAGTAACAGCTGAAAATGGTAGAGTAAAACAGCCTAGCCACTGCTTTGGCAATGGGACCAAGCAAGCCTGCAGCTTTAGTGCTCAGAGATCATCAAACAGAGCTGTGGAGAAAGAAAACATGTTTACTCTTCAGCACTTGATGGCTCATTTTCCCCAGTGTGTGTATGGCATGCTGATTAATGTGCATTTTTACCTATGCTTAGAAACTGTCTTGTCCATCAAGGTGACTCTTTCTGGCCGTGCTGGATGGTTTTCTCCAGCCTGTTTTCTTCAATGTATGTGTACATGGTACCTGTTAATTAGTGGCCTTAAGGGGATGTGCTCTACTGTGTACACTGCTCACTGCCTCTGCTCAGTGACACTGATTGCTTTGGTCTTATCTAATTATGAAGCAATTAATGGCTCTATGTCTGCAGAGTGCAGGAGGAGATTTGTGAGGTGGGCGCAGACTTGCTCAAATTCTCTATGAGTTCTGTGCAGAGTTAGAAGGATCGTTTCTCATGCTCTGCACAGTCCCTCTCAGTGTATGTCCCTTAAAGTACTTTGTGTTTGCGGATTGCTTACGGAGGATGAACCTGGGTGTGGCCTGCAACATTTATTTTGTGTGAATGAGATGAGAGATGGGCAAGCTCTGACTAATTACGGTCAGTAAATGGTAGCTTCTGAGAGAGGAAATGTGGTGTTCTTTTGGTTAGAGTACTTGGAAATGTCTTTCACGAGTGGAGATAAATACTTTGGTAGGTGACTCAGTCCTTGAATCTGGCATGAATCTGACCTAAATAATAATTACAGAAATGTAGTTTATTAACAGCCTCATGCCTCTGAAGTGTGAAATGGAAATAACATCAAGGACTTCAGAGGCAATTTTGTTATATCTGACTTGTTAAGATTTCTTTAGTTTCTGCCACAATTCTTGTCCTAGCCTTGCAGATTTTACTCAGCGAGCTTGTTAATAATGTAGAATTTTAAGTAAATGCATATTTTCTTATGATAGAAGGCATTTCCAATCTGTATCAATTCTGCAATATTAAGTACGTTGTTTAGCAAAGCAAAACTGGAGCGCTAGTGGTGTGTGTAAATAAAAATAACGGCTATAGCTAATACTCTGTTTCTCTAGCAGCTTTCCCAAGGACAAACACACTAAAAGGATTTCACACTACCTTGCCATCAATTGTCATTGTTTAAATGATATGGAATTCCCCAGAGCACCGCAATAATAACCACTGTGATTGCTATCTGAATAAAACCAGTCCGAAATGGACTGTACCGGGCTGAGCAGTTAACGCTACTTGGTGTGTACTTAGCATGTTTTTTTTCAAATGGATGTCCTGATTGGAAATGGCTGGGACATGAGATAGAGAAGCTGTAGAGGAGACTCAGACTGACATTTAAGATGGCTTAAGGGTCAGACAGAAGCTATTTGTTTTGATAGAGGTGAGTGGAAACTTCTAGCAAGGACTGTTCTCCTGAGAGGTCGCTCAGCTTACTCTGGAGCTCCTTACTGTATCATTACTTCCAAGCAGCCTGTTGTACCTCTGTGTTCAGCAGCAACTCAGGACATTTTCAGATACATACCACCTTCCATGTTGTTCTTCCTGTTCTGTAGGAGCAAGTTTGCACATGATAAAAAAGGTACCAGAAAGACATCTGGAAACTTCCCTTTTTCATGATCTGCTTCAAAACATATTATTAGGAAAAAAGTTGTCTGTTAGGTTAATCACTGCTGTTGCATTGATGACTTGTGCTTTACTGTTTGGAAGCTCATGGAATAAAACCACCTCTGCCTTCCAGTACCCAGTCTCTTATGGTCTAGTGCAGGTGTAGATACTGACAGTGAAGGGGTTGGGACCAGCATGTAGGCACTCTTAGCTCTTGTGCAGCGGGAGCAGCCCGTGCTGCTCAAGTGAAAGTCTGATGGTGGTAGGAAGTGACAGGTGATGGAAGATGCTGAAAGATGCATTCTCTGCCTCTGCTTTGCTAAATTTGAGGAGAAACATGCAGGTGGATGGAGCGTGCAAGACACCCACCCACTCTGTGGGTGATGCCATGTGTCCTGTATCTTAAAGTAAAATTGTGTTGCTCCATGTGATCGGAGAGCTTCATCCTTATGTAGCCCTGAGTCTTCAGTGCTCATAATAACTCTAGTAGAAGCCACAGAGCAGAAGCTGATGAGGCTGTTAATTATGGTTACTTTAGTACAAGTCCCCAGAGACGAGTGCTTGCCAACTGGCATCTGGACTAACAACATTTTGTGTGACAAGGGTGTGCAGTGTCACAACAGAGCACTGAAGCTGTGGGATCTTGACTAGTGTTAGCAGGAGAAAACTTCATGAAAATAAAGCATTTTTAGCCCCATTATTCTGATAAAACCTTTCTGCAAGGCTTAGGTTGTTAATTATTTTTGTGGATGTGTACAAACCTGGGGAGTTGCTGAAAGCAAGGTGTTCTGTACAAATTCTTCAGAAAGGTCCAGGGATGGAGAAATACGGACTAATTTCTTACAGTGTCATAGCAACCAGCTCTACCCAGAGCATCTTATCAATTAGGTTAAACAATTAGGAACAACATTGGGTAAAGTGAAGAAAAGCAATGTTGAGTGCTGTCAGGTGGGAGGCAGGTAAGCTAGAAGCAAAACAAAAAACCATGTTATATCATTTCTGGCAGACTTCAGCAGAAGATGAAAGGAGATGTGGAGGGGAGGCAGAAACAGAGATATTTAATGAGATAGTGTAAAAAACAGTGGATAAAACTTGCTCAGATAATGGGGAAAGTATTTAGACAAACCCTTAGTTTTGGTGAAAATGTATTTTTATTGAAAATTACATGTTTTTGAAGAAAGAATAAATATATATGAGTTTTTTTGTTAATTCCTAGCTAATAACTGTTTTCAACATAACAGAAAAGTTCTCTATTGATCATTTTTCACTATGCTTTTCAGATCTTTTTACACTGGAAAGAAACTGGAGAAAAACCATCCCTTTTGTTTTCTGTTGGGAAGGTTTTAAAGCCTGAGAGGGGATGTTATTTTGTTTTAAAAAAACCTTTTCACTTTGATGCAAAAAGTATCTATCGTAGTAGAGAAATAAGAACATTTGGTATCTCCTTTCAGCTTAGATCTTCTACAACTGCAGATTCAGATTAAGAAAACACACAGGTGTTCTTTCTTTTTTCTTTTTTGCTAAGCGTTGCCCTATTTAGTTAGAAAAGAAAAGGCCAAATAATAATATTTTTATAACCAGAAATCTCTCATTTAAAAAAAATACTTCATCCTGAATTTCCCAGTGAAATTGAACATGGACAAGTGAAGTAAATAACAAGTATGCAACAAAATTTGATACTTTATCTTTCAATTTAAAATGTATATCTACATGTCAAATATGGAGTGATATGGTGTTTGCTGTTGTTGTTATTACTACTGCTACTACATGCTATAAATAGAAATGAACAAAGCTAAAATAGTTTCCCAAAAGCCTTTTGCCCTGCCTTTAGGAAATTTTCCATAGAGATTCTCAAAGGAAAAGGTAGACATACCTGTTTTTTGCCAACCCTAAAATACGCTGACATCAGCACCTACTTTCCGTTGACCAGTGAATCGCGCATCACAAACTCTGGGAAAAATGAGTTAACGTTGATATAATTAAGATGCAAAGCAGGTTAGCTTGAACATTTGGTTCAAAGTGTTTTTATTTAGGTTAAGTAAATGTGTTTTAATATTATGCTTACTTATACATACTTGCAGGAATAAACACTAGCATAAAATGAGAAATATGTGAATGATGGTTTCTCCCAAACCATGAGGAGATGAAGAGGCTCTGCTCCATAGATAATAAATCTGAATGCCTAAAAAGATTAAAGGAAATATTTGCAATTTGATCAAACAAACTGTGGGGAATAAAATTAACTCCATTGGGATTTGATTTGCAAAACTGAATAAAAATGTAAAGAAAACAGCTTTACAAAGTCAACTAAAATTAATAGTTCAGTATAAAATTAATGTACCATGCTGCGGAGGCTTGGGAATGAGCGGGTTGGAAGGCCTGCAAAGACATGCTAATGAATGGGTTGTTGAATTTAATTTACATTGGGTTTGAAGACTTTATCCTGCAAGGCTTACAACAGATTTTACTCACAGAAGTAGTCAGTGGTAGGAACAACTAAACGAGACTGATACCTGCAGGTATTAGTAGTGGTAGATAGTTTAGGTCATTAATGCAGAGAGACCAAAAATCCTGTCAAACTCTCTGGTCCATGTGGAAATCCCTATCCTGTGAGCAATTTCAGATGTCATTGTCCCTAACAAAGCAAAGTAATGGGATTCACTCCTCACTTGTAACAGCAGAGAAGTAATTGAGAATGCTGCACATATTGACAAAATAAGCAGTGGGGAGAGACTCTGAAGTAATAAATATTACCTTCAGCTATCAGCATATGAATCAAAACATCGAAGACGTCAATATAATTTGAATTAGCCTATGACACTTGCAGCTGATTTCACTGTTGGTTGAATAGAGGTTGATCCCCATTGTTAATGGCACACACAACAGTGTGACACCAGGACTGCCAAACTGGAGGGTTAAGCGTGTATTTAGAAATTAATGCTTGCTCTCATGCTGCTGAAGAGTTAATGTTCAAGAGACATCCCATAACTGTTATAAGTGTTGGGTCATATCTTGACATTTTTATTCTGTCAAATCTCTCATTTATTGTCACTGGACTTTTAGGGTTGACTTAGTCACTCTTGGATAAAGTCCAAGAAAGAACAGCTTTGCCTGCATTTGCCCTGCTCTGGGATATAGTCAGCCCTGCCTGTAGGAGAAAGACGATAAAATCTCCCCAATTACTGGGACCTATGTGATGCTAGCATAAACCTACAAAATACCTAAGCAACGATTTAATTTTGCCCAGACTTTTTTTCGTTCTTTACCTCATAGTTAGAGAAGTGTGGCTTTTCTCCCTTGTGCTGCAGGTCTTTTTTTCTTGCTTAATCCTGAAATTAGGGGTTTTAGTTAGATATAGAAATCTCACTACAGAAGCAATTGTGAAAAGCACAGATGAAATTCAGTGTCAGTGTATGCAAATTAAGACATGTGGGCAAAAAATAGCTAGCTATACCTATACAATAATGGCTTCTAAATTAGCAGTTACCACTCAGCAAAGGCATCTGACTGTTATTGCACATAGTCCCTTGAAGATATCAGTGTCGGTCCAAAAAAGGCAAATGTGGTTTGTAGGCGAGCAATGGAGATGAATGTTGGCTCATGCACGATTTTGTTAAGATGAGAAGAGGCTTCTGAAAGGTGTCAAGAGTGAAGCATAGGATGACTTTCAGACCAGGGCTCTTCATAACTGAAAAAAGACAGTGGAGGACAGCTTGCAAAATCAAATGGTGCTCGGAAGGGGAAGGGGAGCCATTACTCGCTATCTTGGCTCCTCCCCAGAGGAGTTGAGGGTGGCCGGTGTGAAGGCTGGGGCAGCCAGATTTACAGAATAGCACGAAGAGTACTTGATCACATAATGCTTTGGTGAGAAAATGCAGAAAAGGATTTGTGCAAAGGATTTAGATATTCGTGGTGGAGATGTCTGGTCAGTGGGTAATATGCATCATGGCCTGGATGCAGTAGCCAGTTTAGAAAGTCTCTGGGCTCTGGATTTGTAGAAATCTGGAAGAAGAAGACCATGACAGAGATGCTCTGCATACTTCTTTCTTCTAGTCTTACTGGGAAGGGGTTGTACTGAGAGGAAGGATTTTGGCTTAGATGGACAACTGGTGTGATGCTGCGTGACTTCTGTCTCAGGCGTCTTCCATACAGCATCAGGAGTTTTGGAGCAAGAATGCCATTATCCCAAAGATAGTAACTTCACTGAAGTATCCAAGAGTAGAGTTAGTAGATTTTAGAGAAACAGGACATTTAAAAATGCTATGAAACACCTGCAAAAAAGTCAAGGGAAAGTGATGAAATGCACTCAGTTATTCTTCTCGGATACTCTGCAGACATCGGTGTAATTTCATTGACTTCAGTGAAATTAGTGTTAATGTAGGAATGGAAATGCAGCAAATCTAATTCCAGCATCTCCTTCCTGGAATACTGAACAAGAAAACAGAGGGCTAATCAGATAGAAACAAGTGCTGATCAGAAGGAGCTGGACAGCTATGAGGAGCTATCCAGGAGCTGCCGCCAGGAAATGCAGACACTTTTCCAGTCTCCCGTAGCCATGGAGCTTTCAGCAGTACAGGCACAGAGGGTGAAATGAAAAAGCCAGATGTTTTTTTTTTGATCTGGTTTGCCAGTGTATGAAATTTTCTGTTGTTCCATTGAATATTCTCAACCCTCTTCTACCAGGATAGCATCAGTGGCTTGCAATATTTCCAGCAATGTTTTATTCTTGGTCTTAGGAAGAAGGGAGCAGTGGAGACATGTGGGACTGGTGGAAGTAAGTGGAGGTGATGTACTTGTAATATTCTAGACAGGCCTTGTTTCAGCTCATCGAACAGTTCTGTTTGTAATGTAATCTAGACAATACATCAAACAGTTCTGTTTGTAATGTTTGGAGCACTGATGTCCAGTTCTACACATGTATACTGTCTCCTGACAGACAATCCAAAAATGCATCTAGGTTGTTGCCTGCCGTCTTGCCATGCCATTGTTCTTTAGCAAAAGAACTTGCAAAGGTTAAATGTGATGAGCATCTTCCTAGGATCATAGACATTAAGTATCATTAAAGCTACTCAGATATGATGGAGTCAAATTGATGTTGTGTAGATGTAACCCTCTTGCTAAGCACATGAACGCTGATGTCTTCCCCTCCACTGGTTAGAAGTGACCCTTTTCCACTGGTTAGAAGTGGCTACATAGTGGTGGTGAGTTACAGCAAAGCCACAGAGCTGTGACTGAAATATGGTCCTACCAATGTTGGCAGGGCTGGACAGTGGACATACTTTGAATACATAAAGCATTAATTGACAGTGTTGAATTCTAAATTAAGGCCTCCTTCTTCCCCCATCTTCCTGGCAGGGTACAGTGTAAAGTACACTTAATTTCATAGAGTATAAAAGTGAGAAACTTGCTTGATTTTGCAGTTGGGTTTCACTTGGCTATTGACTCGTATAAGATAACCACCGAGGAAGTTCTGAAGAAGCTGTCAGGCTCAGTGACACATCAGCATCTGCCATGGCTAAATCAATACTGTGATGAAGGACAGGTTCCAAAAGTGGATAATCAAAGCAGACTAAAGCTAATCCACCTTGAAAGCCTGAAAATACTAGTGTGAAATTTTTTAGACAAAACTACTCATTCCAGCAAAATATGAGAAGTGCTGGGGTCCAGCATTGCCCTTAGTGTGTGAGTGCGGAGCAAATGTCCCACCACTCCTGTGCACAAATGCTCTGAGAAAATGGAAATCTGGTGCTAATAAATCAGGGAAAAAAGGGGATTTGCATCAAACCTGATTGCTAGCGGTGTGTTAGGAACTCATGGCTTGGTTTGTGGAAAATATTTTATGATAATATAAATTTGGGGGTGTGTGTAAAGATAATGAATGTTCATTCTGTTTCTTAGGTCGTTAAGACATTTTTGCATCAAAATGGGATTTTCTTCCATTGTTCAGGTTTTAAAGCTTTCGTTGCAAAAGACTGGAGGAAAAATGTTTTGCTATTAATTATTTTAGCTTTATGAAACCTAGAGGTGAATTGTTTGAGCATTTTGTGGAACTTTCTTTTTTCCCCCTTGGTTTTAGTGCAAACACTTCAGGGAAAGCAAATTTCATTTGAGATAGACTGTCAGCAGCATGTAGAAAATGTTGGATACAGAATTTTGCTGGGCTCTATCCAGAGTTGCTGAATTTGCAGGACTGAGTATTACTGGAGGTGTTTCTGTAGGTTACTTAGATGAATAAGAAACATTATTGTTCAGTTAAATTAAGCCAATTTGATGGTCATTTTACAAAACAGAATTATTCTTAAAATAACAGGAGGCAAACATCATCTCAAAATTAGATCCTTTTAATAATAACAGTTCAGTTTCTTTGTTATTTAACTTAATTTTGTTTCTTTTGTTCCCAAAAATTTGCTGTAATTGTATTTTTTTAAAAAATCTACCCTTATATGGAGTTCAGGCTGATGAATTAAAATACAGAAGAAGGAACTGCCAAATAGATGCAGTGTGGCTTTACCTGTGTTCTGTCTCATTGTTATTTTCAAGCAGGTACTGCGTAAGCACGTACTGTTGTATTTACCACAGCTGTCAAGGCCACACATGGCCTGTATGTTATGGCTAGAATCATTCATCTATTTGTCCCAAATCTGTTCTTATTAAAAGTGTGCTGAGATAGAATTGAACAGTTAATTAAATGAATAAGCAAATTTAGATTAGAAAGAATTAACAGGTTAGAAGACTGAAAGGAAAATTAGCAGCTGCAGATGGTTTGAGCTAATTTGTATTGTATCTTCACCTTTACACTTAAAACCAGTTGCATCTGTGTGACTACGTGTGTCCCTCTATGTATCACGGAATCACAGAATATCAGGAATTGGAAGGGACACTGAAAATTCATCTAGTCCAATCCCCCTGCCTCAGCAGAATCACCTAGATCACAGGAACATGTCCAGGCAGGTTTTAAACATCTCCTACGAAGGAGACATCACAACTCCCCTGGGCAGCCCGTTCCACTGCTTCACAGTGTCATTCTCACCATGAAGTTGTTCCTTCTCATATTTATGATGGAACCTTCCAGCTTACACCCGTTGCCCCTCATCCTATCCTATGATTGGATGACACTGAGAAGAGCCTAGCTCCATCCTCCTGACACCCACCCTTCAAATATTTATAGACATTAATGAGGTCACCCCTCAGTCCCCTCTTCTCCAAGCTAAACAGACCCAACTCCCTCAGCCGCTCCTCATAAGGGAGGTGCTCCACCTCCCTCATCATCCTCGTTGCCCTACACTGGACTCCCTCCAGCAGCTCCACATCTCTCTTGAACTGAGGGACCCAGAACTGGACACAATATTCCAGATGTGGTCTCACCAGTGCAGAGTAGAGGGGGAGAAGAACCTCTCTTGAACTGCTAACCACCCCCTTCTGATGCTGTACTGAAGTCAACACAGACAATATCCACTGCTTTGCCATCTTCCATCCACCTGATTATGCCCTCATAAAAGGCTGTCAGGCTGGTCAAGCATGATTTCCTTTTGATGAAGCCATACTGACTGTCCTGAATGACCCTCTTGTCCTTGCTGTGCCTAGAGACAGCATCAAGGATCCATCATCTTTCTGGGAATGGAGGCGATATATGATTGTATATTTGCAATGTATATCTGAAACACACCAACACATAGGTTTATACAGTACTAACTTTTACATTGCTGTATGGAGAGAAAAAAAGAACCCAGTAGCAGGGAGCTAGGAACATCTAGTGCAGCCCAGCAGTTTGAATGTGTGCTTACACATTTTACTTTATATTTTAACAAGACAGGCAATTTAGGTGGCGATCCTCAGTGTGCAAGTGATGTTCTGGCATCCTGCCTCCAGCAACATTGCTGTCCTGGGTTCATTTCATGTGACAAGAACTTGGTGTCCCATTAAAAAAATTACTTTTCAACTATTAAAGAAAAAATCCTCAACAATAGAAAAAAAAAACATTGCAGCTCAAATCCAGCGACAACCATCAAGTGGTTTAACATAGCGATACTGGCAGCTGCCAACTTTGCTCAGAGAACTTTCTTCTGGAGATGATCCCTTTGGTTCCTGTGCTTCCATTCAGTTGTTCTGGAAAGCCTTGCCTTGCTCTTGTTACTGGTGACAGTTTTGACACAGTGAGGAAGGCACGTGGGATGGGTTTGATCCACAGGTGTCAGCACTGCGGATCAGAGCACTCATGCTCTGGGCAAGGAGCTTCTTTATTTCTTTGGTGGAGAAAGGAAAGAGCAAGATTTAAGCGATGGGTAGGTGATTGCTTAACAGATACTGTTCAGCCTTTTCTGAAATGTTTGGGGCATTTGCATGGAAATGAGGCAATGTTCTAGATACTAGTCAGAATGGAGAAAATGATAAATAAGGGATGGAGCAAAGAGCTAGAGGTGTGGGGTTTCTGGCACTCATAATGTACATATTTCTTATGGATTTAGGTCTTCTTCTGTCTCTCTGCCTTCCTGTACCCACTGTACTTCCTTTAGGGAAGCGATTGTGTTGTAAATAATGTATTTCCTTGCTTGAGACTTTGAACAGTGTGTGAAATGCTAGATGTGCCATTTGGTAAGAAGATGATGGATCTTGGAGGATGCAGGAATGATTAAGCTTTAGTATATCAAATAGTTTAGCTCATTTCATTAGTTGATTATTCTCCATATTTATGCCAAATGGAAAGTTAAATATTCTTTCCCCAGCTGTCAACAAGTTCTACTGTGAACAAAATATGTAAAAAAGCTCCATGTCTCAGCTTCTTATTCCAGATCCCACAGGGAGAGAGTTTCAAGAATTAAGGCCCTTTCACCACGAGATAAGGATTTTTTAAGTCAAAGTGAGGTTTTGCCACTTGGTTAACACAGGATGATGCTACCTGCCCTGCTGCCTGTTCTGGTGTAATTGAAACCATTTTTCAGGCTGCACCTTCCCATATGTTGCTTAACACCCTTGAATAATATGACGGAGAAGCAGAGCATAGCAGACCCAAGACATGTAGAGCTTTCCAGTTGAGAGTAAAAGCAGGAAATTGCATCCAGTTGCTGAGAGGAGACCTGTGATCCTGTGCAAAGCTGTATTTCTGATGGCCAGCACCATTCCTCAGGTGAATGAACGAAATAATCTGGTAACACAAAATAATTCAGGGCTGATGGGAAGTGTTGAACAAAGACAACATGTGTGAACTCTGATTCCAACCTGCTTGGCATCTGCATCATCAGACCCCTTGGTCTCACATCCTTAGTGGGGCAATGAGTAACCTTGACCAACTTCAGCTCATTCCCGTTGCTTCCTCAGGGCCAGCAGGGCCAATAAGCACTGAGATCTATGGAAAGAGGTAACCTGAGTTTGCGACTGTGTTTAGCAATAGCAGTTCAACCAGTCTGGGATTGCATCTGTATGCAAAAAATATAGCTAGTCAGCTCACCACATTTGCATGGTGGAGAGATGCTGGAGATTTAAAGTAAATATTTTCCCTTAGCCAAGTGCTGTCATAAACAAAGCCTCCCAGTTTCACCATTTAAAAATTAGTGACTGCACAAGTGCAGTTAAAACTCCTGAATTTTATAAGAGCATAAAGTCTGCAAAATGCTTAACTACCTCCAAAGCAGCTCTTTGTCTCTGCTGTGCAAGCAACGTTCGCTCTAAAGGGAGGAACAGTGAGTGTGAGTTCCTGCAGTTTACTACAGATGATTGTCTAAATTACATAATTATTTATTTATTGTCAAACAAATGTCTCATCCATGTTAACAGCGATTTTACAGAGCTATCTTTATTATAATTATCCTCTTAACTTAGAGTTTGCATTGCTGTAGTATCAGGGTCAGGAAAACAGTGGAGAACATCCCTGGTCCCATGAAGGAGCTGCACATCTTATGTGACTGAAGCAGGGGCTACAGGAATGCATGGATGGCCACCACCTCCCTGCACCGGCAATATGGGACATGCACCTGAGTGCAGGCACTGTGTGTAGAGCCTACTGGCCATGGTGATGAGGGAATCAGACTGGTTGTGGTGTGCATTCACCTGACATTTGCACCCAATTTCCTTATAACTTCAGCTGTCAGGTGGTTTTGATGAGAAGCTCAGAGCTGAAGTCCGCTCCTGAATCCAGACCTTTGCTTCTCCACTACAGAGTGGGTGTAATGATGCATTGCTGGGCCTTATGATGGGAGGATAAATATTTTGGCTAATGTGTCATGGTATGGTACAGCGATGTTACAGCAGGGGTTATTGGAAGAAGGACTATTCTTTTTTACCTTTGGGTACTTTAGGATGTAAAATTTGAAAGCTCACAGACTCTGCTGTTGATATCTCCTGCCTGTAAACTGGAAGTAATTGTATTTAGGATATTGATTGAACGCTGATGTAAAACTGATGTCAGCATTGCTGCAATGGGAGAGTGTATTTTAGCAACACAGTATTTATTGGTGCCAAGGATTCAACATCAAACTGGCCTTTTGAAGATACATAAAACCACGAGGTTGCGTTGGTGTTTTCACTGGCACGGCTGGCAGCACTGCAGAGCGGAGATGGGAGGCTGAGGCTGGTATAGTGCTATAAATGCTGCTATAAACCAGTGATAAGGCAGGGAGCTTAGGATTATTTTCTTCCAATAATGCACTTCATTAAATGATGGTGAGACCACATCTGGAGATTGTGTCCAGTTGTGGGCCCCTCAGTCCAAGAGGGAGGGAGACCAGTGTAGGGGAATGAGGATGATGAAGGAAGTGGAGCACCTGCCTTATGAGGAGAGGCTGAGGGAGCTGGGTCTCTTTAGCTTGGAGAAGAGGGGACTGAGAGGTGACCTCATTAATGTCTACAAATATTTGAAGGGTGGGTGTCGGGAGAATGGAGCTGGGCTGTTCTCCGTGTCATGTAGTGATAGGACAAGGGGCAAAGGTTGTAAAGTGGAACATAGGAGGTTCCACATAGGTGTGAGAAGGAAGTTCTTCACAGTGAGGGTGACAGAGCACTGTAAGGGGCTGCCCAATGAATTATGGAGTTTCCTTCACTGGAGACATTTAAGACCCTCCTTGATGTGTTCTTGTGCGACTTGGTCTAGGTGATCCTGCTGTGTCAGGGGTATTGGATTGGACTAGATGATCTTTCGAGGTCCCTTCCAATCCCTAATGATTCTATGATTCTGTGATGATTCTATGGTGATGGATTGACATGTGACAGTGGCAGCCTATTGCTGCTGCACCTCAATGAGGCTGTTGAATAAAGTATTTGAAGTATAATTTTGCAAGACCCTATATTAGGAGACAGAACTAAAATTTCTCATGTGGATGTGTATTTTCTACAGATTCTCTGCTAAAGAGTCTTTCTTTTGTGGAGGAGATAGTATCACAGAATCACGGAAACATTTAGGTTGAAAAAGATCTGTAAGACCATCAAGTCCAACCTTTAACCCTACTCTTATCACTCGTAAAACAGATCTCCGAACATCTCATCTACACAACGTTTTAAGTACTTCAAGGGATGGTGACTCAACCGCCTCCCTGGGCAGCCTGTTCCAATGCTTTACAACCTTTTCAGAAAAAAATGTTTCCTAATATCCAGCCTAAACCCCCCTTGATGCAGCTTTAGGATGTTCCCTCTAGTCCTATCATTGTTTACTTGTCAGGAGAGGCCAGTACCTACCTCTGCAATGCTCTTTCAGATAATTGTAGAGAGGAGTAAGGTCTCCTTAGTCTCCACTTCTTCAGACTAAAGAGCCTTGGTTCCCTCAGGTGCAATTTGGAAAGGCTGGTTCTCCAGGCCTTTCACCAGCCCAGTTGCTCACCTCTGCACCTGCTTCAGCACGTCAACGTCCTTCTTGTACTGAGGTGTCCAAAACTGAACACAGAACTTGAGATGGGGTCTCACCAATGCCAGCTGCTTTCAGACAAGTTGTTTTCACTCTGGCATTTTCAGCTGTTTCTCACCTGGCAGATGTCAGAGTTGAATCTCTTTTTTTTTTTTTTCCCCATCCATACTGGCATCGTGTCACATTTTCAGTCAGCCTGTGATTTCTGCATAGGTTTGCATGGTCAGTGGGCTTGTGTGCATTTAACTGCATGTGCAGCCCACCTGCAGCTACAGGTATTCATATGTTTTACTCATGCAGAAAGGCAGCATTTTGGGGACAGCTGTAGCTTCTTTTTACATTTATAGTTGTAACTGGCAGGTGCATCTAACATCAGAGGCCAAGATGAGAGACTATGCATTCACATATCTGATGAGCTGAGCTCATGATAAATCAGCAACTACTGTTCAGAAGGATGAGGCGTGTTGCACTTAGGAGAAGTGACACTTCATCAAGTCTGTCCTGCTAAAAAAGTCTGAAATGGTGGAAAAGCTGAAAAAAGAAGAAAGGAAAATTTCACTCATCTAGACTATTTTATAATCCAGACACTCTTATATTTTGAGTGAGTGTAGATATTTATCTGAATGGATACAGAGGCAGAGAAAGCCATTCCACAACTAGCAGATACGATACAAAAATCAATAAAGCAAAGAACAAAACCTGTCCTTGTAAGGAACTTGGCATCTGGACATCACACAGAATATTAATCTCCCGGGTTTTCTAAAACAGAACCCTTGTGTTCATCTCTGCTACATGTTTGTGTGACCTTGTTTGATATGATCTTCTGTGTTGGATACAGCAAGGAGCATCGTATTTTTGATTAACCTAAACATCTGGTATTTGAGTGGATGTAAGAGTTGGAAATGCAGCTTTTCTGTTAGACAGGTTTTAAGAAGTTACCTTTTTTTATTTTTTTTTTACAAAATGCAACTTCTCAAATAGAGGGGGGATGGGCAATAGGAAATTAGTATGAAACAGAGTGAGTTTTCTGGAATGAGGTAGAAATGTGTTGTGTAGAAGGAAAGGCATTATGCACTAAGAGACAGAAGTTATTTTTTCCTTTCACAGTGGGTTATTTCTTGCCATTTGAAGGCTGCAGTTGTTTTTCCAAAAAAGCAATATGGAAATGTTGAGCTGTATTCTGCTCTGAAGTACTTTCAAGCAAAGATTATTAAAAATGACAGGCACATTTCTGTGTATTTGATAATGTCAAGAGCAGAAGTAGTGCAGCACACTGATGTTATGAGATATCAGAATAATTCTCTTCTCTGCAAAAATCTGTAAAGCCTAATAGAAGAATTCATTTCGGGCTTCATTGCAAGGCTAGTTACACTGTGACTCAATAAGGCACCTTAAACTTGCTTGACTTTAAGAGCATCTTTCATTCCACTGCTATTCAAGAGAGCACAAAGTGTGTGTTTCAGTTTTTGCTTAAGTGCTTCATCAGATTTAGGCTTCAGAAATTAACTGTTCCCATCAAATGGTGTTCACCTCATCGCACTTGTAACAGTGTGCTGAGATTGATGCCTTCTCAGTTGGAAGGGCTGGCTTAAAACATTATTTTCCTGTATGTGGTGTTCCATTCTTTCATGTTGCATAATGCAGTTGGCTGAGCTTGACGATAATGGTAGCACGTTTGGAAAGGGGAGGGTCAAACTAGAAGAGAAGGAAAATCCAAGAGTGAATTTAAGGTAGTGCTTTCTGCTCTACTGCGCTCTACTCCTGCTGCCCTAGTCATATGTCCTTAGTGAAGGCATGTTCCCATGTTTCTTTCCTCTCTCTGATTTCTTCTTTGTGAATGAGGCCACTCTCTACCCATAGCTCCTAGTTGAGCTCATCTTAAACAGAAAACACATGATTCTGTGGGTGCTGCCTTCACAGTTTACTGGCAGGCTGAAAATTATTTTGGATTAGTATAAGATGTATAGAATTTAAATGCTCTGGCCATTTTTAAGTGACTCCACAAGTGGACATTATCTGTATCACTGATTGTTTGGTGTTCATGCACATTGAGTGGCTGTATGGGCACTATGGGCAAATTCAGTAGATAGCTCTGTACATGTGTATGTGTGTGACAGCACGTTCAGAAAGAGACATTTTCAGTGTACATCTATGTATTTGCAGTCGCTTGTAACTATATGTA
Source organism: Rhinopomastus cyanomelas (assembly GCA_013400115.1). NCBI lineage: Eukaryota > Metazoa > Chordata > Aves > Bucerotiformes > Rhinopomastidae > Rhinopomastus > Rhinopomastus cyanomelas. The sequence goes on from VXBP01001443.1 coordinate 119,742, forward strand.
AGATTCTTTGACATTGTCCTTAAATTATGAGTAACAGTTACTGAAGAATACGCACTTATTTTTAATTCCCTTTGGCTTTTTTTAGCTCTTCTTTATGCAACTATTTTTGGAAACGTCACCACCATTTTCCAGCAAATGTATGCCAACACCAACCGGTACCATGAGATGCTGAACAACGTGAGGGATTTCCTAAAATTATATCAAGTTCCAAAAGGCCTTAGTGAGAGAGTCATGGATTATATTGTCTCAACCTGGTCCATGTCAAAAGGAATTGACACAGAGAAGGTATGAGTGCATGAGGTTACTATGGTTGTGTTTGGATCAAAACTTGGATGTTTTAAAAGTGGACTGTTTTGCTGCTTTGGGAATATGCCTTCCTTTTTCATTATGGTAAAAGTTTTCTGCTTTCCAATCTTAACTTTGCCTAACTACTGCATAATTTTATTGTTTCTAACTATGGAAATCAATGGAAAATTGGTCTTCGGATTAGTCCAAGAACATAATTTTGTGTCTAACCTACATCATTATTATTCTGAAAAGTATTGGCATCTGAGAGTTGCAGTGAAATGAATTTGATTGTCTTGGAACCTTTGCTGATGCCCAGGACATCGACATATCCATCAGGATAATTACTATAGGTTTTAATGGCATTAGAGATTGATCTTCTTGAGGTAAAATCTCTTGGCTAGAACTTAAGGCCTTTGGTAGGGAGGTACTAAAAATGCCATACTGCTGGCAGCCATGGAGGGTAGAAGTTCTACCAGACTTTAGCCTTCAGAAAGGACTGGTCATTTAAGTTTCTTCAAAAGCTGATTCAAAAGGAAGCTGATCTTCCACGAGTGATTAATTATGTGTCAGGACAGACCAAAGGTATGGTCACCAAGGCCTCTCTTCATCATGATATGTGCAGCGAGTCTGTCTAGCCTTGGATATTTTAGGCAGCTGCAGTCAGATAGGAGGTTTTTTACCTTCAATACCTTGAATGGAGGCAAAATATAAAAGCTTTATGTCTAGATTTTTGCTCAGTGGAGATCATTGGGTGCTCCTGTGGCTTCTGTGGACCTGATACACATCAGCTAAAATTAGGCATTCAGGCTCCATTTCCCATGAAGATTTCCCTCCTAAACACTTGTAAGACAGATGTCAAAGGAAGGGTAAGGAAGCATCATGGCACATTAATATCTTAAAATGTCCAGTGCTTGCAGAGCTTTGAAATTCTTGCTTCAGTTGAATCTGTTGTGCAATACAGGATGATGATGCAGCTCCTTCAGGTATGCCAAGGTGAAGTCACTATGCTGAAAAACGTAGTTTTCAATCATGCTGGTGCAACAGCAGTTACTATTTTAATCATCTTCTCTGAAATGCACTTTATCATCACTAATACAAGTATTTTAACTAACAATGGTTTTGATTTCTTTGATTCTTGTGCTTCAGAATGCCACATTTATAATGTAGGAACTACTTATACACTAATACCCCTAACTTCCCAGTGCTGACTTCTGCAGTGTGGAAAGTGAGTTTTTATACCGTAAACTACTGCAAATGCATCTGGCCTTATTGTAAACCCAAAGCTGTGTGAAAAATTCACCTCTTTTTTGCGTTTATCTCCTGGCAGTTCAGCCAGAATCCTGCATTATTCCAGTACAGTTTCATTAGCTTCTAACGAAGCTTGCACTTAATTAGGAGAACCTGTGCTTCAATTACTGAGATTTCCTTCCATAGTTTCCACATGTCTGGTTTTATAGACGATAAAAATGCAGTTAGAGCCATTATCTTCGACTCATGGTAAGCACTGCTTTCTGGTTTGTAAGTAGTGGCTGCTTAGTTAGATAATTAATGTGGCTGTAAAATCTGTGTCTTAGGATTTAACAATTATCCCTTGGTCAAGACTTCCCTAAATTTAGGCCTGAATCCAAAACCTATTTAAAAGTGAGGAGGAATGTCAGGAGCCTCTGCATCTGGACATCAATTGTGTCTAATCAAACTTTGCAGAAAGCCTGTGTTTCAGAAGAACGGAGACAAGATATGTATAAGGGCTTGAGCTCCAGTTCGAATATGTTGGTCTTTTGTATCCCTTACAACATACAAGTCTGCAAAAGCAGCAGCAGCCAGGGCTGCCTCCACTGGGCATCCCTGTCTCTGTGTGAGTGTAAGGGTCAGGCAGTTTGCTTTCAGCTGCAGGACCTTAGCCAAAGTCAGGATTTGTTTTACTGAAAAGGTGGACAGCTGTGTCCTATCCAGACAGCCTTCACACCTTTATCTTCACTCAGAAGGTTCTGTCACCAAAACAAATGAGAATATGTAAATTCTGGCTGAAAAATGAGAAAAACTGTGGTATGGTCTTGCTGGGTGGATCATCCCTCTGACATTACTTCCTTCATTACCCTATCAAGCCCTGTTGTAAGACTGTCTGCATTTAGGTTGAATCCATCTGTATGAAAAGTGGATGAGAGCACACTGCAGGGACCTCCAATGTACAGGGCATCAGGTCACATTTATTACTGTAGACACAGTGGGGTTAATGAGAGGACATTGCTGCTTCAGCTGAACCACTAAATCCAGGTAGTGGTCCAGCCAGGGTTGGAATAGTGGATTGCTGCCCCAGATCTCGAATTCCTTCTCTGCACTGGTCAGCCTGGTCATGGCCTTAGGGGATTTTTTTTCAGTCTAGTTTTCAAAGCTTCAATAATGAGATTATGGACAGGATGTTGTCTGGATATCTTTGCATTATGTGATTTCCCATTCTCCTGAATTCTTATGAATTTATCAATAAGCTTCTTACTGCCTTGCAAAACATATGTGCTTGTGACACATGGTAATTAGTGAGGAATTTCTCAACTTTTCAGTTTCCTTCAGACAGCTCAGACAGTTTTCATCATCCAAGGATGTTTTTCAACCTACCATACAGTATTACATCCTAAACTTTTCTAAATATATCTGCATTTTCACACTGGAATGTGTTTTGCAGCATGATTTGCCTCAAATTTTTAATTCATTCCATTCAGTCACTCGGCATGTTGAAATGACTTTGTTTCGAAATCCAAATTAAAACCCCAAGAACATTAATGAACTAACAAGAAATGAAATTTTAAATAGGGTGTTACAGTAGGTTCCTAAGATGATGAACAATGCTACTAGTTTGATGTAGTAAAAATAAACCTGTGTGCTTCTTTGATAACTAAAGATTTTAAATGAATATGCTTGAAATTAAAGTTTAAGTAAATGGCTGTATTGGAATTACTACCACCTGAAATTGAAGTTTAAGTAAATTACTTTGATGGGGCTCTGAGCAACCTGGTCTAGTTAAAGGTGTCCCTGCTCATTGCAGGAGGATGACTAGATGACCTTTTAAAGGTCCCCTCCAGCCCAACACATTCTGTGATTCTATGACTTTATTGGAATTGCTACCACTTGACGTGTGTAGATTTGTGCTAGATCTCCAATAGCTGTTCTTCAATGACACATTTTATATGTAGTCCCTAATAACCTGGTAAGGACGAATCCTTAGAAGGAGAACAAAGGCAAAATGGAAGTTAATGTGGAGGAAGTTAAATGAAGATCTATTCCTTCCTACTTGCAAGAGAGAGCAAGCTGTCCCAAATGGAATTTTGTCTTAATGCCCCAGTCTGTTGTGCTTGTATGTGGAAGAGGACTTGTCCTCCTGTGCTGAAGTGATGGTGCTTTAAGCAGACTATTTTGGCGTCTCTGTTCTCCTTGGGAATAGCTCATCTTCAAATCCTGTCTTCAAACCACAGCACTTCAGCCTGTCTCTGAATGTTCACAAATAAGGAATTAACAATGACACTAAAAGCATTAGCATATTTATTATTATTACTTAAGGGAAAGCAAGTGGCCTCTGATCCATAATCTTAAATCACTTAAACATGAGAGCTCTCCTCTGACAGCTGGGATGATGTATGTAGTACATGGGACTTATATTTCCTGGTTTAACAACATCTCCAACAAGATGGAAATTTATCTTTTTTTATGTTTAATGCTACAGGTTGCAGGGTTATTCATGTAATATTGAGTGGAACTGAAAATATGACAAAACTATGGCGGCTTTATACGGATGAGAGATGCTAAGCAGTATCTCTCATCCGGCAGAACCTGTTTTCTTGGGAGAGGTAAAGAAGAGGCAATGCAGTCTCTGCATAGGACCATCTTTAAGCAGTTGAAAAACCACCTTGCTGTAATAATTTGATATATGAAACACATTCTGAATTCAAATCTATTAGTTTTTATTGAAAACTCTAGGCAGCAAATGAAAAATTTATAGCTATTAGCTCTTTTATAAGAAATAGGTCATTATACATGAAAGCAGAGTGACCAGTAACTAACATGAAGATATCTCAAGGTCTCATCTAATGATAAAATTCTGAAATGTCATTAAAACCCAAAGATTTTCTTTTCCTGACCTCCATGCTGTTGTATGGCTTAGGATTTGCTCAGGAAGCAATTAAATAAATGTCTATCGTGTTTTAATAGTTGATTCCTTCACAAAAGCCACTGGTTGGAAAAGATAAAAAGGCATCCAGTCTCAACCTAAGCATCAGTGGTGATAATGAGAGCAAATTCCACATTGCAATGACTCAAATGGAAATAATGGGAAAATAACACATTGTTGAAACTATTTGCTACTTTCATACAGAAGAGATAAGTTTATGGTAATAAGACTCAGGTTGTATGTTTTTTAAACATTCATCTACAGAAGGACAGTGCAGTTCAGTTGTGTTGGCTGTTAATAAAGTCTTCAAGAGCTGTGGTAATACATGTAGATCATCAGTGAATGTTACTAGAGTGTCACATTTTTCAGTACATTAGACAAACCATTAGGTCCTGTACTGGTTGACCACTTGATTCCTTAAAATACATGGTGATATGCTTCATTTTCCCTGGTTTTCAGACCAATGGCCAAATTCTATCTGTTTTGACAGTAATAAACTTCAAGTTTTTTAGAGGAAAAAGTCTGGAGATGTTTCTAAATGTCTCCAACACTCTTCACTCAGTTAAAAAAAATGTTCTTTTTTACTGTACCACTAAATCTAACCATTTTGATCACTAGTTCAGCTCACGTATTCTTAATAAGAAAATAAGCCAAATTCAATTTATTAGACCTGATTTTCAGATCTCAATTTCTGAGCATCTAAATCCAGGTGACCTTGGATTTGAGCACATTTAAAACAGAGCACATGACTGCCGCTGAAATTGAATTCTTAGTGCCAAGATACTCAGTGATGTATTAAAGATTACCCTAATGCATGCGGGGTTAATAACTGCTCTGTTCCATATATCACCTTTGAGTTACTTACAAAATTACTTGATTATTACAGGAAAATGCCCTATGATTTGCCAATCAGCTCTTTTCTTACCTTTGTGTCTTTGGCCTCTATCCAGGGCCAAATATAACACTTTTAGCCAGGTCTGCTTAAGAATTCAACACTCGAATGAGCCAAATGCTTCTAAAATCCTGAGTAACTTGGTCAGGTGCCTAGAAGATACTGGTTTTTTGGAAAGAACCAACCATTGCATATGTCTGAAAGTCCAGAGTGGTCTTTCTCCGCAAAATAAAAAGACCTATTAGTAGCCTATAACTGGTTAGTAGTTGGAGGAGTTTATTTTATTTATTGGAATGGACTACTCAGGGAGGTGGTGGAGTCACCATCCCTGGAGGTGTTTAAGTACAGACTGGATGTGACGCTTAGTGCCATGGCCTAGCTGATGTGATGCTGTTGGATCACAGGGTGGTCATGATGATCTTAGAGGACTTTTCCAGTCTCATTAATTGTATGATTCTGTGATGGTCAAAACTGACATTTTTTTAGTAACCTCAATATTTGTTATTGGAAAGAATCCTTGTTATTCTACTCTTAAGACTCTCTAAGCTCTTTGCTTGAATGTCAGTCAATATATCCCCTAGCTACCACCCCAAGCAAGTGAGAGTCCTCTATGCTGAAAGAGAATTGTAGACAGACAATGTTCATCATTCGCTGGCCTCTGCTTTTTTTGTTAACAAGCCTTACCAGATTCTGTAATATTTGCTAAGCCATCCTGTAGTGTTTTCCAGCTGGGGAAGAGGGTTTTTTTAACGTACTTAAACTCATGCTAAAAGATATAGTTTGGACACACTCTCATTTTGTTTCATTTCTTTTGCTTTTCTTCGAGTTTTCTATAATCTCTGCTCCCCACAGAGGTTTTGAGCTGTTCAAGGGCCTTATCTTAAACTGCCTGAGCATGCTGAGGAAACACGTGGGAAAGGGAAAACATCAGATAGAAACTCCTTGGGAATTTCATTTACCCCTTTCAGATCTTGAGCTGAAAAGATAGTGAGACATTTTGTTCTAATTCTCTCTGAGTCTTCCAGAGCTGGGTACTGCCTGTCTCAATCTCCAGCAGCAACTACAAGTTTTTCAGTCTCAAGCATGATTTTCTATATGCCATAGGGTCCTCTAGAGACGTCAGCAGTGTTGAATCCCTGCATGGGTGCTGTTGTGTAGGGATCTGTATCAGCTGGGTGCCTGGAGATGATGGCAAAGTTCAGCAATTATCTTATACTGACTTTTAGGAGGTTCAATTGTCTGTGCAGAAAAGGGAATAAAATATAAATACAGTTTTGTGCTTTTATTTTCTCTTTTCTCAGCTTTATAGTGGTTGATGTCTTTCTGTTGGTGTGTGGTATGGAGCCTTGCTCCTCCTCTGGTAGAAACACAACTTATACAGCCAGCAAAGATTTTCCTCTGGATAGAATTTGACTTTCTCCTCTCGTGTTACACTGAAATGTGGCAGGTTCTGTTCTTTCATGCAGTTTGGATGCATGTGGGAAAGCTGACTACAAAGTCTGTGGCTACAGATTTATTACGGAGCAACTTCTGTAGCAGCACAAGCATCTGGTCCCTGCAGACTACCTGCTACAATTTGTGTGTTCCAAACCCATCAGCTAGGAAAGCATTGCAGTCAGCAACCTTAATATCTTGCCTTGCTTAGAAACTGCAGGTTTCCCTGAGAAAGATCTTGAAACCTCCAAGGAAATTTCCTCTTCAGAAATTTGTCTTGGTGGGTATTCATAGGCTCCTGAAAGAACACAGAGACTAGAACACATGCACCAGCTGAACTTCACTTCTAATGTCACATAGTGTTGGAGGCATTTCCCTAACAGAGAAACAATAGGTTGAGCATTACAGGATATCCTCTCCCTTATATTGAATTTCTCTTTTACACCCCTGTGTGTGCATTTGGACGTCATATAGAGACTCACGTACAACCATGTTGCTATTAATTTGTATCTTTTTACCTGTATGCTGCCCTAAAAGCACTGAGACCTCAGATCAGTTCACAAGAATGTTGATGTCTTGTATTATCAGTAAGGGATAATTTTCAGTAGAATATTTATCGGAATTTGAAGGACTTGTTTTCTCATTGTCTGGTCTCAGTTTCTTTGGACTATTTATCATTAGCTTTGAAACACTTTTGTGTGATCCTGGGTCACATTATCTGTCTTCTCTGGAAGCAGGAAGATTACTACGTAACATAATCAGTGTCACCAGCAACCTCTTTGTACAGTACAGCTAATGGAGAAGCTGGTGGCATGGGTGAAACTCCTTCTGAATTCACGATGTGGGTGTTTGTAAACAGAGAAGTAACAGAAGTGCTGCAAAGTCAGGCTGGAGCTTATTAAGCCCTGGTGCTTTGAGTATACATGAAACACTTTGCTGAATATTGGGATTGTCTATCTTTGCTCTTTTTCCCCCCGTGTATATATACATTTATCTTTATCAGGCAAAGCTTATTTTCTAAATCTTTTAATATTAAGTCTTTCTTTCAGTTGTGATCTGTTTTATTCTCTGTTCTCAGCACTTGAAGCACAGCAGACAAGAAAACTGAAATAATAAAGACTTCCTGGCTAACAGTTGGGCCATTGCTAATTTACTACTGTAATAGGCGACAAGTGATATCTCCATATATCTCCATGCAATAATATGTCATTAGGAGAATCACTTTATCATGACATCAGAAAGTTCCTGGGTTGTGCTTTCTGAGACTGACTGTTTCTGTGCAATGGAATTTTTTCTGTCTCTTCATTTTAAATTTATTTCCACCTCTTCATTGATGATAGATATGTTTGTTCTGTCTATAAAAAGATTAAGGCTTTCAGTGCTCACTTTTAATACTCTGTGTTTGACTTTGTGAGGAAACAATATGTTGCTTTGCATCCAGGTGGATTTTACTCTTGAGAGACACAATTCATTTACGCTGCAAAAAACAAAGTATCCTGGAACATATATGAATTTTACAGCAACAATGCCTGCAATAGTTTAACCAATTTTTCCTGTAGTTTGGAACCTTAAAAGCTGAACTTTTGAAATCAGTCATGTGTGAATACACACATTTTTCTTAAGAGCAGTGTTAGTGAATTAATGGCTTATGGCCTTGTTAAGTCAAAAGCACTTAGGTTACTGAAGGTATTAAAGGGTCCTAAAAAGCTTCTAACCATGACTGATGCCCAAGAGTAGATAAAAATGGTAAAAATCATCAATCACAGTGTGAAAAAAGCAGAGTTTTTCATTAAATTACTATTGAGAAGAAGAAAGAAGGTACATTTCCATTTTAATGTGATGAAGACAAGTTTTCTGTTTGATCTTGAAGTAGGGCTGAGGGAGAATGGTGACTCTCAAAAGTAAGTTGTGGTTTATTCACTGGAAAAGCAAAGGTGAGGCCATACTTCTAATGGTAAATTGAATGACTCGAGTAAATATAAGCTTGTAAGATCCACATTTGCCCTAATAAAATTATGGAAATTTGATACTGGGTACATTCAACAGTGATTCAGACAAGGCATTATTACTAATGCAGATGATGGTTTATGGAAAATGTCTTGTCAAATGTGGTTTTTTTAGTAATTTTCATGATAAAACAGACTTATGCAGGGTATGTTAATATTTCTGTGCAAGAACTGGCTACAGAAAAATAGTAATAAGCCAAATTTATTTCCGTGATAAATCAAATAAGTACTAATTATCTCATAGATCTGGGAAAGTGTTTTAAGTGAGAAAGCATCATGCTACAGGGAAGTCTGCGAAGAGATACTGGGCTTTATAGTGCTAGGCAGAAGAAGCATCATCTCTCTTGTTTATTAAAGGTGAGATCAAGAAATGACCTTGTCATATTCTGCGAACATCTACATGTGAAAGAGATTTCTGATGACTGCAAGTCTCTTATCTGAGCAGCGTGGTGGGATCTGCTGGCTGTTGGCTTAAAATTTAAAAAAACCAAACAAACCAGAAACAGATGGTGTTTCCAAGACACAGTATCAGTCCATTGGAACAACGACCCTATAAAGTTTTAAAGCATAATTATATCTAGGATATGATTTTACCAGATATTCTGAATTGATATGAACATCATGAGTGCAAAAGGTTAGTGTAGATGGTTGCAGTAGCCCCTTCTAGTCTCAAGAAAGTCATATTACAGAGAGTAGGAGAATAACTTCTGCTTCACCTTCTTCCATTCATTATATTTCTGACCATAAAGGAACATACTGAAATAAGAAAGGAACTAAGTGTTATTATTTAACTAGAAGTTGTTTACTATTTAAGACCTTTAGTAATACTTTACAATAATGTGTTTTATACTTCTGCATTAAACAGGAATGAAATTCATGGCTTTACTTCAATATTAGCATGATCATTTGCGTCAAAGCTTAGTCGAGGTTAGCATTCTCCCTTTGCTTGTTAATATACCATGGTAGTCAACACATCGACCCAATGTCCCTCTCTCACAGTGTCTGCAGAGCAAGCTGCCAGATTAATTCCGTACAATGTGAAATTAATCAGTACTATTGATCTGCAGTCTTCTTTATATGAGACTTCCAGAGTGTTTCTCAGTCTCGTGCTCTTTTCTATTACTTATGCTAGAAAAACTTTAAAAGATTTTTCAGTGCAATCAGGTACCATGCATTTAATGTCATAAGGAGGTTTGTATGTTTAGGAGGATGTGCAAATATTAAACACACAGTTTACAAACCTGACGAGACCCACATGTTTTTACTTTCTTTCTTCTGGTGTATTTATGTTAGTATTTCAATAGGAAAAGCTATTTAAGATAATAAATTAAGTTCTTATTTATTTGATGCTCTGTGAAGACATCTTCACGTTCACAGGGCATTTTTTCACTCGCCTTTACATTTCACAAGTTCATACTACTTTCTTTTTGCTCTGATCTCAAGCTTTTTGAATTTTCTAGTCTGTAAGCCCTCCTGGCCATGTTATTTGTGTGTCTATGGCATCGAAAGTAAGCCTCATTTGTGTTTGGATATGGATATGTCAGTAAGGGTTTATCTACACCAAGAGTTTTGAAGGCTAGGTTTCTGGATGTGAGCAGAATGTGTTTTATATTGTGAATGGTCTATCCTTGCAGGTCTTCAAGCTCCATTCAGCTCTGTGCATCTATTCAGTGACTGAGTGTAGCAGCAGGTGGGTAGCTGTGGGCTCCAAATCAGGTGGGACATCCACAAACAAGGCATAGGGCCGTCACCTACAATTCTGGAAAACAAGAGTAAAATTTCTCATTCTTAGGAATGAGTACAGTGTAACCAAATATCCTTTCTTCCACATTACACTTTCAGCTGCAGCAAAGCAGTAGATGGATAGAAAAAGACTACCTCAGTACAAGTTAAAACTACCAGAAGCTCTATGGAATAAGTGGGTCTTTAGTTATTCCATAAAGACAGATCTATTCAGTTATTTCAGAAATCATGTGCTAGTCTGGTGCCATATTCCCAGCTGATTATTTTTCATCTGTCTTTTATCCAGGTTCTCTCAATTTGCCCAAAGGATATGCGAGCAGATATTTGTGTGCACCTTAACCGGAAAGTTTTTAACGAGCATCCTGCCTTCCGACTGGCTAGTGATGGCTGTCTGCGAGCCCTGGCTGTGGAGTTTCAGACGATCCATTGTGCTCCAGGAGATCTCATCTATCATGCTGGGGAAAGTGTTGATGCTCTATGTTTTGTGGTCTCAGGATCACTAGAAGTCATCCAGGACGACGAGGTGGTGGCTATTTTAGGTACTGTGATCTGTATTGAAATACTCGCTGTTTGGGTATATTTGCCTTCTGCTTAGCTTTAACTGTTAACTAATCTTGCCTAGCATGAACTGGGGCTACAGTGACTGTTGGGAGATGGAGAAGTTTGGTCTCCAGAGATACTAATCATCTTTTTTTGAAGTAAATACTTCACATAGTATGCCTTTAGGAATGCTCTTTCTGTCCACAGCCACAGCTGCAGTGTCTTTCACTAGAGGGGTGTGCTTGACATCTTTTAAATATCCTGGTAGAGGGGCTGCACTTTGTTTTGTAGTAGACTCTCAGGAGGATTTCCACATTAACCTTCACACTGGGATTTTCATTTGTCTGTAGTGTATCCCTGAATAGTATCTGCAAAAAGTCTCTGCAAGGAAGCAAAACGCATTGGTAGTGAACTAGCTTTTCAGAAAATAGTCTGATCTGGCTATGCAAAGAGTCAGGGATGCAGCACTTATCCAGCCACAGTTGTGAGAAGACTGGATAATGGGGAACTCCAAATTGATCACCCCATTACCTTGCTGCGGTGCTAGGTCTGGCAGCTGCATGTGGGAAAGAGGCTAATGGAGACTTCTCAGTAGCTTCTCACTGATGGAATTGGGTAAGGTGTAACAGCTGGGACTAAGTGGTCTGGTCCTGAGGCAGTTATCACCCTCAAAGGTAGAAAAATGTAGAGGAAGAACTGGTGGGTCTGCATGAAAACCATCTGTCTTGCCTGTTTGAAATAGATCCATTTGCTGTAGAACTTGTCTCCTGTTGAATATTAGCTATTTGCCTACTCCTAAACTGGATCTTTGACTCCTGAAAGCAAATCCAGTGAGTTGCCTTACATTAGGGGACCTCTCACACACTAATGAAGATTGGTGCTGCTGCTTCTCTGTTAAGGGTGGCTCCAGAGGGCTCCATAGGTCATTCTAGTGTCTCATTGGGACAATCACTGGGAGCTATGGTTACACTTGGGAGTTGTGCTGGCATGTGGGAAGAGAGTGGACATGGGGAGTCAGTACTGGTTGTGAATTATGACTTCAGCTCTTTCAAGCTGGCAGCAGGGAGGAGGAGATGAGAAATGAGGGCAAGCGTGTAGATGAAGACTCCAGGTGTGTTGCCACACAAGCCTGGGTATGTATCCTGCACTGGGGTTGGACATGGCAGTGTGCAGGTATGTGGATGGGACTGCATGGGATGGGTCCTTGAGTACATAACCAAGACCCTCTCAGCTGGAGAGTAGGAACTCAAGAAAAGCCACATCTATGCTCTTTTGAAGTACATGCTGCATCTTTCTGTGTTCTAGTAAATACTGAGATTCTAAGAGAGAGATTTAATGTAAGAAAGATTCTGCTTCCATATTCAGATGTGAAGTCATTATGGTGAAGCCTCCTGAATCTGCGGTTTTCATCATAAGATATTCCTTGTACGTGGGCCATGTAATTTCTTTTTATTAAACTCAGTGAAGATGTCTCATATTTGCTTACAGCTACTTTTAAAAAATAAGGCTTTAAGAGTAAGTACCAACATTTAAACAAGTAAATGTTTTTTGGGTACTAGAATGAAAACAAACAATAAGTTTGCAATTTACTGAAATAGAAGCCATCACTAAGTGGATTGCATGCAAAACTTTATTGCATTTAATAATGAATATTGTGTGTTTGGAATGACAGTAAGAGCTTTCTGTTTCTATGAAACAGACATGGTAAATCTAGTATCTGTTATTGTCTATTTGTCTGGAGGGCCCTTAAACTATACCTAGTTCAAGTGGATTACCTTTAATTATCCAAAGTGCCTTCGATTCTGACATGGCAGCTGACAGGCAATCCCATGCCTCAGAGCTGTGTTTACTGTGACTACAGGGATTGGCATAATATACATGTGATTTAAAGCAAGATAAACTGCTTCCTGTAGTCACAGAGCACGCTGGAAAGCTTTTTCATTCTCTGAGTGATTACTGAATGTAGTGTGAACTGAGACATTGTGAGATGTCGTACCCTAAAGACTCACTTGTGGAAGAAGATCTTTCCCAGATGTAGTTACAAAGATATTTATCATAGAATCTTTGAATGTATTGGGTTGAAAGGGACCTCCAAAGGTCACCTGGTCCAACTCCCCTACAATAAGCAGGGACGTCTATAACTAGAACGGTTTTCCCGGAGCTCCATCAAGCCTGACATTGAATGTTTCCAGGGATGTGGCCTCTACCACCTCTCTAGGCAGCCTGTTCTAGTGATCCACAACCCTCAGATTAGAGATCTTTTTCTTAACGTCCCTTTCCAGCTTACGAGCATGACTCCTTATCCTATTGTTCCATATCCCTGTGAACAGTTCTTTCCCAGCCTTATAGGCCCCTTTCAAGTATTGAAAGGTTGCTATAAGGTCCCTCTGGAGTCTTTTCTTCTTCAGGCTGAACACTCCCAACTTATAGTGGTAGCTGTGGCACCTGAAACGACTGCAATAAGACAGTAAAGAACATCATCTTTATTGATCTGTTTTCTCTTGAGAAGTGCTATTAGAAAGCAGGTGAATCCGCTGAAAGAGAACTTAGGAAAGGTTTAGATACCTCTGCCTAATGTGAAAAAACATGATAGCCTGCTTTGAATGCTTCAGGCATCTGCCATCACATGGGGTTTCCTAAGGAAAGCAAACCCTTGGGGTTGTACTACCAGCCTGTCCCAATTCTCCATTCCCCAGTGGTAAGACAAAGACGAAACATGCTAAATATCCTTTGGAAATTTGTCCTCATTAACTTCCCACATGGGAGCAGGAGTGTGGCAGTGCATGCTGTCTGCCAGTCTCTGCTCCTTGCAGACCATTCCATTTCCTAAGATTTCTTTGGAACTGTTCCTTATGGCTATGGTGATAGTGTGTTGTCACTCAATAATTCGCTATGACAGTGTTGCTTACCTTAAGGAGAGAGACAGAGAGTGTGTGTTCTTTTTTCTTTAAGCACGCTTACCCACGGATGGAAGCTTTGGTGTGTTCTTAAAAGTGAAATATCTTAGGAAAGTGAATCAGTTAGGAACATCAAAACAGGTTAAGGACAAGGATCTTTTATCTCTGACCTTCATACTTCATACAAGTGCAGGGCTTCATCCTCCCTTGGGTCCCAGCATGAATGTTGCTGTTTTTCCCCCATCTCCATCTTCCCTCATCACCTTCCCTTCTCTCATGGCAATTGGTGAGTTGGCACATCTGAACTCCCTGCCTGCTGAAACAGTGTCCTCAGGAGACTTGGCATCCCAACCAGGTACTTTCTGCAGGCTCTGCTGCGGAGACAATTAACCTTTTGTTGAGTTTTCCTGGCTCAGCAACCCCAGCTTTGGCATTTCTTGTGTTCAGAAGCAGATGAAACCCAGTGACTGACAGGACAACTTACAGTACTGTGACAGTTTGTTCTCCCTTGCTTTGGTTTTGTTCTCATTTGTGCATCATTAAATGCCCAGCTGCTGCTGTAATCAGCATTACAGAACCAGTACAGTAAGAGAACAAATTCCACAGTTTGTGACTCATTAATGAAGATACCCAGGTGCCCCATTACATTCCCATCATTATTTACCTCTATTCCTTGAGGACACTCTCCCAACTTCTGCAGGCACTGCAGCAGGGAGCACACCCTACTCAGAACTGCTGTGATGGGGTGCTGCTTCACTGAGGAAAACAAGATCCAGACATTTTAACATAGTTCATGTGCATTTGCCAGGATAATGGAGAAAGGCAGTCTTGTCTTTAATTATCAAAACTTTCCTGGCAAGTGAGGTCACCTTGGGAAGGCACTTGAGTAATTTTCCACCATCTCAAGTAGGAGTAAACAATTCGACTGCCACAGCTCTGCGTGGGGAGGTATCATCAGTGCAGAAGTCTCAGGAAGGACCAGGCTAATGAAATGAGGCATCTACTAGCTGAGGGCACCTAACAACTCACCCTGATGCCATTAACACAAATTTGCTTCTGGTGAAGAGTTTCACGGAAGTGGTGATGCCTACCAAATGTCTCTGGAAGCTACTTTCCAGCTCCCGCTTCTGCATAGCTGACTGTGTGAGCTGAACAGTAACTTAAGCCACATAGATTGATTAACAGGGTTTAAAGATGTTGTTTTGCCAGCAGAAAAATAATGACCCACCATGTTCAAATGTTGGTTGTAGGAATTGATCAAAACTACTGCTCAAACTACACAGTGATAAAAATATATTGAGTAGTGAAGTCTTAGTGGGGGCTGCTTCTGAATGAATTCAATTTTGATACTCAAGGCAGAACAAGTATAGATTTCATAGCTCATGTTTCAGCCACACTTATGATCCTGATCCCATGTTATTCAATTGGTATTTGCTTTTACGTGTTACATGTTAACACATAAAACATGTTCTGCCTAGTCTCAGACCACCTGTTGCCTACTGGATTTATTGGTTTTAGGCAAGCCAGAGTTTCACTAATCCAAAGTTTGCCTCATGAATGATTCCTATATGTTTGGTCTGGGAAGGGGATATTGCACAGTATCAGAGGAGTTAAGGAAAGCAAGAGCATAAGTGGCACGACAGCTGAAAATAGGAATGAGACCTTTTCTATGCTTAACTTTACATGTGTTTGCAGGTTAAAAGATTGTCTCATACCAAACCACACAGAGGGAAGTTGCGTTGAGAGTGAGCAAGTAGTAGGTCCCATTTGGCTGAGCAGGAGACATGGATGCTCCACAGCTGCCATCCATGTGTGTTACTAATCTGGTGTTTGGTATCCCTGCATCAACACTTTGAATTTCCTTGGTGTTGTACAACTGAAAATGGGCTTTGTGCAGGACAGCACTGACCACGTGTAAGAACATGAAAACCTGTCACTCCAATTCCAGCTCATGGTATTAGTAGCTACTGCTGTGTTTTTAATTGGTTTAATTGCCATTTTGGTTTCTTCTCTAATGGAGGTGGCAGAAGTTGTTTCGATGTCAGTTCAGCTCTTGATATTTTAAACTGAACCTTTTTTGATCATGTGAAGTAAACCAAGGCAAACTAATGGTGAGAGCTTTCCTGGGTTATAACATCCACCTGGTAGCAATTTATGGAACTGCTTGTGCTCTATTTAATCTGTAGGAAAAGTCCCGTTTGTTCCTTGAGCTAAAGCTGTGAATTAACTAAGAGAAAAATTATTAATAAAGGAAAGGTTTGGGGTTTCTTTCAGCCAGCAGGACTGCAGTAATTAATGTGGTGCAAGTTGTTTTTTAAGTGCTGAATCTCAAAGGATTTTGCAAAACACCTGAAGGATGACTGATCTGAGAACCAGTGTGACGTGCTGCTCTGCAGTGTGCAGACCTGCTTAAGCATGTGCCTTGGAAAAAGTCATTTCTTGTAGGTCTGGGTTGGCATACACAGTGCCATGTAAGGTCCAGTCCTACAGATACTTGTTCTGAATAGTTATTAGACAGTGTTGGAAGGAACATTCAATTTTCACATTCTTTTCTAAGTTTATAAAATTTTCTCCAATATCTGCATGATAGATAACTATAATAAGAAGCATCAATCGTAATTTGGTGCCAGCTGGTGTGTTATAGATGTGATCTGGAGCCTCCAGTGTCAGAAAGATTCCTTTCACTGAATTGAGATGCATCTGAATGAGGCCGGCACACGCTTCACTGCCAAACCCAGGAGCGCAAAAGTCTTGCCAGAGTATGAAAATAAAAATTATTCTAAAATTGTGTGATATATTTCTTTTAAATCAGACTAACAGTTTGAGGCAATCTGATTTGCCTTTTGAGTTTTGAAGATGGTAGGAATGGGTGTGAGTTTACTTCCTTGGTCAGGAAGAACTTATTTCTCTGTAAAATCAAAATGGAGATATCCTGCCTCCAGGAACTGGGGCTTCTAGAAAAATATTAAGTTCTAGAAGACTTGGCATTAAAATTGAAAGAGATGATGGAAGAACATCTAAACAGACCTCTTGCTGTTCTTGTGACAGTCGTGAATGCTGGTAGAAAGGTGAACTACTTTGTGTTTCCAGGTGCAGACGGGGAAGGTTGTGCTGTGTTAAATAATGCAAAGAACCTTCTCCAGCATTGACTTGGATCTTTGACACAGTTTCTTGTTATTCTTGCTTTAGTGACTACTTTGACAGTTTTTCAAATGCTAAAAATGCTGGGTTTTCAATTTCTTCTTTCCTTTCATATGTTACTGTGGATTCCTGTACAGCTGATTTCTGACTGGTCAGTGCTCAGCTCTGATCTCATTTTCAAGGCAGTTCTGACCATTCTAGATGCTCCAGAGGAGGTTGAAGTTTCAGCTAAAGCATTCACAGAGGCAAGGAGACCTCTCTTACAGTCTAGTAGTCATCTCTGCACATCACAGGCTGAGATTACAGGAGGCAGCTGATGAGTGTGTATCACATCATTCCATCTTCTCAAGATCCATCTCCAGACATAAACAAGTGTATCAGCTAAGTCCAGAAATCCAGCCAGCCCAGTAGCTGGTCTCAAAAATGGCCAATAACAGAAGTCCGAAGTGCAAGAGACAGTAGGAAGATGAAGTAAGCAGTTACAGTTCCCCAGAATATTCTCCAACCTTCCATCAAGGTCTTCCTCACCCAGAAGGGAACTTTTGTGTTTAGTGGCCACAGATGGATTTTCTTCCTTGAACACATCTCATCATTTTGTAAACCTGTGCAACCTGCCCTGATGTCACATGGCAAGGGGCTGCAGAGCTTAATTACTTGCTAGACCACCATGGAGCTATGTGCTACTCTAGGTAACAGGAGCGGATTCCCTCCTTGCTTTGTTGGATTTCTGCACCAGTTTGAGATACATCTGCCCTGCAGCCAGAGGTTTCATCATTTGTGTAGACACAGGTAAATGTATTTTTATGCATTTACCTACCAGTATGTGTGTAATTATGGCTGCAGGGACTTGATAATTGGTCACTGACCTCCACTTCTGTGCATGCTGCCACTGCTTCATGGATTTTGGTACCTGAGCTGATTAGGTGAACGTTTTCTCCCTGTGATACAGTTTTGCTGATTCTGTAACAAAATCAATCTTTGCTTTTCATAAGCAACAGAAGATCTGAGCAAGTCGTGACAGAAAGCCTGTGTTACTCATCATGATGGGCTTTTTTGCTGGTGTGACCAATGGAACTTGGAGATGTTTTACAGTGGAGACAAGAGTAGCTGGCCTGTTAGCTATGACTGCAGCACAGAAAACCACCTTATCACCTTAAAGACATCTTGGTCTCTTTTATATATGTTTCCTTGGTGCTGTTTCCCATCAGGAGTGTATTCCTCACTGCCTACCTAAACTATCCCAAAGGCCTCATTGAGTTCTCATGTCTATTACGATATTTCTCAGTTTAGTTTCTGTTCTTATCTGAAGGAGGATAAATTTTACCTAAGATGGGTTCTGAGACAGTGTTTAGTGAGAATCTTTCCAGTCTGAATCCAAGAGCTTTTTTATTCCCTTTGCAAGCTCCTGGGGAGTTTCTTAAGGCCCTCAAGATTTATTTATGCCTGAAAGGTTCAGGCATGAGCTGGTGTCTCACAAATTGGCAGCTCAGTCCGTGGTGCAAGGCTGCAGAGAATAGCTGCCTCCACTGCCTCTGTATGGGTTATATNATAGTATATAGAAATATCCGTGTCTATTATATACTTACATGCCGTATCATTGCCTCTAAATATATATGCAAACATGCATGGATATATATTTATATTTTATGTATAGGCCTATGTCCATATTTAAGATACCAGCATAGCTATCTCAGAAAAAGTTATGGCTGCCACCAACACCCTGCATATGTGCTCCAGTTTTCTGTGTTCTTTCAGTTCCTAAATCCTTACACCCCTGGTCCTGCCAGCTTTAATGTAGCTGTATCCAAATCCTGACTCTCCTCTTGCCTTTCCTCGCACCAGGTTCAAGCAGTTCCCACTCTAATGTATGATGTCCCTTTTTTCAGCAATGCATTGGGTACTGTGAGAGCAGAAGGACTTACCAGAGCTTCATCCCCACTCAGGAGGGATATTAAGACTGCTCAGGGCTTGGGGCAATGCAGATTTGAGATGTAACTTGTGGAAGCTTTGAGAAAACACCTCTGTGTTCCCAGCTTAGCCTTGGCCTTGCCCTGGAGACATGCACGTGTCATGCCAGTGTACTACAAGTATGTCCCTCTGAGAAGTTAGCGTTTCAGACTTAAATTTTCTTTTGTGACTCTGAAAGGTTCTATTCATTCAGTTGCACTGTGTAAAATTAAACTTGAATGAATAATTACCATTCTCTACTCAGTGAACTACAGATAATAGAGATGAAGTATAGAACATTAATCTCAACATTTGTGAGAAAAGACGCGTTGTTTTGGAGAATCTGGTTGGGTTTTTTTTTCATTCAGTACATTCCATAGCACAGTTATAACAGGCAAACAAGACTCTGATGTGTTGGGTGGGAAATGTCAGATTCAAGGACCCTTAAATGCTTCCAAGATTTGATATTTCCTGAAGGTAATAAACTGCAGTGAATGAGGAGCTTATAGCTTCACCATTCACTTTCAGTGACTGATGGCTCATGGGCGAGTGAATAGGTTCAGTTCATCATGTCTAGCCTTTCTGAGAGACCCAGTGTGATTCACTCACTGAACTGAAGATGGTGAGATCTTCACAAGTTTCAGAATTATGGTAAATTTAATGTGGCTTGGGTACATATCCTCTAATGCACTGCCATGAGATTTCGGAGCGTAGAGCATACACTGTTTTCAGCTTCTTGGCTTAAATTAACCATGTATTACCTTAAATTTGGAAAGAAAACAAGTATTTTGCTCACATTTCAGTGGGAAAAATCATCATAGTCCATGCTGCTGAATTTCAACTGCACTCTGCAGCTGCTGAAAGTGGGACTTAGTTCTGTCTTGTGTCCACCTCAGAGAGCAAATCCATTAAGCAGTTCCGTGCATTTTAGAAATGGTCTATTTTCTATGAATTATGTAACTGTGCTGAGTAAGTCTGTAAACTTCAGTACATCTTGTAAAGGGAGAGAGGAGCCAACGAGGAGAGATGCTGTGCTGAACCTTCTTCACACCAGCCAGAAGAGGTTGGTGACGAATGCCAAGCTTAAGGACAGCTGTAGCTGTAGTGATCACAAAATGGTGGAGCTCACGATCCTTATAGCAGGGAGAAGGGCACATAGGAAACTTCCTCCTGAAGGTCAGGGCAGCAAAACAGACTTTGGGCTCTTCAGGGATCTGCTTGGTGGAGTAATATGGGACAAAGCCCTGGAGGGAAGTGGGGACCAAGGAAGATGGTTAGGCCACATCTAATCCACCCTCTTTCAGTTTAAAGCCATTATCCCTTGTCCCAGCATTACCTGCACTTGTAAAAGATTCCTCCCCATCTTTCCTACAAGCCCCCTTTAAGTATGAGACGGCCACTATAAGGTCTCCTTGGGCCCTTCATTGCTCCAGGCTGAAAAACCCCACCTCTTTCAGCCAGTCTTCATAGGAGACAGTGAGATCCTGGATGGGTTGTTCAGAGAAGCTGTGGGTACCCCATACCTGGAAGTGTTCAAGGTCAGGTTGGATGGGGCTCTGCCAAACTGGTGAGAGGTGTCCCTGGCCGAGGCAACAGGGGTTAGATTTTCATGATCCTTTCCAGCTTAAACTATTCTATGAATCTGCGAAACCAGGTCTTGAGTGGTGAGTACGAGCAAGCAAATGAACTGCAAGGGGGATTCCAAAGTGGTACACCGGACGAGTGATTAATTACTAGAAAATATTCTGTGATAAGGAGAGCATTTTTAAACCACTTTATTTTATACATAAATTTTAAACAATTTATTTTATAAATTCTACCAGCTATATTATGTGTTCTAGTTAATATTAATTTCATCAAACTATTTAGAATTAAAAGCAGTTCAATGAGAGTCAGGCTACAACCTTTGTGAGGGATGAGTCTGCTTTGTAGACCTGTTAGAAAATGAAAGAAAGGAAATTAAGGTAAGGACTTGCACATTTTATTTTGCTCTGCATGAGAAGTGTTCCGTATATTTTACTGGATGCAATACCTGAAGTGGAAATGGAAATAGCAAAATAGATCCTCTGAGCCAAAGAAGTTATAAGGTTGGATAAAGTGTTAATCTAGTCTGTGTTCCCCAAATAGAATCAAGTTAAATGTTACAAATTCTTAAAAGCGGAAATGTTAAAAAGTATTACCTTTTTTTTCCCTGAAACTAGAAAATCAATAACCTTCATCAAGGGGCTGCTTGAGGTACCTGAAATCAATAGTGGTACCACCACCAGCTGACTAATTTTAGTTTCCTTATTTAATAACTGCTAAAATAAAGACCTGAGATATCACTGGGGTTTGAAACAAAAAAACACCCTTTGTACCATGGTTTCTGCTTTAGGATGCGAGTTGTCAGCCACAGACCTCACAACACAGCCCTCACCCTGATAGGCAGCAAGAAGCAGCTTTTGGAGGCTCCAGTGTTCTTTCTGCTGCTGCTGCCTCTTCTCAGAGCAACCACCGGGTTCAAACCTGAAAGTTTGCATCCATTCTGTTGTTTTGGTAAGGTCAGGAGTCTGATGCTGAATCTGATGTCCTGATCCTCCTGACTTGTCCTGCTTTGATGTCTTGCATGGCTGTCTAGGGATGTGGATTCTTTGCAGAGGAAAGGAAACTGGGATACATCAGAGTGTATCTCATAAAGTTCTAACTCTTGGGTCTGCATCAGTGGGATCCTCCCAGTGTCTGTGAGACTTGACTACAGCTAGTCCTAAGCCCTCAAAATGTAAAGGTCCTTGGCATCAGCTGTTCTGCTATGCTGCTTAAAAATGTAGAAATAAGATTCAGGTATACTTTTCACATCTGACTGACAATATTTATACACACTAATGTCTAAAGTGTCACACCCCTTCTTATTCAGCAAACATTTAAACACAGACTTCAGTTTAAGCCTCTGCTTAAGTGGATGGTTTAGAACTGGGCTTCTGAATGTGTTTAAGATTTAGAGCTGGTTATTCAGAGGTTAAAAGTCTTGCCAGGAGGGGTGGTGGGGTGGGCTTGATGGGTTTTTCAGAAGGAGTTTGCTACTCACACTGAATTAAAAACATTTAAACGCCCCTTAAAATGTGCTCTTGGACCACACTGCAAAGTTGTGGTGGTGTAGGACCACCACATGTCATACACTTTTCGGTAAGAGTGGGACTCCTGTATCACTTGGGAACAGACCTTCAGAAATATTAGATCACCTGAACATAAGTGGAGTGCTTATTAT
The DNA here is from genome assembly GCA_013400115.1 of Rhinopomastus cyanomelas. Lineage (NCBI taxonomy): Eukaryota > Metazoa > Chordata > Aves > Bucerotiformes > Rhinopomastidae > Rhinopomastus > Rhinopomastus cyanomelas. The sequence continues at coordinate 142,033 of VXBP01001443.1, forward strand.
ACTCAGGAGCTTTTGAAAAATCCATTACCTGCATCTTCAGCTACAGGGTGGCCTTTACAACCTGGCTTTTGTGCTTTGCGACGCTTCAGAAAACAATCTACAAATACCTTAAAAACCTGAGGCTACTGCTGAAGACTCAGATATTATAAAAACTTTAACCATTCTTGCTCTTCACAGTTGGGAGCTTATGTTAGAAGAAATGGAAACGTAAGACAGTTTGGGAAGAGATCATTTGTGTGCTAAAGAGGAGCATCACTTGCTAACCAGTTTGTCCTGCTCTTTTTCAGGTAAAGGTGATGTGTTTGGCGATATCTTCTGGAAGGAAACCAGTCTGGCCCATGCGTGTGCCAATGTACGAGCTCTGACTTACTGCGATTTACATATTATTAAACGAGAAGCCTTGCTCAAAGTGTTGGACTTCTATACTGCTTTTGCAAACTCCTTCTCACGGAATCTCACACTCACCTGCAATTTGAGGAAACGGGTAAGCCATGGCTCTTATTCTCCCCTTTTCTTGCCAGAGGATTGTACACTCTTACTGATTGTTTGCAGTGTTTGACAACCCCCAGTTTACTCTTGATGTTTTCAGGTCATTGCAGATTAACTGACCTTTCAATAGTGTTGTTGCAGTTCATTAATGATGGCTCAATAAAAGTTGCCTGTAGATTTGCAGCAGTGAGAAGCGATGCTAGCAGGGTGACATACGAATTGCGCTTCTTTTCCTTTTCTTCATGGTTACTGGGTTTGGGCTTTTCTTCCCCATTGCATAATGCATGAGGTTATATTTTATATTCTGATAGAATTAAAATTCTGGATTCCTTAGAAGTGAGGTTTAAGACTCACACCTGCTAAGATGGACATCACAAGACAGTCTGACGGATCTACATGGTACGGAACAACTAGAAGAAATTTATTGGTATTAAATAAGTAAAACGTACTCAGCAAAAGTATTGCACTGATATCGGCCTTGCTCACTTCCACAGTTTAGAATTTTAATATGGCAAGGTTAATAAAGCTTGGTAGTGATTTTACATTCACAACTCTACTACTTAAACCCTCCTGCTCATTTTATAATTAATCAGTGATGCTCACTATCCATTAGTCCTTTCAAAGAACACTCCGCTAAAAATTAATTAGCTATAAGGACGTATCTTGAAAACAGGTTACGGGATTCTTTAATTCACATTGCGGCTGCAAAATTTAATCTTTACGATTTTTTTTTTAAGATTGATGAGGGTTATATAAATTTCATTTGCATAGAGAAATCTCGTAACAGTGATTTATAGGTTATTGAGCATTAACTGCGATAGCTCTAGCTGTAACTGCTGAAAGACATTTTTCTGCAGCTGTACCTTTGGCATCCCATCTGATAATGCACCAGGGCTACCTCACTGCTGCACAAGACTGTTTCAGCCTTTGCAGTTAATAGGAGTTCAACACAACTAGAATTTTACTTTTCAGAGCCTAGTTTTTCTCTAGTTGTGAGAAAAATACTTCTTTCAAAGAAGGCTTGATTTTTAGTGCATTCTTTGTGCTTATTAATGTACTGCGTATGACACAAAATATTCATGGCAGAAAGAGATCCTCCTCTCCGTGTTGCAGCCTGAAAGAGCTGAAGTATAATGAAGTTTGGTTCCAGCTTGTTCAGCTTACCTGACTTGGAGGCTGTTAACTCTGCTTCAAACCTGAAGAGGGAATTTGGAGCTTGAAAGCTGGTTTGCGGTTTCGAGCTTATTGCTTCTCTGTGGTTAGGATTGTCCTCCAAGCCTCGACTTCAGCATCTTCCCTTTACCTCCTCCCCTTTTGACGTCTCTGCAATGTGTCACCAGCTACAGTTATGTGATAACAATTATGCTCAGCTGTTGCTTACAGTGATTTCATGGGACAAGATAATGTCACATATATTGTGCCAAGATGTACTCTTTCCTACTTGAAACTGTGAACCTGTTGCTTCAGCTACCTTCCTGGGACTCCCCCGTTAGCCGTGATGAGATTGTGTATGGCAAAAACACACATAACTTTACCTGACCCAGCAATTTGCCGGAGTTCAGCTCTGTAGTTCAGGGATGGAAATGGGAAATGGTCTTCTGGCTGGGTTTTCATGGATTTTCTCCTCTCCTGGGCATATTATTTAAGAAAAGTTATTTTCTCTGTAGAGCCCTGGCATAGGGAGTCTCCCAGGTGGAAAGACTTGTGGAGTCAGACTCCCCGGTTACAGGTACCTGCTCTCTAGCTCAGTGTTAGGTACGTGGACTTTGTCATTGGAACAGTTAGTCAGTGCAAGAGACGTGTAGACATAGTGCTTAGGGTTATGGTTTAGTTGAGGGCTTGTAAGAAGCGGGACTAAATGATTTTGAAGGTCTTTTCCAAACTAGACAATTCTGTGGTTCTAAGGAAGCATTAGATTTTGCAGAAGGAAAGGAAGTGTTGGTTTGGGGGGGAGTGAGGGTGTTACATGACAGTCGATGGAGAGTCAAAGAAAGGTTGTGTCAGTGTGGTATATGCAGGGTGAGGTGAATGTCACAAAAAGTTGAGTGATGCTGTCCAAACCAGTGACTAGTCACCCTTATTCTCCCTGTGTACTGATTCTTCCAGAAGTCAGTCACCTGGCCCCTCTTCAGTGCCCAGCCTGGGATGGGAAAAGCATCTCCTTTCTGTTGACTTTTAAGAAAGTCTGTGATTACTAACTTCTAAGTACCTAAAGTACATAAGTAAACACCTATGCTGTCTCCTACCATTTTACTCAAGAGCTATTTTGGGACGAGGCTTCTAGTGTTGCTGCAAGGTGTGCTGAGCCAGAGCCTGCCTTGCTGAAATTCAGTGTATTGTTCCTAAGCACAAAATATGCTCCATTCAGCATCAGGGACATGATCTGAGTGGTTACGTAAAGTTATTCAGGAGATTGTTTCATACCTCCCTGTTGGGTACAGAAGTGTTTGATGGTGAATTCCTCTCTTAGGAAAAGCAGTGTCATGCAGGACAGTTTCATCAGGCAAGCAAAAAGCAGTTGTTCCGGCAATTAGATGAGGCTGGCAGAACTGCGCTGTGCTGCAGCATTTTGTGCCGGAGTCATGTAATGTAGATGGAAAGAAAATCGCTGTCTCCGCTAATTGATTTCAATAGAAATATACTTACCTCTTTTTCTATGTAGTCATCACTTACATGGTTTGACATTTAATGATTACAAAATATACACTTCTCATAGCTTGAGAAAATGGCTGTTCTCACTGTCAAAACTATATGGACAAAATCTTTTTTTCATCAGGTCTGCTCATCAAAACACACATACTTGTCTGCTCACACACGTGTTTGTGCTGCACTGTCCCTCAGCCAGCACTTAGATGTAGTCCATAGGCTGCAAAGCAATTTGGACGTTCAAAAGGCTAGTAAATTAATGATAGTACTGAGCGCAAAAGGTTAGTTCCACATGACAGGGAAGAGAAAGTCTCAATGAAGTAGGAAAATAATGCTTTCTCTCTCCCAAATAACATTTAGAGGCCTGGCATGTTGAATGACCTACTTAAGGCAGCCGCTGAGCATGCTCTTATCAGCACTGGAGTTTGGTTGTCTTTTTTGGGTTAGCTAGCTCAGCCACCATGGTGCATTTATGAGCCCATCAAATGAACGTGCCTGTGAGCTTCTCAACCCGCAGTCATCTCTCCTGCCCAGGGTGGCGAGGCAGCTTTTAATCTATGATTGCAATATATTGCAACGTATCGTGTTCCGTGCTCTGAAATCTGTATGGCACATCTAGCCTCACTGTTGCTCACTCCAAGGCAGAACCACGACTTTGAACTTCCTTTTTTTGTCCCAAAGAAGGAAAATAATTAATCTGGAAAGATATTGCTTAAAATCACTATGAGATGACATGGCTGGCTTTGAGGACCGCAAGTTTTAAAAGCAATGTTTTGGCTGTCTTCAAAGAGTCAATTACTCCCTTCTGATGTAGGAAGGGAATATTAATAATGTGTAATTCATTAAGTGCTTTTCAAGATTTCACGTGGCTGGAGGAGGGTGTCTCTGCATGCTTGAGCTGTGGAGTTTGGCCTGAGACTCAAACCAGTAAAACTAAATGTACAATTTTATTTACGGTCAAAATTAAAGATCCAGGCAAATTCACAAACCTGAATCACTCCCTTCACTGATCAATCAGGTTGTGACAAAGTCTAAATCAAACCACAGAAAAAAATCCTGTTCAGCAGAAGTATTTTGAAAGACTTTTTTCCTTTCTCAGCATCGCTTCCCTTTATACCAGGTAATCCATCATCTCCACTAATTCCCAGACCAACACAGTCTGTGCAAGAGCAGGAAAAACACTGAACTGAAATTTTAGCCGTCCTGAAATCACAGCTGAAATTCTCCTGTGCATCAGTAAAGGTTTCCCATGCGGCTTTTAAGGTACAAAGACACCTGCTGCTGTTTGCCACCATAAGCAAAATGAGCCTGTTAAAGAAATGAGTTGGGAGCAGCCAGGGAACAGGACAGTTGTCTATGGTGCCTTTGCTCCTGGAAGGTGTGCTGGACAGTGAGCCAAGACGACTTGAGGAGAAATTAGTGCCTTTAACAGAGAGAAATACCATCCAGAGGGGCTTTTTTTAATTTCCTTTCCCTGTGATACTCTCAAAGCCAGGGACAACACTGTGAGTGACTGACGTTATCTAATGCCTACAGCACACTGTGAATTTCTGAGGCTTTTTAGTGAGTGAGGTCACCAAACTGTTCTTAACACACATGTCCTGTTTCTATTTCAGATTAGAATAATTTCTTTTAAAATTGACTTTCTGTTTTTCCTTGTGGTTTTAATGGATCACATGTGGTTTCTTGGCTGAATCGCTTCTCATTTCTCTACCACATCTTAAAGGTCTTTTCCAACCTAAACTATTCTTTGATTCTTTGCACATGTTCTAGTGAACAGGTTTGACCTCTGAAAGTCCAGTTATGGCAGCGTAACTTAGAACTATTTGCTCTTTCCCAGCTGCTCCTCACACTCAGTCCTGATTAGTTCTGAAGAGTGAATTACTTACATAGAAAGGGATCAGAGCATCATCCTTGGGTAACTGGCAAACAGAGAATTGTGGGGTACTTGTGGAGTAGGGCAGACTGAGCACCTCCTTTGCTCAGTGGCCCATCTGCATTGGCATGTCATCTTTTTTCAGTCCATGATTTGGAACTTTCTCCTTGTGAGACTGATGACTGGAAAACACACCTGGGAAAAACAAGTTTATTCATCATTATTAATGAAGAGAAATAGTAACAACTGATAATACCTGACTAGTAATGTAGGTCAGCTATTGGTGGCTTCAGTGGGCTCTTGGACTCCTGTCCTGTGGTAGGGAATGTGCTCACCTCTGCGCTGCTACTCAGTCTTCATCCATCTCGCTCCTGGTACTTTCCCTTTGCATGTGCAGCTTATGCCTCTGCTGGTTTGAGCCAATGGCAAAGGTCCCAGGAAGTGCAGGATCAAACCTCTGGAAGGGCAGATCCAACAGATCAATTTCCATTATAGCTTACATGGCCAGCAGGCTTTTGGCATGACTTAACTCAGAGTTTGTAGCTCAATGGATCGCTCAAGCCTATTGAAAATTAATTTGATCAGCTTCTTGATGAGAGTGTGTGGCAAGTTCTCTTTCCCTGTCTGTATCTTTTCAGGGACTCAAAGCATCTTCAGGTTAATACATTCTGCTGCTTGCTGACCCTAGCTGAGGCAAGGGGACACAGAGAGGTTCCCTATCCAGGCATGGTGACACCCTTCTCCAGGGCAAAACACAGTGACATTAGCTATGTGGTCCATGACATTGTTTTGGCATTTACAGCTCCTGCCCTTTCCTGTTCCTCTCTTGTCTTTAGTTGTCTGGGGTTTTTCTGCTTTTCATGTTTTCCCAGAAAATGCAGTCCTATAGCCGTAGTGTAGCTATGGTGACAGTTTAGCACAAGTATAGAGCAAATAAGCTATACCCTGAAAAATCAATTTGGTTTTATTTTGTTCACATCTTGGCAGACTCTGCAGCCCCCATTACACTCGAAAAAGCTTTTGCTTAAGGCAAATAAAAAACCCTTTTTGTTGTTTGGCTTAATTGCGTTCACAGCTATTTCCAGATATGTTGTGGAGTCTCCTTCACTGGAGATGTTCAAGACCCACCTGGATGTGTTCCTGTGTGACTTGGTCTTGGTGATCCTGCTGTTGCAGGGGGATTGGACTAGATGATCTTTCGAGGTCCCTTCCAACCCGTAGTGATTCTATGATTCTATGTTAATACTCTATTGCAGTGTTTCCTACAGGGCTACTTCACTGATTTAGATCTGGTACCATCTCTAATGGTGTCTAGACTTGTGTATTGCATGTGTTTGGGACAGAAGAGCCTGCTTCAAACATTCAAACAATGTGACCTCATCCAAACTGACAGCTGACAAGTCTGACAACTGACAACAGTGGGGGCTGGTCTGTGCCCAGGAATTTCTTGAGAAGATGCTAATGGGTCTAGGCCAAACCTATGTGAGGAATTTGTCAGTGTGAAGAATGGAGCAATTGTTTGCAGCCCTGTGGTCACAGACAGTGAAGCACAGTCCATGCTACACCTTCTGTAGTTGAGAAACCCATGTGACTTCTTCCAGCTGCAGATTACAGATCTGAGGGTAGAGTTTTTTTCTGCATTTTCTTCCCATCTTCTGCTCCCGTGAGCATTTCCTCTTGTCTTTACTTTTATTCAGGGACATGGGGAATTGAGTTTAAGGCAGTCAAGGCAAGGAAGTTAGTCCTTGGAGGACCGTGCATGATTGTGCTAGGTAGGAGAGCAACAGATAAATTCAGAAAGAAAGCTGTGGCAGCATTAACTTCACCCTTCTGTGTCTCTGAGAGACACAGCTGTAAAAGCTGCCAGCAGGTTTGCTTTCTCACTTTTATTTTAGTAGCCATTAGCTTGACTCCTTTCTGTGTGCCTCACTCTCTTCCCTCACCTTTTTGCCATGTCGTCATCTCCCTTACAGTGGTTTCTTTTGGGCATCCTTCAGGTCATACAGGCCATGAGAAATCAGGGCTATGGGGGCAGTTGAACCTCTTCCAGAAGGCAGAGAGAGCACAGTGATGGTTTTGTCTCCTGTGACAAGCATGGTGTGCTGCCTCGGTTGTGATCACGTTTGTGGATGGGTGCAGAAATGGCCGGTAAATCTGAAGTCTCTTGAAGGCATCTAGAGAAGGGCAGCAAAGCTGGTGAAAGGTCTGGAAGGAATGTCTTCTGCTTGTTATAAGGGGGCTGGACTAGACAACCTCTAGAGGTCCCTTCCAACCCAATACATTCAACAATACTATGACATTGGGCTTGTCTAGCTTAGACTAGGAGGTGGCCACATTCCTCTCTGTAGCTTCCTGAGGAGGGGCAGTTAAGAGGGAGGTGCTGAGCTCTTCCTCCTGGTACCCAGTGACAGGATGTGTGTGAATGGTTCAAAGCTGCACCAGAGGAAATTCAGACAGGACATTAGGAAACATTTCTTTACTGAGAGGAGGGCCAAGCACTGGAACAGGCTTTCTGTCAGTGTGCCAAGCTTGTCAATGTTCCAGGTGCATTTGAGCAATGCCCTTTGTAACATGCTTCAACTTTTGGTCAGCCCTGATTTGGTCAGGCAGTTTGACTAGGTGATTGTTGTAGGTCCTTTCTAATGGAAAAATCGTCTTCACCATCCCTCTCTGTGGGTATCCAGGCAGATCCAGAGGTTAGCCAACACACAATTATCTTTAATAGTGTTTCAGAGCCACATTAATCCTACCGAGTACCCGCAGGCCCCTGTTCTATTCTGAATATAATATCTAAATTGAGTACTTTCCTCAGGTATCCTGAGGAAGTGAGAGGTAAAGCACCACCGACTCTGTTGAAAATAGGGCTGAGCCAAATTCTGATAATCCTTTGGCATTACAGAGCTAGACTTTTTTTTCCTGGACATGTAGCTTCACTATCTAAATCTAAATCAACAGCACGTTTGATCTTATTTGTTCTACTGCTGGGTTTTGCTGAGAAATGCCAGGCAATTTAGCATAGTTCTCATTTGAGGATCTTTGAACAGCATGGTGTGGCTACAGTGAAAAATCCCATGCGCTGATGCACTGCTTTCTGCATGCAGGGTCTCAGCAGCAGTTGTAAAAGAGAGTCTGCTGATTTACCCCTGCAAAAGGTTTGAGCCTCTCTTTTTCAGTCAGGCAGGGCGAACCAAGTTATTTACTTGTGTGTGGAAAGATCATTAAACAGGGAATGTCACTGATGAGCAGCATCCATAGGAAAACAAAAATGTAAACTGGCTATGCGAGCATCCAGACCAACAGTGACTTTCTATTGTGCTTTTTCGTGAATTAATCCCATGTTCCATTTAGAAAGCTGTCATAATTAAGAGGATCTCCTTAGCTGACTCAGAAAGCCTGCTGCAGGCTGTCTGCTGATGTCGATTCAGAGCAGTGTTGCTTGAATAACGATAAAAAAAATCAAAGGTTTGCTGGTTTTAATGCTGGTTTATGTTAAAACATAAACATTTTGTGTTCACCTCCCCTTATCGATAAAAACTGATGCTTTTCATTTCTTCCAGCTGTGAGGAGGGAATGTTCATGGTGCAACGAGAATCAGTAGTGCCATTTCAGTTTTGATTGCCATTTGTGAAGGTTTTTCTCATCAGCCTCCCCTGTGTACTGAGGCTGTGGTGAACACAGGCCCCAGCATCTCAGCCCCCAGCAAAGCCAATGTCCCTGAGATTTCCCTGGGGGCTTTGCCAGGCTTAGCTGAGTGGCAGGCTCTCCTTTGGGCAGGCATCCTGACAAAGCCCATCTCACCACAGCTTTTTGTGACTCCTCTGGCATCTAATAAGCTGTGGCTGTGTTACTAATGTGTTTGTGTTACTGCTGAGAGTAGCCAATTTATTTTATGATGCCTCTGCTGCAGGTGGCTCCCTGCTGGTGGGCCACCTCCGTTCTGTACCACTGCACCAAATGCTGAGGCCACCAGAATCCTAGCAGGTAGGATTTGCATAGAAAGGGGAGAAAGAGGTTTGCTGTGTTATCTCATACCCTTCCAACCCACTAACCCCGAGCAATGCATTTCTTCTTGCCTAATTACTATGTGGAGCTACTTTTCCAACACAGTATCTGCAAAAAAAGGGGAAATGGTACCAATTTGAGCTGATTAATTCCAAGTGCTCTGGTTGGCCTGTCATCGCTAGCTGGAGCAGAACACCAGATGTTTCTGTTGCACAGCACAACATGACTTGCAGGTATAAAAATGAGTTTCTGCACCATCCTTCTCACTCCCCCTTCTGTGGGACTGCAAAGGCCAATTGCAGCACATTCTAAGCTGTGGCTAGGGAAAGAGAACTGCCTGTCTGTTGGGATGGTATGAATGGATTTCCATAGGCTTTACAAGGAGCAGAAAGAGCTTTACCTTTCCCCCAAGTGAATGGCTGGAATTTTGACCAATCTGTAAATGATCAGTGATAATTTCACAGCTGTTTTGCACTGGAGAGGGCACTGATTTGTTCTTGTCTCCTCCACTCCAAACAGGTTTTCCCTTGGCTTGCAAAGAAAGGCTCCTCACCAGTTACATGGCTTAAGCCTGTAAAATGCTAACTGAAACTCCCTGCAAGTATTTTCTGTGCAAGTACAAATCCGTCCACCTATTGTTTTGCTGAGCACACCCTTCACAGATGCAATAACACTCAAACATGCTGGCTCAGCACGTGATAGTCATTGCAGCCTTACATATCCGAGATTTATCTTGCTTGGAAAGAAACAGCAACTGTGGAAATGTATGAAACCATATGCAAGAGAAATTTTGTGGGGAAGTTTGCATGAATTGCACTAGTTTTAGTTAAAAATAGACCCCAGCCTGTCATCTCTAGTTTAACAATGGCTGATTGACTGCCTTTTTAAATTGACAACCAGTTGCTGTGAATTAGAAACTGCCTCAATGTAGTACCCATGCAGTGGGAGTCTGCAGGAGCAGCTTTAGAGGTAGCTGATGTACATATATGACATAGCTAGCAGGAGGGACAGGAAGATTTTGGGAGGCATCTGAAATAAGATGAGTCCCCTATTATTAAATTTTTGAGCAATGTTCTGTGTGTTTAGGATGGACGGTATATTACGAATACCTGTTTTTTCCTCTTATTTTTACATCTCAGTTTTTACAGCCCTTAGTCTTAATTTATTTCCCTTCCTAAAGTTAACAAAACTGTAATGTAGTTTCAGATGTAAGTTACTGATAAAATAACAAGGGTGGTGTGAGCAGATGTGAAAGTCTGATTCTGCTAACTCAATTAATTAAGTGGTCAGTGATCTTTTCAACTTTAGGACCTCTTCTTGGACTTGTAGGTAAATTTTTGTTTATTTTATTAAAGCTCTATGGAGCTTGGTCAGCTGCCAGGAAGACTTTGTGTAGAGTTTCCTATCTAAATATTTCCATCAATAATTGTACCACTAGAGGAGGGGGACTCAACCTTTCCTCACTACTCTGTGAGTACATAGACCTCTTGGAAACATTCCACTGTCCTCTGTTTCAGTATTGCAGAGGCACCTCTGTTATCACAGGCTTTGTCTGGAGCCACTGTGCACTCCCCTAAAAAAGTGAAAATGGGGTCCTAAGCAGATTACAGTAGCAAAACCAGCTATTTCTAAGTAGGGTGTTTCTGCAGGTCAGCTGAGATGTAGCATTTTTATTAAGATTAACGTAGCTTCTCCATTTGTAGCCATCTGTTGCTCCTCAGTGCACAGACATCCAGTTTTCCTTCTCTGTGTCCCCAACCTTATCGGAGCATCCTGGCATCTCAGCACTCAAATTCTGTGTCTAGCATCACTATTTTCACCAACTCTGCCTTCCTAGACTGCCTGCCATTATAATGAATTTCCATCTTCGTCATGTGTCTATGGCAAATCCATTTTTAAATGGAACAGTTGTTGGTAGCTCAGAGCAGCTCAGTTATGAATGACCCCCATCCTTCTCCCAAGCTGTATTAGCCCTCCTGCCAAAGAAGGCTACAGTAGAGATATAAATGGATTAACTGAATCATGCATCTTTTTCATGTGTTAATTGTCCCTGTTTCCATTTATTAAAGGACTTAGCCAATACCCTCAAGATGTTCTACAAAAGTAGATGAATAATAATTTACTAGCTCAGCACAGCCACATGAACCATGAGCCCCAGCCTAAAGCATTTGTCAGAAAGTTAGAACCAAGGCACTGCTTTCCCTGTGGTGTATCAGTGACATGGCCCACTGCAGACTAATATGTCCGATGGCTGCTGATAGGGTAGGTGAGGACTGTGTTGGGACTGAGACTGACCTTGAAAAATCCCTTCAGTATTTCTAGCCTTCTTGTGGGTAGATGCTCAATACTTCATAGATCAGCCCTGCTTGGAGCATCTGTCACAGTTGCACTTCTGTAAGCATCCTCTAGCATGTGCCTTACATGCTAGACCCCACTGAGAAGAGTCAGCCTCCTAGATGTGTCTGGACAAGGTCCTCCAGGGAGAAGGAGACTGAAGAACTGCTGTCTCATGTGGGAGATTTGGGGTTAACTGGATTTTTCAGACACTGGCAAAAAAAAAAATTGAAGCAGAGAGGGTGCTGTAGCAAAAGTCTCAGAGGTCAAAAGGGCCTCTGGGAAGCAAAGGCAACATCTAAAATGAACAGTAGCAGAGCCAGAGGTAAAGATCTGTGCTACTTCTACCTGGTGCCTCTGCATTCTCATGGCAGGGTTTATCTTGCACCAGCTGATGCTTTGTTAACTCTGTATGTACAAGGAATGGTAGAAAGGATGGAAACAGTGTGTAAACAGGGCGCAATGTAGTCACAACTGGGGAAATAGAGAATGATCAATGGTATTGATTGCAAAGACCTGTTATTTGTGCAGGTACAGGGTTTTCTCACTAGCCTCAGACAGGAAGAGGGGATGAATCAACTGGACTGACTCCAGTATTACATGAGGAGGTCATTTCTGATCACCTTTAAAGCCAGATTTGCCAAAGTATACAATAATGAGGATTACAAACTAATTTGTTTGAGTCTGGAGCAATGAGATAAGCTAAGGCTGCAAAAACAGCAGGTTCAGCCCCTAAGGAGTATCTTGTGTCAGTACTTGAATACATGGATAGGAACAAAAACAGTGCTGCTGATCTTTACAGAGATCCACATGTAGAAAATGGGTGATGGCTGTGATAGAGATGTTAGTGAAAATCATCAAGAAACACGTTAAAAAAAAGAAGGACCTTTTCCCTGAGAACAGACTAATGCTGGAACACAACAGAATGATAACCACAACTAGGATATAGGCAGATGATTAAAATCCAACTCAGCAGAGCCTTCGCTTACTACCATGAAAGCCGAGGGATTGATTTAATACATTCAGCATGGAACTGTGAAGGAAATGGCTCTTCACCACACCATCTGTTTACCCTGTCCCCATAACCCCAATAGTAAACTCTTTTGTGCAGTCTCTTCCTCTTGCTGATACCCTTCTGATATAAATACAAAGCTCTGCAGTCACCATTTGATGAGTTCCTCAGTCACATCTCTGAGGTTAGAAAAACCATCTAGTAGTCCCTTTTGGAACAGGCAGAGCACTTTGTCCTCCCTGGTTGATTGTCATGTAGGTGACTTGTTGGTGTTGACCGCAAAAGGCTCAGATACAACTATCATTTAGCATCATGCTTCTCTTTGTGGTGAAGTTTCACATGGCTGCTGCAGTATTTCCGTGCTGTTGTCGGGAGCACTTCTTCAGGCTCTTCTGACTGTGGGTGATACCTTCTTTGAACGTCTGTCCCTGAAGCAGAGAGCTCTTTGCTGGTGCAGATTCAGGTACGAAGAAGCATTAGCAACATCACTGAAGTGGGATCTTTGCTCTCTAAAGTTGTTTAATTTGATTATGCCATAAGTAGAAGACCCATGCTCTACTGACAATTAGAGAAGCCTCTAGAAATGGTAATTCCTTCAGTCTCTTGAGCTACAACACCCTCAGTGGCAGCTTTTCTGGCCAAAGGGAGATGCTTGGGTGAAAGCAGCATATCTTTTTCAGAGTGTATTCCTTCCTAACTGGATATTCTTCGATGTGGACATGTTTATGTCATGGGTCTATTTTTTTTTCCCTCAAGGGATTCCTTCCCACTGAAGCACTGATCATATTAAAGGCAATTACAGTTAAGTTTCAGTAGTCAGCACTTCTTGTTCACACATTGCCAATCAAGAAACCTCAACAGGGAACTTTTCAGCTCTTGCTGAGTGAAATGTTTCACTTGAAGAATCCCGGGGATACTCTTTAAGGTTATTTCACAGAGCTTTCTATAGTTAAAAGAGGGAGATACGAGAGGTTTAAATAACGGTTTGGTCTTTTTTCCTTTTAAATTAGGATTTCTCAATGGCCTCACAGAGTTATTTCATGACTATTTCACAGTTGGGCTGTCCTTGTCTTTCAGTCAGTGAATCATCTGCCAGAGGTGTTCATCTTTTCCAAGTCTTCAATTTAAATGTATTTCCAGGTCATGCTGCCTGTGATTTCATTCTGGTGTCTTTGAAGAGAGAAGCAGAGATGTGCTCAATTTCCCCAGCTCATTCTGTCTGCAGCATCCCAGTGACTTTGTTTGCCAGGCATCCTATGGTGAATGTAGACATGGGGATACACCCAGCAGTCATTTGAGCTTGGGTTTCATCCAAAAGATCTGTAGAAAGGGAATGAGCACTGTCAGCACTTCTGTGGTTTTGGTTCAGGCATATTTGGTCTTCTCTGGTCTGGTGATAGTCCGTATTTTGGGTCAAGAAGGAAGACAAGTAACTTTGAAGTAGTTTTGATACAGCTGGTTGACTGAAAGCAGAATTGTGGTGCAGAGTGAGGTTTGGGCTTGAAAGCAACAGAGCCAAATTAGAGCGGTTCTGAACGAAGCCTAATTAATCCGGCCTTTTTTTGGGGGGGACATTACTATACTATAATGCGGAGTCACTGGCTCTCCCCTCCAAACGATTCTCCTCTATTAAACCTGGTTCAGGTGAGGAATATCTGACAGTGACAGCACAACATGTTTAACCTCATGATATGGAAAGGTACCACAAGATTTGATGCCTTGGCTCTCAGAGGTGTAGAGGCTGCCTGTCCATCACCCCTTTCATTGGGTCTGTTGTTTATATGTTCTGCCCTTTAAAATTATTTCTTCATTTCTGACTCATCACTTTCAAACAAATCTGATGGTGTTCTACATTGCACGGCACTGGAAATGCATTGTTCTAATTGAAGCTCCTGATATAAAAGCTTTTCAATAAATTAACAAAACCTTGAAAATGATTAAGTGAACAAGCAGGGTAGCTGGTAGCACATTCTGTATAAATCCAAAGTTTCTGAACACCAGGTAGAACGTCCTCAATGTCAAAACCAAGGCTGATTGTAAGAGGTGTTATCTTTTGTTAGACTAGTGGATATAGCTGGAAAAAGATGAAGAAGCTTTCAGTTGCAAAACAGTTTTTCAGGTCTGAAGATTTCAGATTAAATTTCAAGCACTTTATAGTCTAGTGCAGTAATATTTAAAGGAAAAAAAAAGAACCATAATGATTCCAATTAATTTAAATTTCCGCTTAGAGAGGAGAGAATAGTTCGTTTTGGGAACAATTTGCAATTCTTGTACTGATGTATTATTTTGTAAATGGAGAGTCTCTCTTAGGCATTTATTTAGACCATTTGGACTTCAGGCAGAAAGCCATAAGAGGCAAAGCCACAGAATAGAAACCACAAAGTCTACAAATCCTGTGGGCTCATGTTCTGTGCTAGAGATATTCAGGAATACTGGATCTGCCACCAGTAGGGCTGTCCAGAGGCTGAACTTAAAGATTTTGCTGTATTTAATTAGAATAAAAACAAGGCCTTCTGAAAATGATCACTAAATAAAAAGAGACCATGCTGCCTACCTCCCTACCCCCTTTCCAGCACAACTCTGAACAGCAGTAAAGTCGTCTTGACCTGGATTTAATTTCATCAATTAACTGTGATTAAGTGTTCAGCCCTTCCAGCTATTCCAAATCCAGAACTGTATTTTCCAGACTGAACAGTATTTAAAAGAAAGATAATTTTCTATTAATAACTTTATTTTACTTTAACAATTATCTTTATATATTTGCTCTTTTTTCCTACTTTGAGGGCTCTGTGTTGGAAACCCTGGTTCCCTTTTGCTCATCTGCTTGTTTAGTGGATGAGCTCAATGACCCTGGGCAAGTGATACATGACCTCTCCAGGCTCTGGTTTTGGCATTTGGTAAAAGCAACATGAATCTTACTTTCTCCAATACAGGGAAAGAAGAATGGTAGATTAATACTGCATGTTATTACTGTTCATTGATTTTCTGTTCTGAGTTAAATCAGGCTGAAGGGCAGCTTGAAAAGTCTTTTGACACTTTTTACCATCCCAGAGAGCATCATTTCTTCACTCTGCCCCAAGCTCAAACCACCTCACTGTCATCGGGAGGCTTTGAACCATCTTTCCCTATTTATGCTCAGAAACATAGCACTGCACTGGGCAGTGCAAAAGCTGCTTTCTTTGAGGGGTTTCTTTGTTTTTACTCATCTGTAATAAAATTCACAGAGCATCCCTCTTCTGCACCACAGCAAAGCCTATCTTTGATAGTATGGGAGACACAGGTCTCGGTCTGGCTGTTCTGCAACACACCAAATCATCTGCTTCTTGGTTAAAGCAAAGAAAACAGAAAATAGTGACAGCAAAGCAGCAAAACAAGTTCTCAGTTTCAACTCCACAGTCTTGATTAAAATAGCAAAGCTCCCTTCCTCCAAAGGTGCTCAGAGCCCTGCTTCATCATCACTTTCCCAGCAGAAACAGACAGGTTCAGATACAGCAGCTAAGGCTGCAGGAACAAATCCATGCATTGCTTTCCTCCATGGTACAGAAAGAAGGAGGCTCTGTAACTGTGGAATACGTGGGGAGGAGGTGCTCAGGTCTAGGTGAGTGAAGAACAAAAGAGGTTCTGCTCCAGGAGATTGAGCTGCTCCCCAAAGCTGCTCTTCTATTGGTGTAAATGCAGACAGTTGTGCAAACGAGCAAGAAGCTTTGGCATTGCTTTTGGAAACCTGACTCCTTAGCTGAGCACATACTCAGTTAAAAGCGTAGTTGCACCATTTGAAGAATCAATGCCCATCACTCAAGCTGCGATCTGACTGATCCTTCCTGGCAAAGTATGTGTCAGGTTTCACTGATGCATTAGGAAAGGACTTCATGTGGTGTTGTATATCCCTTGTGCACTGTCCTAGAGATCAGTGCAGCAGTGCTTTGGGTCCTTGAACCCTTGGAACACTTACGAGTATTTTTTTAATGAACTGTCTTCACTCTGGGCAACAGGCTAAACAAGTGGCCACTCTGCTGTCAGCCATGGCTCCTAGTGTTCTGGTTGTAAGCAGCAATGACAGAGCTAATTGGAGAAATGAGGGCAGTGTTTTTATCCTCTCTTACACTGAGAGAGGTGGAGACATGAAGAGACATTGTGATTTGCAGAAGACCTCCTGCTTGGCCAAAGTTCAAGCTGGCAGAATAATCCTTTCTCCTGAATCCCAGCCCAGTGCTACAGCCATGATGGGCCATGATGCTGTCACTATGTGACAGATGTGATCCCTCTCTGCTTCTCTGCTTATTCTTCTTTAATGCAGACATGTTTTAAAGTAGAACAGGATGACTTAATATCCATACCAGATATGAAGGAGAAGGAGTGAGCTCTCAACCTCTCTCTTCTTAATCTGCATGCTTGTTTGCAAATGTTGATCAGCCTAATTAGCTGACAGCATGCACAGATGTCTCTCTGCAAGAATAGTTGGGCGCTCTGTGAATTGATTGCAAACACAAAGCGGAACCAGACTAAAAACTTGACCTACACTAACCAACTTTGAAAACACAGAGCAAGCAGAAATGAGGCGAAGGGAGTTCTGGGTGTTGGGAAATTAGTTATTTGCTCTTGTTGGGTTTTTGTGAAGGGTCTCTCCCTCCCCACACATTCTGTTTTTTCTTTAGATAAGCAGCTTTGGGGGGCACAGATCGTTATTAAGTCACGGTGAAAGGATTTTCTTGTGCATAAAATGCCTTTAAATTTCCGTTAAAAAGCCTTTTTCCAACATAATGGAGATGATTCTCCTTTCCTTGAAAGAACATCACTTTTCTTTGGGTTAAGAGTCTTCATTTCTCTTACAAGTCATTTCTATAATGGCTTAGGAGGAGGCTACATTAAGAACAGTTTCTCTAAAGCAAAATGAGAATGTGCTGTGTAGCAAGCTTTTGCTTTTTCATGCTACCATGTCTGTGAAGTCAGGATCAATGGAAATGTGCAGAAAGACAATTATTTACTGTGTCTTTCAAGCAGCCAGGAGACTAACCTACAATTTTTTTTTCCTCCAAAATCCAGCATGAAAGAGTGTTGAGTGAAACGCTCCTATCCCAGAGATTAACTGTTTGCTCAGCAGTCAGTCCTTCTCATTGCACAGCCGAGGAGAGCCATTCGTTTTCCACACGCACATGGAGCAATGGTTTAACACGAAGTGGTTCTTGGGGCAGGAGGATTAAGGAGAATTTACTGGAGAGCAATTAAAACAGTTGTTAGAGCAATTTGGTTTTGAGGCTGAATCTTACATCAAAGCAAAGTTATCTGAGGAGTGTGCAGAGCACAAGAACAATAAAGCCATCATTTCAGACTATCTATTCTGCATCCTCAGTGCAAATTAATAAAGTGAGCTAAGAGGACATGGAGATTTACAGGAGTAAATTAGGTGAAGCAGCCTAAATGAAGTTTGCATTTGGAAAGAGGCACCCTGGCTTCAGTCCCTATTGGCTCTCACTTTTTGTGGCTTCAGATCCCTTCCATTTCTGCCAGGTTTCTTGTTACTGTCATATTTGGCAGAGAATTTCTGACTGAGCTTCTTGATAGCAGAGACTCCTGCCAGCACAGGACACCGTGGTCCAAGGCTGTTGTAGTGCATGAGCCACACCAAAAGGCTGTTAATAGGAGCTGAGTCAGAGCCAGTGCTCCTTGCTGGCTCTTTGCTGTTTGCGAGTCTTGCTGGCTTGGTCTTCCCATCCTAGCTGTCTGTGCCTACCTCTTTGCCATGCTCCTTCCATGGGATCAAGAGCTGGAATTGTTGCATGTCATGGGCAATGCTGTCATCACCCTACCTTTTTCAGAAGGGCTACAAATCTGTAGTGAAACAGGTGTTTAAGGCAGGGAACCAGTCCAGATGCAGTGAGTCTGTCCAAAGTGGTCTTACACCCATCCCAAAGGCAGGTCTGCATTCACACCTGCTGCTCAGGTGTCTCTGGCTCCCTGTCAGGTACATAGCCTGGAATTTCAGATGAAGGACAAATACAGATGGTGTGTGGCTCTTCTCTCAGACTGAACTGCATTTCACAGCTGTGCTAGCCCAGGCTGCCTAGCTGTAAACAGAAGGGCTATTGTGAGGTAATTTCCTGTTCATTAGTTTTTGTCTATTCTTTCAATAATGTAACATTTTAAACTGAAGCACTTTTTCATTCATGTAGACTAAAAGAAGATTTGTTAACATCTTGAAAGTTAATTTTTTTTTAAAAAAAGCCTGAAGAAAGCAGATTTAAAGCTTTTTAAGATGCAACTATTAATATTGAATCATGTTATCCGTGACCTGCCTAGGATTAAAAAATGCTTCAGCTTTGGAGCAAGCATGTTTACCACAGGTTCCATATGAGAAATCTGCCTTGACCCTCATAAAAGAGGGTCCCACATGTAATGTTTTGCTAACTGAAGGCTTCTAGAGATGGCTGGTCCTCAAGGACTGAGGGATGAAGCATCCTCGTTTCACTGAACCCATCAAAGCAGTTTGGGAAGGGTTTGCTGGTGATGACAACCCTTAACAGTGTACAGTAATGATAGTGGGAGAGACCTGAGCAGGTTCTATCCTGCATCCTCTGGGGGTGGGATGAGGTTTGCAATGCAAAATGGTGGTTGTACAGGAGCACCTGCAGCCATCCCAAGTGGGCTCAAATTTCCTAGAAGCTTTTCCACCAGCTGCAAGAGAGTTTTCCCAGGAGGCAGGGTAAGACCAGAGCGACTTTGTATTTCCTATTGGTGGCCCACCTCATTGCTCCAAGCAAACAAGAAGTATGGTTTTGCCAAAGCTGTCACTTAGACCCACCAGTCTGGCATGGTCTTCTGTGCAGTTGCTGCTTGTGCTGCCACTGTAGTTTTTAAAATAATGGTGTTTATCTGCAAGTACTGGCTGGTCCCTGAGGCTGGGTGGGGAATGCATCCCAGCTGGGAACTGGCAACACACCAGCATGCTGTGGGGAATAAAAATAGCATCAATGAAGGGGGCACACACAGAAAAGCTTTGTAAGAAAGCAGCTTTTTGTGTGATCTGAGCCAAACTCTGACATTTGCACTGCTAGAGGCAGGAGTTTGGATGCTTCATAGTTACTATCACATGGAGGATGTCTGCATCCAAACGGCATGCAGAAAGCTCCTGATATGGACACAGGAGACAGAGGCATTTCAGGGTACATATTGTCTGACCTACTTAAACATCTTGCTGCAGGTGAAATGACTCACAGCAGCCAAGTGCCTTTTTCTCTCTCCTGGAGGACAAGTTCAGATGCAAATACTGGCTTCACAGGAATCCTGTTCTGAGTGTCTGTGCCCTGGAAGTCATGTGTGTTGTGTAGTTTGTTCTTAGAAGCAGGAAAATGCACACTCCTCTGCATGGGTTGCGGTTGTCGGTGTCTAAATGTTGGATCTGACACAAATTCGCCTCCCTCATTAGCGTGAGAAAAATGGCAATTGCTTTTCTACAATGTACTCCAAGATGTGAAAATCAGTAGTAGGTGTTTGTGTTTGTTTTACGTTGTGCAGCCTAGGCATGAATTAAGCTTCCCTTATTGTTTCCAGTTGTATGTGTTGGGACTTTTTTTAGCACTGGTTCTGAAGAAAGTGAGGAATATGTGCTTGCAGTATTTCAGTAACACATTGCCTCTGTCACTGCGGCAGCCTTGGAAAGTTCCCACTCGCTCCGTCCACCCATCCCACTCACTCCATCTGCAGCGTTTCCCAGTCCAACTCTGTGTCTGTGCTGTCGGATCGATCACTGGCAAGGTCCCGGTTAAAAAGAGCCCTTTTTATTTCTTCACATTTATTAACCTGTGTAATTTCACTGATTGTATTTTCAGTGCAGCTGTTGAGGGGAGCAGTGAGTAGTTGTCTTCAGGGCCACAATATTGAATAAGGTGCCTCTTAAGATGTTCCTTTATTGAATGGGAACAAAAGTACAAGGATCTGGACAAGTACGTTGGACTGTGATTGACTGGATGTTAGTGATATGTGGCTTCTACAGAACAGTAATACAGAAGAGACAGTTATCTCTGGAAAAACTTTCTGAGAGATCACCACCACCCACATCAGCCTAGCCTGTGCATTAATGAGTGTGACCTGTCAGATACTGATGGCAGCCCAGATCCAGCCTCATAGCAGGGCTGCTGCTTCTGCTCTGCATGGAGGTAGGTAGCTATGGAGACTGAGATGTGGAGTTTGCTTTCTATTCTAGCTTTTGGTGCCACAGAAATGCTCAAAGATGTGTGAAACCAATTCCTCCAGGACAGGGTCTCCCCTTGCTGCAGGACTCCAGCATCCCGTGCCCATCAGCCATGTGTGTAGGATGCCACAGCTTGGGCACTTGGAGTTTATTAGTCACTATGAAAATCTTTACATTGATGGCTTTTTGTGGCTTTTCCTCTGTCTCACTCAGTGCACACCCACTGTATTCATTGCCATGACAACTGTGTGCCCTTTTGCTCCACCGTTATACTTGGCTGTGAGTTTCCATGGTAAGTGGCAGGCAGGTATTGAATGCCACTAACAACAGCATGGGATGTTCTAGGGATGGGACAGGATGATCTCTGGTCAAATATTTGCCACTTTCATGAACTTACTGAACTTCTTAAAGACTTCTACTGGTTCTTTAATCCATTTGTATACCTCCCTTGGAATTGTGGATTTTGTGACTGGAACAAGGTCATGAAGGAATGAATTTCACAGCACTGGTATGAAAAGTAGACAGCAGACAAGGGATGCATTGCAAAGCATCTGAAAGCCCACAGGTTTACTGATTAATTCAGCAGTGGATGGTAGAACTTGTATGTGTCTTAGTCTTGAGCTGACTCCCTGACATCTCTTTCCTGCCACCCTCTTCTGCACTTGGCTTTGGGTTTGGTAGTACAAGCTGACACCTCGCAGGAGTGCTCCAGTAGTAATGTACATCACCAGTGTCTTTGGTGAGGTCCGTCTTTGGAAGTGGTGGTGGGCTGACTTCACAGTCACACAAGATAGCTCTCAGCACACAGGGGAGGGAAAGGAGATTGGGGTTAAAATGTAATGGAGAA
Organism: Rhinopomastus cyanomelas; assembly: GCA_013400115.1. NCBI lineage: Eukaryota > Metazoa > Chordata > Aves > Bucerotiformes > Rhinopomastidae > Rhinopomastus > Rhinopomastus cyanomelas. The sequence goes on from VXBP01001443.1 coordinate 163,427, forward strand.
TCTCAAGTTCCTGTTGTCTCCACTGTGCCTGCCTTATAGATAACACAAACACTTCAATTCCCAGGGCTGGCTATCAGTTAACTTCTGCTTAATCTTTGCCAGCTCAATAATTAACATCACCTCCACTCCCTCTTTTTCCCCAAAATAAATACATTTAAAGCCAGAAAAGCAGGAGTCTAGTCTCATGAGACGGGATTTGTGTCAAATGGAGCAGTCTTTCACAAACCCATCCATAAAGGAAATGAAGTCCTACACTGAATCTCCATCACACTAATGAATTTAGCACTTGTCATGAAAAAGGGATATTACTCTTTACTTCTTGAAATGTGCTATACACACAGTTAATTCAGTTTCTTCTAATTAACTCCTTTGGGGTTTGTGTCTATTCCTGGGACATGTATTAGGACAGGGTTATGTGTAAGCTTTCCAAAAAGGGTCAGGGACAACTGAAATAGCTCATCCAATTTAAGATTTCAAATAAGCCTCTCCCAATTTGCTGAGGAATTCCAGACTGCATGAGGTGTTTTTCTGTTCTTATTGGTAGAGAAAAATCACCAGCAATAGTTATTAGACATTAATAGAATTAAGTTTCCATGTAAACACATTTAATCCTATTCTGACTTAGGTTAAACCACTGTAGAAGTGGATTAAATCCAACCACATGAAAAAATTCCTAATATGGAAAAATTTGATAATGAAAAACAACTATTGGTGCTAGAATTCACATATCTACCCTCCCCCCTCAACCCGACCTCCCACCCCCCTCAATTCTTTGTCTCTGTAAGATAATCTTTCCTTTTACTTGTTTGCGTTCTAATAGTATCAAGTAGTCCTGACCAAGACTAGGTCCCTGCTGTGCTAGATGTAGCGCTCTCTGGGTTGGGGATAGATGTCCTGAGGATGGGACCTTCTCCACAAGATGACACAGCAAGAAATTGTTTCCTCGTGGTGAGAGTAGTTCAGTTGGTGAACAACGACCTGGTCTCCAAAGAGCTGTAATCTCACAGTGTGAGCAGGTGTATGAAGGTCTGCTTGGTTTTGCATTTCAGAGTGAAAAAAGAAACAGCAAACACCTGTGAACACATCCAGGTGTCATGAGAAAACCAGGGGAGGGGTAGGCATAGGGCTGGGCATAAATCACCTTTGTTCTCTTGGGAATGAGGCTTCATCAAGGTAGATCAATCCTGAATTCTTGACTCCCAGCTAGCCCTTGGGTTTCTGAGACCCTGGGCATTTTCTGCTAATTCAGAGGCCAGCAGAGTTGCTTCTTCAAATGAGCTGCTCATAATCGTTCTAGGGTATAACACTTTCTTTACCAAGCAAAGAAAGAGGAAATGTTTAATGAAAAAGATCTGCCTTCATCCTACAAGAAGCTGAAGGAATATCTCCCGGGGAGGTAACAAAAGGATGTGGGGAAGTATGTGTTCTGCACTGCAAGGGCACCAAGTGGGCAGGATGCCCCTGACTGTGAATGATTACTTGTCTTTGGTCTCACTTGTCTGGAGCAGATTTGCACTGGTGTTTATCTCCTTGGCTGCCTATCCCTGCAGCATGGATGTGTTCAGCTATCTCCAAAGCATTGTCCCCATGCCAAGGCACAGCATCACTTGGGCTTAGACCTTCTGCCATGGGGCTCAGCTCAGACTGAGCAACGACTGGCCCAAACATTCTGGGACAAAGGAACCGCTACAGATTTCCTGGCTCTCAGCAGGGCCCACTTTGATATTATGAGGGACAGGTGGTGTCAGAATAGTGAAGTGTTGGGAGTTTGTTCTGCAGAAAGCAGCAGCAGCTGTCATGGGTAACTGTGTTCTGTGCAAGAAGATGACCTCTGTCTGGAGAAGTTTTGCACTGAGAGCAGAGAAGTTAAAAATGAAAGAACAGGAATAGCCTGGAGAAAAAAAGGAGCTAAGGGTAGTTTTCAGTTAAGTGCAACTGCTTGAAAATGAATCAAAAAGTGGTGGTCTTGGTTGTTGTTCTGGTCTTTATAAACAGCTGGCAGGACAGAAGTCATCAAAGTTCCCTCATGCCTCTCCTGTTGGCGAATTCAGTGAAGCACTAGACATCAGATCGCTGAGAGCTCCTGCCAGACTGTGGGCAGCTGCCTGCATTGCAGCATCCCCAGCTTCTGCTAGCCAGCACCAGGCACAAGCTGGCAAGGGTAGAGGAGGGTGTTCAACCTATGAAATGAGGTCATGGCCAGAGATCAGTGAAACATGGGGAAAAGGGTGTTATACCCACTTCAGTTGTTGTCAGGGTCTCAGCCACTGTGGGCTGGAAGAGCAGCACAGCTGGACAGGGAGATCAGTGAAGGAAGCACTGATTTAAACTGAATGTTAGAAAAAAGTGCTTGGCAATGGGACTGGTGAAACGCTGGACTAGGCTGCCCAGACAGGTGGTAAAAACTCCATCCCTGGAGGCATTCAAGATCAGGCTTGATGGGGCTCTGAGCAACCTGATTTAATGAAAGATGTCCTTGCTCTCTGCAGGGGGATTGGACTAGATTGGACCTTTAAAGTTTCCTTCCAGCCCAACACGTTCTATGATTCTGTGATCATCCCTCAGATGGGGCCTGGGGACACATTTTTTGCATCTGGTTGCTTTTAGCATTGCTGCAGGAGCCACACTGCTCTCCAGGGAAAGAAAGACACAAACAAATCATCAACCCACTATCCAAATCTTCATTTAGAGAGTGCGGCCTCAATTAAATACAATTGCTTAATTTTGAACCAAGGGCAATTTCTCTTGCATTTATTTACTGCCCCGGGTGGCTTGTATGAGTGAGGGTTACTCCATGAGGGTAGATGCTAATGAAGGGGAACTTCCAGATGAGTGTATGTGTTGATGCATCTAGGTCAGAGGAGTCAGATGAAAGCGTTTTCCATATTTCTTGCTTGGTCGTTGTTCTTGCATCTGATGGACTTCTTAATAAACTTGTTAAATTTCTCAATTATTATGATCAGCTGCATCCATCAGCAACACATGAGGATATGTTTACTGTGTTTGAAAGCTCTCTAATGAAGCTTTGAAGTCCAGCTCATCCTGGATTCATACAGGGAAGGAGCTGTAGCCATCGTGACACTTCTCTGTTTACTTCTGAAGATGTGGGACTTGAAAGCAACTATTTCTTTGCAAATGTGGGCAGGGTTAAGAAGCATTTTTATAAAAGGCAAATAGATACTGAAATGTGGATACACAAACTGGACGCTTCAAAACCTACAGCTGACTGTCCCAGAGTTTTGTTTGTGTATCGCGGGAGCTTTCTTTTAATTTTCTTACCAACACCAGCCATACCCGGTCTGTGTTTGCATTCAGTCATGTGCTGCTTTTCACTCTAGTGTCATTAGCCAGAGAATCAGAGTTTCCTCATCAGTCCAGCATTCAGAAAACAAGATAAACCTGAAAAAAAAATAGTGAAAAACCCCAGATTTAATATGAGTAGCATGCATACAAATCAACAGAAAGGTTTTTACTCTGTGGATCTTTCCACAGCTGGAGGCTCAGACTGCTTTTTCTGTAGAGTCCTGAGAGAGATGCTGCAGGGTGAAATAACTGCAGTATTAAATGGCATTGCATCGTGAAACAGTGTGTATTGCTGGGATTTATTAATCACACACCCCTTTTTCGGCACTTTTCCACGGTGCTGCCAGCACACCCACACGTATTAGACTTATCAGCTCTCCAGGAAATGCATGTGTTGCTGTGTGAAGCTACACAATCCAGTGTGTGAGGAACCTAATTGCATCCTCCAGCAAACCTTAAAAAACTAGCAGCAAGCAAAGGTAAGAAGGATTGATTGCACTTGGATGTTCCAGTCTCTGGAATGGTATGTATGTTGAATTAAACAGACCTCACATCTCCACAGAATTGCTGTCTTCTGTTGATCTGTGCTAAAGATAGTAATGGAGCTGCTATGAGTGTAAGCAACAGGTAGGTAGAGATGATGGTATTTGGGTTCTTGCTTACTTCCTTCTCTTTATTAAGTTTCTTTTCTTCTCTTGGTGTTGGGATATATTACTTCTTCAAGGCTTTATCTTATGTATCAAAAAGAAAGATGAAAGCACTTCTAATTTATACTTTCAAGACAGTGTCTATATATGTAAGTATATATGTATCCTGTCCACACAGTGACACATATCTGAGGTTACTGTATCTGCAGTAAGTCTCTTCTATTAGTAGTGAATATGCTATGGGTGTTTCTATTGCCATTTGGGTTGTGGCTGCTCTATCCCTGGAAGTGTTTAAGGCCAAGTTGGATGGGGCTTTGTGCAGCCAGGTCTAAGGAAACGTGTCTCTGCTCATGACATAGATTTGGAGATAGATGATCTCTCAGATCCCTTCCAACCTAAACCATTCTGTGATTCTATGATCAGCTCTATTTGAATTCACGACAGAAAATTAAGATAGAAAGGAAGGGGAAATGGCTGTTCTCTCATTGCTGTTTCCCTGTTTCCCAGTAATATTTGCCATATGCGATGTCCTTCAGGTACTGACTCAGTTCTTGTGCATTTACCTCCCTATAGATCATCTTCCGTAAGATCAGCGATGTCAAGAAGGAAGAAGAGGAACGCCTGCGCCAGAAGAATGAGGTGACGCTGAGCATCCCTGTGGACCATCCTGTGCGGAAACTCTTCCAGAAATTCAAACAGCAAAAGGAGATGCGTAATCAAGGCTCAACCCACATAGACCCAGAAAGGAACCAACTGCAGGTGGAAAGCCGGAGTGTGCAGAATGGGGCCTCCATCACGGGCACCAGTGTCGTCACCGTGTCTCAGATCACTCCCATCCAGACATCCCTGGCTTACATGAAAACCAGTGAGGCAGTGAAACAGAACAACAGGGATGCCATGGAGCTCAAGCCAAATGGAAGTGGAGACCAAAAGTGTCTGAAAGTAAACAGTCCCATGCGAATGAAAAATGGGAATGGCAAAGGGTGGCTTCGACTGAAGAACACAATGGGCACCCACGAGGAGAAGAAGGAGGACTGGAATAACGTCACAAAGGCTGAGTCCATGGGCTTGCTGTCTGACGACCCCAAGTGTAGTGACTCAGAGAACGGTGTAAATAAAAACCCCCTGAGGAAAACAGACTCCTGTGACAGTGGGATAACAAAAAGTGACCTTCGCTTGGATAAAGCTGGTGAGGCTCGCAGCCCTCTGGAGCACAGCCCCATTCAGGCTGATGCGAGGCATCCCTTCTACCCTATCCCTGAGCAAGCCTTACAAACCACGCTGCAGGAAGTCAAGCATGAACTCAAAGAAGATATCCAGCTGCTAAGCAGTAGGATGGCTGCCCTTGAGAAACAGGTGGCAGAAATTTTAAAAATATTGTCTGAAAAGAACGTCCCCCAGATGTCCTCCCCCAAGTTGCATTTATCCACCCAGCGGTCCTCTCCGATACCCTGTCAGGATATTTTTAGCGTTTCAAGGCCCACATCGCCCGAATCAGAAAAAGATGAAATCCACTTTTAGCATATACCTATGTGTATATATGTATACAGTATATATGCAGAGGTGTATATATACCTTTATACATATATATATATGTGTGTGTCTATACGGTAAATATATATACATCTATATTTTCACTTGCATCCAATATGACTTGAACACACCAAGGATTTTGATATGTAAATATTGCATGTCCAGCTGGATTCTGGCCTGCCAAAGAAAACAATTATTAACATAGATATTGCTTGTATAATATGCAGTTGACTGCATGCACACTTTACATTTATTTATAATCTCTATTATGTAATAAAAAGAATGACTTTTGTTTAACAAAGGCAACGTACTATTTAAAGATTCAGGGTCTAACCTGCCAATATTGCCATGACAGTTTTGATCTCAGGCTGGGAGAATTGAGCTCTTATTTCCTCACCGTCTATTCTGCTGAGTTAAACAGTAAATTAATGTGACGTGGAGGACGTGTTCAGACTCCAGTTAGTATGGTTTCCTGGTATCATTTCATTACAATATACCGTGATAAGTTCCCCTGCTTCTCCTAAGGGGAGGGCTCAACTCAGTGGCGAGGGAAGAGCATTGTGTCTGGTGCTGGGACAGAACACTGGGATTTATTCGTGTGGGTATCGTGCATGCGCAGCCTTTTATTTCAAGTATCCTCCTGCTCTTTCAGCATCGTACATAAGAAATAATAATGGTGATTTATGTAACAAAACAAACCTATCAGCAATGTGCTCGGCTGCACTCCCAGAGTGTTCGGGAGTAACTTCTTTCTTGAAAGCCTCCTTTTACTGATGCCACTTTTACTGAACTGTTAGAGTAACGTTATGTAGATTCTCTTTGCAGCACTCAGCAATGGTGTCCGGTTCTGTCAGTATCTTCATTAAGATGTTCCATTTTTGCAGGATGAGGTTGCTCTCCTGCTGTTCCCCACCATCGCCCCTGGCAGAAAGACTTTTCATGAGGTCTGAGCAAGGGAGAGAACAATCTTAGTTCCACTCCTCAGGAGTCACGTGAGCAAGTTTGAAAGCCTGAAGTGAAAAGGCTACAGTTAATTCCCCTCCACACTTTTCCTAAGGACATTTATCAGTCTGCAACTGCCTTGAGAAAAAGATAACTGGTCTGGATGAAATTTGCTTTATGCCAAGGCACTTGGATGATAATGTTTGGATAGGAGAGTGGTATGTGTGTTGGGAAGATCAAGTCCTCCCTAGGGTGCTGCCTCCTGCTCTTTCCTTAGACTTGTGGAAGGTTTCAGTGTGTGGGATGGGTGCTGTTAAAGAGCAGGCTTGCAGTGTCTACACAGCCAGTCATCTTGTGAACTAAGCCTCTTAGATCTGTGTCACATGTTCTGACCCTCCTCTTAGTTGGCTTCCATCAGCATGTTGCAGCCCTCAACCATACTTAGACCCCATCTCCATCTGGAGAGCTGGGACACCTCTTTTCATACAGCACTGCTGGCTTCTCAGGGCTGCAGCAAGTCAAGCTCTTGCACTAGAACCTGTTCATTCTCCTGTGTAGAGCTGAGGTTTTGGACTCTACTGGGTCTGCACTTGAGTGGGTGGGGGGGTTTCCTCTCTCCTCTTGCACTAGTTTTGAATCCCGATACAGGAGACCCACAGCAGAAATGGCCATCCGGGCCCCAAAGCTGTTAACTGCTACAGCTTGAGGCCAACTCGGCAGAGTACAGCAGCTCCCTCAGAGAAGTATTTTCCCTCCACACTCCCTACATGTAGTAAAACATGTAGGTACCACAAGGCATTGCTGTCAATCAGGTAAATAAAATACATAATTGTGGTCTGTGGGCATCCTTCCCAGACACCAGTACCAGATCCACTACTTAACAGCAGGAAACTAGATAACTTACTGAAAAACTAAAAAAACCTTTAACCTCAAAAAACCAAAACAAAGCCTCAGTAATTCTGTGATTTAAAGTAGCAGCGGTTAGGAACCTACATCTTAGGGGGAACATACCTTCTCTTGTGAAATCCAAACCCATAAACTCTCAAAAGTTCATAGGGAAGCCAAATAGGTCATTGCTTCTGTTGCACCACTACACGGGTGGTCTTTCTTCTTTACTGTTCATTTTTCTCCTATTTCTGCCCCTTCTCCGGTGTATTTCATTAAGAGAATTAGAGAAAAAAAGATAATCAAAAGAAGCCACCAAAGGGCCTGGTAGCTAGGGTGCTGCACATTGTAGTTTTCTGCTCATTATAGGTTTCCACAGCTGCAGCTGTCGCTGCCAAAAGTTTCAACTGTACTTTGCAGCTGCTCCTCCGACACAAGTGCAAATCTCTGCAGCTCACTTTGGTCTGCAGTCACAAACTGCACTTGTGAAACAACAGGACCTTCAGGGTCCTCCTCTAAATCCTATTCTGGGACTCTTAAAGAATCAAGGACTTACAGGGTTGGGGAGTTCTAGGGTAGCTACAGCTGCAGGTGTGTCTTTAGCCCTTGTGGGTACAAACTAAGTGCCAAGCTTTGAAGTTTTGGGTGTTCTTGCCTGACGTGGATTGCTGGTTAAGCGAGGCACAGCAACTACCCACATCTGCCCAGTGAATAGCTGAGTCACACAAGTTCTCTGGGGGTCAGGCTTTGGTAAAGTTCCTTGACTGCATGAATCTGCTGCCATGTGATGCTGCAAAAAAGCTGGTGGGGTGACAAGGTGACTTGTGAGAAAGCTTTAGCCTTAATGGAATTCCTCTGCCTTTGTGAAAGACCTTCTTTCTTTCTCTGTAACTGATATTGTATCTATACAGACCTGCATGGCATGCAAAAGGATCTCTGATTAGGTTTATCTTGCAAGCAGGTATAACTTTCTGCCACTTTACAGTGAGAGAATGTGTAATGGGATTGATATGACCTTGAGAATTGTTTGAGCCCAGAATGTCTATTACACCACTGGTTAAAATGTGTAGTGGCTAAAAGATATACATACTGTAAAATACCAAGTTCATGAAACAAACGTTGTGTTGCCACATCCATTTCTAGTGCTGCTTTTACTTGATATTCCAATGTAGTCCATTCCTAGTTCAGTGGGACCAGCTTGTACCTTGTATGAAGCCAAAGTGCTATGGGTGACATGCAAACATGATCAGTGCAGCCTGCAGAGGGGCTGTCCCAGGACCTGTGTGCTAAGGGAGACGCTGGAGGCCCAAGCTGTGGGACTGACTCTACTGGCTATTGCTACGAAAATCTGGCTTGTACGATTCTGAAACCCTTTGCCTCCAAAATTTCACAATTGGAGCATGACCTGTGGTTTCATGGAGTTGTTACTGGGGCACTGGTTCAGCTTTCCTGTCCCCTAACAGTTGTGCATGATGTGATCTGGGACATCCCTTTTCTGTCCAAGAAGCATGGTCTTGTAGTTCAGCCTTGACTTCAAGCAACAAACTGGAGTCATTAAGTGCAATGAGGACACAAATTTGCCTCTTCCTCCTAAGCCAGTGCTCAAGCAGCTATGTGTCGTGTGGAGAGAGCTCTTGGCTGCATGTTTTCCTTCCCTTTAAGAGTCCTTTACCTTTACAAATGTTCCTGCCATGTGCTGGTAACAGCATTCTTAGCACTTACCCTTTGCTTCGTGTGTTCGAGGCATTTTACCTGCACAGGGGTGGATTTTATCTTTCTGGACTTTGGAATAGAAGTGACATGTGTACAGAGAAGCAAACACTTTCCAAATGAACTAGAGAACCTTTAATAGCTCTTTCTGTGTCATGTTAGCTCTAAGTGATAGAACACTTCAGGATAATAACAGGGAAAAAAATTAATTGTTGTAGTGAAGATTCAGTTCTTCTGAATTTGTATTTGTAGATCCTTTTCTCCATGTTTCTGTCTTTGCCAGGGGACAGCAGTTAGAGCAGAGCTGACTCTGGAAGTGACAAGCTTAAGCTTTGCCCATTTTTCTTTTCCCTGTTCTGCAGAAATAGCACAGCTGTAGGGATTCGATGTGGCTGACACCAAAGGCTGGGCTCATTGCTAGAATCAAATTCACCCTTTGTTTACCACCACATGGAAAGAAACCCAGTTTTACACAGGTGTGAACTGAAGGTTGAATCTGATGATCTTATTGGACCTGAAAGTGTATTTCGGATTCCAGAGAGCTGGCAGCTGCAGAAATAATGTTGTACTATTTGCAAGCCGTGAGCAGTTGCTCTGGAAGTAACCGAGACTGTTCTACAGACGTCATTGTTTGCACGAGTCAGAAAACAGATGTTGTGCTCATGAAAGAACTTCGAGGCTTTTTGGGGGAAAAGGCATCCTGAACTGGAAAAGTAGATAAAAATCTAATGGTTTAATGTGGGAGTGAGGAAGTAGAGGGAGTCTATTATAATGAATTGAGACTTATTTATTTGGATTTTGAGCATTTAGAAAAGCCAAGCCTATCTTTTTGGATGTCAGACTGGGACAGACAGTTTGTTAAAATACTAATTTCTAAGTGAGGTGGCATTACAGGGATGTCTGTTCTTTTTTTAAAAGAAGTGTTCAAATACTGTTTTCCTACAGAAGAGGGTTTTAACAGATTTTGTTCCTGTTGTTTTTAATAGACTGTAGCTAAAGACTTTTCTTCAATTCTTTGTTTGTATGAGAAGCTCCCGTGTCAACACTTAGCTTCACATCTATAGGATCTATAATGCTTCATAGTTATGCTGCTACCATACTTGTTAGAGAACGACTGAGAAGTAGATTTCTTTGGAGCAAGGCATCTCTCCATGGCAGCTGTGAAGTCCTGAGCTGCTGTGGGAACTGTGAGCACTAAACAGCAGTAGTTTGCATTTTAGTTGGCATTTCTGGATCTGCACTGATCTTTCAGGGTACTTAAGGAAGGAATTAGAAAAGTTGACACTTTTCCTGGATGCCCCTGTGTCTGTGCTGCCGGAGCTGTATTTCCCGTGGAGCCTACAGCGAGGAAAACTGTGATACAGGTAGACTTCTACATGTGGGATATGTTTGTAACCTTCCCTTAATGTTTTTGATGCAAACTAATACCATGCTGTCTATGTGTTGTATCGGTTTGAGTATGTTACCCTGCCTTTGAAAACTAAATATGTTCTTAAAGCAAAGCACTGAGTGGCGCTAAAACAGACAAGAATTCCACATTATTTCTGGCAGAAAAGCAGCAAATTTTCATACTGACATAAGGAATATTGTGCAAAGGTCAGCTTTGTGGTATCTGACAAATGACAGACAAAATAAAATCATCCTTAGTGAGGGTGTGTTGAATCACATGGAAAATTGACCTTGTGTTGCACAATGGGACAAGAAGTCATATATTGATTTTGAATACTCAAATGATAGAAGCATTCAAAGAGGGCTTTACCAGGCCATGATAAATAACACGTATTAATTTATTATGTTAATCAGCCTCCTGATGCAAGGGAAGGCAGGACTGGGCATCTCAGGGAATATTCCCACAAACCTTTTCTGTCATTTTCTATAAAGGAGATAAATACATCTCTTCTTATTTTGTGCTTGGAGATGTAAGCTTGCTTGGCCCACAGTCTGAGACTACTGGTGTACACCAACTCTATATCTGGCTGTCTGCCATGAATACATCAATTAGCCTTAATTAAAAGCCCTATAAAGAGGATCTTGTGTTAGTTTGGGCTCGACCTCCCTCCACTCCTACTCAACAGTGGCATGTTTTCTCATTCAGAGAAGAGTTGGTTCAGACTGAGCAGTGGCAGAGGATATTTTTGCCTGCCTGCAAAGGGTGTATAGACACGCTGTGTCTATACCTACCCACTTGGAGTGGGCACTCAGATCTGGCCCATTTGAGACAGGTGTTTCAGACAGGTGGGATAAATGGTCCTCTAAACGTGCCCGTCTCCCATCATTTACTGCAGAGTAATGACTGTAGATTAGATGCTTGATTTGTACACTGCTAGAGGGTAAATTAAGTGAATCCAACCCATAACTCAAGCTCCCAGCCTGGTCTTGTCTGTATAAAAAGGTTCCTCTGAAAGGGGCCACTTAACATCTTCACAGCACAGAAGCACTTTTGTATAGGTGTGACTACAGGGAACACTCAAATGTCTCAGCCTGCAGCCAGAAGCAAAATGTTCAGCTCCTGAACTGCTAATGAGGACTCCATAAAAATACTCTGATACTCAGTGCTTGGCCTGTGGTCATCAGGTTTTTAAATTTTTACTTCAATGCTGTGACAGGCTAGTCCATGGGCCCCCATTTTCACAGCTATATAGAAGCTGAGGTGCTCTTCATCATGATGTGCATTGCCAAGGCACAGAGGGAAACACGTGTCCATTTTTGGAGAGTGGAGACTTTCACCTGCTTGGGTTCTTTGGCTGCTCTGGGGTGTTGAGGCCATTAGGAGGTTTGTCGCTGTGCTGTTTGTTGCAGTGAAAAAAGGACAAGGCTTGGAAATATTTAACAAAGGGAAAAATTGTAATGAAGAGCTTCCAAGACAAAGAATGACCAGCTGTCAAGTGATTGTCCAGGCTGTGCAGAGCCCTGGCTGTGTGCTGTGCAGTGGGAAGAGAAAGTAGAGAGAGAAGAAACATTGTAAAGAAAGATGTTCAAAATACTTGGAAGTTGGCAGACATCTCTTTCCTTTAGGAGGCATTTGCATGAGGCCAGCAGCTCTTTCTGGGATCATCACTTGGGACAGGGAAGAGCCATTAGAAGATACTAAATACATAGATGCCCTTAGGGGGAAATGTAGGAGAGACAAATCTCTTTCAGCCTGCCAAAGACCTCTTGGAAAGGGACGTACAGTATCCAACCTGTGTAGCATCAGTAGCCTCCATAGTTGAAGCTGACCCTACTTTGAGCAGGATAGTTGGAACAAATGATTTCAAAAAGGTCCCTTCCAAGCTGTGTTGCTTTATAGTTCAGTGATTCAGTAGATTTTAATCACAGAAATTGAGAAGAGACAAAATTTGAAGGTTCTTAGTTCTGTTCCATTATTTTCTGGTTTTCAATTTAAATGCTGTGCTAGGGAATGGGGGTGTCAATCTTCAAGATAGCAAATATTTCTAAGAGCTGATACTCACCAAGCAGACACCAAAGAAACTTGGCATATGCTGAAACTGTGGCCGATAAATAAGTTAAGCCCTTCACTGTGCATCAGCTACCACTGAGAACAATGTCTCAGTGATTATGCAGTTTCTGGAAGCAGTGGGCTAATATGGATGCATCAGCAACATCCCACTCCCTCTTCTAACCTCTTCCCCAGCCCAGTGAAAGGTGATTACAGTATGTGAAAATACCATCAAAAAATCAATAGCATTTGAGCTGGTTTTCGGTGCCACACTGGGAGACATGAACTTCCAAGGGTATAGGGAATGTGTGAAGGGCAGGGACAAATCAGTTTCTCAGTGCCTGCATCTCACCCCTCTGGGTGTTCAGTCTGCTCATCTCAGTGTCAATGTGTGGACTCTATTGCCAAAATGGCCTGGATTTGTCCAAAGGGGCCGAGTACAACTGTGGGACCATTGCGCATACCTAGAGTCTGCTCCAGCCCCTTTCTGAGGCTTATTCCATGCTCTTCGAAGCACTTCCCAAGGTTTACACCTGGTCCTGTTAGATTTAACTAAAAAGCTGTCCTTCAAGAGTCTATGTCCTCCTCCATACATGTGATGCCTCACAGTCCTTTCCAGTCTGTGGTTTTAGCGTCAAGTTTCCAAATTTAACAGGAACAACAGGGCAAGGCTTTTGGCTTCTGCCATTCTCAGTGTTTTATTTTTTAAAAACATCATTTTTATTTTATTTGTGTCCCTTTTATGCAACCTTGAACAGCCCAGCATTCTATAGAATAGCAGGGATTAGAATGTTTGTGGGGTTTAATGAGACGGGAATTGAAGTGAGACACTAGCTTCACACCCACTCCAGTATCTGCCACACATGACCACTTGCAATAATTTCCTCCTCCAGTTACACCTTAGGTGAACTTCACACCTGGCAGCACTTTGAACTGATGCCATGTAGTTCTAGCGAAACTCTTCTTCACTGGCTTGGACAGATCCTAGGGCTCTGCTTAACACCTTCATCTTTGACACGTGAGGACACACAGGCACTTTCCTGCCCTGGCCTTGATTTCAGAAGAATTTCCTAAGTGGCTGCATCTCTTTACTCCATCACCACTTTGTATACCTGTTAGTGCTGATATCTACCTCCTCTGGCTGGTGGGCAGAAAATGACCTGCACACTGCAAGCAGGTGAGGAGCAGTGTGGTTGATACAATGCACTTTCTGGATGATCAGTTGGGAATCCAGGGCTGCTGACAAGACTGTTAGTTGGAGGTCATGATTCAGCTGGTAATTTGGGTGTCTTACCTGGGCTCTCATGGAAAATGTGTTGGGTTTTTTTCTAAAGCAAAACAAAATTCCTGCTCTGCTTCTAATTAGTCCGCTGTTGTCCCTGTAGGATTAATTACTGCTGCCTTCTCTGGTATCATCAAATGGTGTTTGGCAACAGCTTCTTTTTTTTAAACTATTTTAGGTATAATTAGGTGTCCTGGCATTACAAACAAGCTCAGTCAGGTGGTGCTTAAAAATTACAGAGCTGAAATGTTACCTAAATTAACAGTTTAAACTACCATCTGAATATCAATAACCTGAATGCACTCACTGTCTGTTCAGAGCTCAATAACTTCAGAGTCATTGGTATCTCAGTGTGAACATCCTTTTCTTGAAATCAATAACAGAAGGAGTTTTGCTCTGCAGCGCCTTCTTATGATGCAGCTGTAAGAGAAAGACTGTGGGTGCAAGGATGCATTGGCACCTTCCAATTCTTCCTAATGCTCATTAATGCTCTGTAAGTTCCCAGACACATTTTTTTTTACTAAAAGGAAGGGCTGAGTGCCACCAACTGCATAATTCTATCAAGTGGTAAATTCAATTTATTGAGTGGGAGAGGCAGTAGCTAGCAATAAGGCAGGATTTGGGTTTTTAAAATCTGCCATTTGAGAACTGGGCAAGCTACCAGAAAGACAATAAAGAATTTACCTGGCAATGAATGCCAAAGGAATGCTACACATGTGAGAGGGACAATTTATGGGTACCAGTGAAAAAGCTCATTAGCGTTAAAGTGCAAAGCAGCTCTGTAAATAAACCTTTCCACTGTTCCAGCAAAGTCCCTGTGCTCGAACAAGGGGAACCAAAGCTTGTTTCTTTAGAGTGGAGAACTGGCTAATCACCTTTCTCAGAAAACTTATATGCAAGTATTTCTCATAGGACAGGTTCATTCCTTTCCGTGCTTGTCACTGGCTGCTGATTATTTGCCCTTGGAAAAACCTGTGGCTCTGTAAAAGGGGTGCAGGATGCCACCATAAATCTGCAACACATGGGGAGATAAAAGTTCACCATAATTTTTCCAGAAGATTTCCCAGTAGTAAAACTGTGCTTACTAACCATCTAAAGCTCCGCTGCCTTATCAGCACAGTTTATGTAACAAAATCCCATTAGCACTGCAAACCACTCTCACATGAATAAGGACATGCTATGCTTCATCAGCTTTACACAGCTATGTACTGTGGTTCCGCAGAGAGCACTGGGCTGGGGCTTTTATGTCCAGGTGTAGCTGTGTATCTTGTCTTAATTTCCGTGTGGTTTGAAAGGTCTGCAATACGAGGCAAAATATTTTCCACAATGAAAAGCTGTGCTTCTCTACCTTCTCCCTTTCCCTTTCCCTTTCCCTTTCCTTGCTTCCCTCCTTTCTTCATCCTTCCCTTTTTCCCTCCTTCCTTTCCTCCTTTTTATTTTTCTTGCCTAGATAATTAGGTTAGCAGCTTGTCGAAACAGGAAAATTGATTAAGTACTGTTGCATCAGAAGATTTAATGAGGTAATGATCTGTTGTGGTGTTCAGTAGAAATAATTCACTAACAGGAATTGTAGTTAGGGCTGATTTGTTAATGTCCTGCCTAAATACCAGCCAGTGACTGAGTGGTTCAGTAAAGTGGTCTCAGCAGATCTGCTAAATTGTGTTCTTCACTTTGAATGTAAATATTTTCAGACTTGGACCATCTTGTGTAAATGTTCTTATTAAGGTCAATGGAGATCTGTTCATTGATGTTTGTAACTCTAACCCAGTTCTCGCAGGGGGGACCAGGACAAGTGGGTTCCAGCATGAGCTGAGCTTTCTCAAAACTGAGAACTGCAAGTACTAGAATTTTAATTCCAGGCAATGGGTCCAAAATTTCATGCTCTACAAAATGCTGAATGCCAAATGCAGGCAGAGATGTAGAGGATGTGGTTGAGGATAGAGACAGCAAGGTGCACTGCCATAAAAATCAGCTGAACCGATCAGAGAAAGAGCACTTTTTAATTATTGCATATTTGAATCCAAGTGACTTGTTCTCAGTGTCTGAACTGTGAGTAATTTCCATCCAAAGTAACCGCTCAAGATTCATGGCTGTCTAGAATATCCTTGTAGAAGCCACATACCTACATAAGCTGTGCAAGCGCTCTCTGGGGAGAAGCATGGTTAGAAATTAAGTTGTTATTGCTACCACAGGGAAGAGGGGATGACAAAGACAGAAGGTTGTGCACCGGCTGCTGTGGGAGTCTGAATCCTGCCCTGCAGCCCTGTATCCAAGCATTGCTGATTCAGACATGGGCTGATGTGCTCAAACTTTAAGTTCACTTTGTGTTTCATGATGCCCATCTACAGCTGGAATGGAGCAGAGCATCATGCAGGGAAGAAGTAGTTTGTGTAGGATTTCATTAAATGTAGTGCCCACCACAGGCTGGTCTTCAAAGGGTGAAGTCCTGGCTCAATGAGAGCCACAAGAGTTAGGGCACAGCTTTAGAATTCACCTCCTGCTTCCTGCCATGCCTTTGAAATGTTTATGAGTGCCCACTGAGGCAGCTGGTCATTCTAGGCTCTAAAATGAAGAAAAGTGTGGGGAGGAAAGTGGGTTGAGGGTATCGGTAGGACCTTGCATGTGTGGATGCCCAGCTCCTCAGTGGTGACTGGTGAAATGTCCTCCTAACAGCACACTCAGAGCATTTTCACAATTCCTGAGAGGGCTGAGATTTTTCTAAACAAATTGTCATCACAGAGGACCTCATTATAGCCACAACATTATATTATTTTTCTAGTATGTTTTTTTCTCTTTGGTTTCCCCCTTCACCCTAAATGACAACTGAGCACTAAACTGAGCAGGAGCTGCTGTAGAAACTTGTGCAGAAAGAGCTGAACCTCAAACACCACCCCAGCCCACTCATGAGGAGTCCACATGATCTGTGCTGAGCACCCATCCAGGGCATAACCTACCTTCTCTTTCTTTTACTTTGCTGAAATGCAGCTGCATGGTCAATATCCCTTTTCCTTTCCCTGTGCGCAGGCAGCCTTGTGTTGGCAGCCCAGCACTCACTGACCCATCCCATAGTCATGGTGTGATGTCTCGCTCTGCACCCCTGAGCACCTAACTAGGATGATGCTGCAACAGTGGGGATCGTTCCACTGACATTAGCAGACCCTTCTTCCCGAGCAGAGCATAACTGGCTTTAAAGCCTCTTTCTTTAACCCAACGTCTTTCATTTTTATTTCAAATTTCAGGGTGTCCCAAGAACTGAGAAAGCACCAGCTGGTGCAATTGTTTTTGTGTAGCCTTCATGGCTGGGTCTGGTTGGCTCAGCTGGTAGAGCATGGGACACTGACTTCCTCGGGTCATGGGTTTGAGCCCCATGCAGGACATCTTGAGACAGTACTGTAGGCTTACCTTGCTCCAGCAGGGGGGTGGACTTAGATGATCTTTCGAGGTCCCTTCCAACCTGTAACATTCTGTGATTCTGTGAGAAGTTGGGTGAAACAAGAGGTTTTTAAATGCTCACATTGGGAGAACCGGTTTACAGAGTAACTGAGGCTTTTGTATGTATGTGATTCACAGACACTGGACTGTGGGGAGGAAAAATATTTTGAGAAAATACTTTTTTTGCAAGGGAAGAATTGGGGGAAAGGGTTATTGCTTGGATAATGTTTCTTTGGTTACTACTTGCTGCTCTTTGTACTCCAGCCAATGCAAACAACATTCGTGTTACTGATGATACTTTTGAACAGCCCAACTATCTTTTTTGCTGTTGTTAATATACTGAGGATTGGGGGGGCGGATTTTAAATGCCTCTGCCTTTCAGGATTATTTCTACAAAAGCAATCGGCAACTGTATTTTGACAGCCAGGAAGCTTATAAAAAACCTAAAGAAAGAAAATAAAATACAATAAAATAAAGCATTTGAAACTGAACAGCTATCAAAGGAGTGCACCTCTGTACCATATCCGAAATCCATAAAGCACTCCTGATCTGCATTGGAGAAGGACCATCTTTCTACTGAAAAAAGTCCCACGTCAGCTCATGCAGAGGGGATGCTCCCTTGGCTCTGCGTGGGGCTGCTGTGGAGGAACATGTGGGAGCGCTCTGGTTAAACATGACTACCCTGTTGTTGTGGGTGTTGCTGTGTGTGGTCGGTTGAAATTGGTTAACCTGTAGCAAGCTTCTTGTTGCACTTTTCTGTTTGCTAAAATTTGACAACAAGGAAAATGTGGGTCACTTTAAAGCATTGGCAGACAACTGTTTCTAACCCAAAGGAGTATGGGTTTTAGCACAATGAACTGAACTTCTTCAGGGAGGATCAATGTTGATTTCTTTTTCCACACGTCTTTATTTACATGTGGCTCTATTTTCATTGATACAGAATAAAAAGTGCATTTTATTGACTTTGCGTGTTGTGTGGTTACTTCTCTCAAGCTCTGGAACCTTGTTTTCCTGGCCAAAGCAGAACACAGCTTGAGATTAATGAGCAAAATATACTCTCATTTTTAGGAGGCTTGGGGGTGGGGGAGACACATAAATCTATTGTTAGTGTAGAACTTGTGTACAGAACAATAGGAAAAATGTTTGGCCTTTCTCCTCACAAGCCTTGAGACAACAGCAAATAAATCAAGCTGAGCTGGGCACAGGTATCTCATCCATAAAACTTCTGTGGCATCTAATTCCCTCTCCCAAGCAAATTAGGATGAAGAGGAAATACTGTATCTAAGCAGATAGGAAGTTTTTCCTTATGAATTTTTACTCATAAAATATTCCATTTTATTGGTGCAAATGTATAACTCTGCTTCAAAAATGTCCTACATGTTAATTACATTCTAAATAAAAAAAATGAAGTTTCAGAATGTGGGGTGGAGACAGGAATTTTTAACTTTGTAATTTACATAATTCCTGAGCCATTTCCTCCCTTCACAAGTGGCGCTCCTCAAAGTCCTGCCAGTGAATTTTCTGACATAGACAACACTGGTGACTTGTTCTTGAAGCCACCATTGTTCTGACACTCCTGTGGCTCAGAAACCAAAGTATATGGAAATTGGTGGAGTGTATTCTATTCCCTTGCAAGTGGCTTTGACCCAGATCCTACAGGCATTGTTCCAGTCAAAGAGGGAATCAGGTTGTGGAGGAGTAATTACGGCTGTGACAGAGTGGAACTAATTCAGTCTGATGGTGAAGCATCCAGATCTAGCTGTCCACAGATAGGTATTACCTGTAAGGACAGGTTTTCTGGGGAGAAAATGTTTTCTATTTATGGTGGAAACTATCCATTGCTGACTTTTTGGTTTTGTTTTTTTTTAACTCACTGTGAGAGTGCTTACTCTCGGCATCCTCTGCTGTGGGGAGAGGACCCTGGCCTCAGCACAGGAGGGAGGACAGCTTAAAGCCTTTATAGCAGACACTAGTAGAACAGACCATAATTTCTATTGCTGAAATTCTAGTGTCAGAGACTGCTCCTGCTGCTTGTCTTTTGTAATTAGGGTTGGCTTTTGCCAGATAGGAAGCTGGCAGCAGCTTTTTCCAAGTGGGCGTTTGGGAATGTGTCAAGGCTGCGCATCCTAGCACTAGAAGCCAGGAAAGGGAGTTGCCAGGTACAATGGAGGGAGACTAAAGGATGAAGCAAGAGTGGATTGACTTGCAGAAGCTAATTTGTTACTGCCTGTCAGCACTAGTTTTGCAGTAGTGCAGCTATGCCTGAGCAGGCTGGCAATGTCTGTCACTATTCAAGGGACTGCTCCTCACCAGCATCCTAAACTCCTTCACCCACCCCAGACAGGGTTTGACTTGTATCCCTGCAAGCAGCATGGATACCTGTCAAGATGTGAGATGTCCCTGTGATTGCCCAGGACCTAGGAGAGACAAAGAGCCCATTTTGCTTTGCGGGTTGCAGTACCTGTGCATATCACCTCTATGCAAGCTGTGAAAGCTAGAGAAACAAGTTAATATAGCTGCACATCTCAATACCTTTGTAAGACCACCATCCCCCACACAGGGCTGATGCGCCCACTGATTTACAATCCAGGAATGAGCTAACAGGCCAGGAGCACAGGGCAGAGACAGACATTTGGTTCAGAGCAGCTCCCCCTTCACATCAGTGCACCTTTCCAGGCAACTTCTTACCAAATTCTTTTTCCTAAGTGTCTGCAGTGGTGTTATTTGGTGGAGTATGAGGCTAAAATGATCATCTTACCACCACTAATTAGGCAGTGTAAAGAAGATGAAGTGAGCTGGTTCTTTAATGTAGGAAATTTTTTTGGTGGTTAACTTTGCTGCAGAGCAATAACATAGCTTCTTCCTTTAGAGCTCAAACTGAGCCAGACATTGAAAGCTACCTGAACCAACCTTTAGTGCACAACTCAGAAAATTAGTAGAGAGCTATGCCAATGGTGGCAGCTATTTTTCAGGCCACCTTGACCACCCTCTTCTCTTAGCCAATGATTTACATCTAGTCAGTTCTACCTGAGGATAGTTTCTTTCTTGCCTGGTTGCACTTAAGAAAGTTCCTAATTCCTTACCTTGAGGCATGAGCAGGCCAGTCATGCAAGCCTGAGGATGGAGTGCTTGAAGTGTTTGCCTAGCATGGGACAGATACTTGGAGAGCTAGACAGTGCTCACAAGTAGCAATATGGCTCTGGAAACACCTTTGTGGCAGCTCTGCTCATGGCTTTTGGCTGCCAGCACCAGCAGCTGCAGCAACCACTGCCACAATGTTTTGGAGGTGTTTTTCTGCCCTGTTAGACAGAAAAAACACATCTCGGTTGCTTAGATGTAGGAAGTAGAGGCTTGCCTTGCAAGCCCTTGGTCAATGGCATCTTCTGTTCATAACTATGTCTTTTCAAAGGCTGACAAATAAATAAACATGAAAACACAATGCATTTATAGCATTAAATAACACTGAATTGTGTGGTGTAACAAAATGGTAGAGACACTAGCAAAGTATTCACATTGCTGCCTCTGCTAACATTAGCAGCCATGCAGAGCCTCAAGCTCTGCTCATGTTCACCCAGAGAAAGACAGTATCTTAAAAAATATTTCCCCTTCTTCCCATGGGCTATGTTCAGCTTATGTAGCATTTAGGCAAGCAATTGAGGTTGCCAAACTGGAACCTGATCCTGCTAAAAATGCTTCATGACAAGCAGGACAGGGGGCACCTCCATCTCGTTGAAACCCTCTGGATGAGTTTATCTGTCCCCGTTGTGCAGATGATGGGGAGGGCTAAGGTGATAGGAACCTTATCAGTGTCCTGGGCTGATGAATTGACATGGTGCTGTACAAACACTGCTGCATCTTTGCAAACACAAACCCTGCAAGTGAGATGCTGTGGTGGGTTCAAGATCACAATTAAAGATAAAGGAAATGAAAACAAAGCAGTTAGGTCTCGATGAGATCTCGGATAAAATTTGCCAGATAATGGATAGCTTAGGGAAAATGGAAAAGTGTTTAATAACTCTATAACTGTATACAGAAAAGCAGAAAAGGTTAAGCAAGTTAGTACACATAAACTAGAAACTCACAAATCACATGTTCTGAGGAAAATACAATGGCAGATAACTATTGTACCAGTCCTTGAGTCTTTTTTCACATAAGAGATCTGGTCAGTCAAGTAGAGACAAGTACCACTACCCTCTCTGTTATTCACGTATCACCCCTGTCTGCAGTACAGCAGCACCCAGGCTGTTTCGCAGACTTGTGAATTCTTCAAGCTTCTCCAGCTCAACACTCATTGGGACGGCCTGATTCCTGAGCACCTGAACTGCATCCCTCGGTGCAGGAGACATGCTTTCAAACAAAGAACCCAGACTCTGTCTTTCATGACCAAGGTAAACCTTCTCGAGTCCTTCTGCTTTCTTCAGCTAAGCCTGAGGAAATTCTCCCCAATTCTTAGGCACCACCAGTCTTTCTCAGCGGCAGACATGACAAACAGTCTCTCTTTCTGCTGATCAGTGCTCTCTAAAATGGCAACGAGTGGACGCATGGCCCCAGCCACGTGCAGGACCCAAGATGGAGGCCAACTGCATAGCCGCGTCAGCAGGGGGCCACATACACACCCCGGAAACATGGCCGACAGGATTTCATGGCGCTCTCCTCTCTCCTCTTGTCTCAGCTCCAGGTGGAAAAGGAGGAATCCCTTAGCTCACTGCAACCTGCTGAATGGCTGCTCTGTGGTGGGGGAGTGGTGGCAGATCTGCAGCAAAGTCTTGCTTCTCCAGGCCCCTTGGAGTCAGGTCTGGGCCAGGGTCATGGCCGGGGCTGGTTCCTGGGGCCATGCGGCGCTGCCTTTTTCCCTCCTGGTGGCAGAGCGGGGCCAGGGTCTGGGCCAGGCTGGGGTTGGCACTGCACAGGGCCATCCTTCCCCACTCTGCCATTTACAGGAGCAGAGCAGACCCAGCAAGCCCCCTCCACCTCATCTCTGGTGGGGCAAACAGGGGAAGAAGCTGCTGGAAGCTGTGGCAAGCTGTCTTCGCCATGGCCAAGATGTCTTCCCCCAACCACCACACCAGAAAGGGGTTTAGGGGAGGAGACAGAGCCCAGATGCTCTGTTCTGGGATAGACAGACCCCAGTCCAAACAGGCAGGGCTCTGGGGAACCAGCCCTTTCATCTCACCTAGTGACACCCCTTAAGGGCAGGTCTTGGAACAGTGTCACCTCCCCCCAGGACAGGTCACTGGGGAAGGGAGTCCTCTTAAAGCAACATAACTTTTTCTTCATGAAAGCACAAATCAGTACTTCTGAAAATTCTGGTAATTTTTAAACTGCAACAGATGCAGTATTTAAAGCAATAACAAAAGTATTTAAGAGAACACATACATTACATCTAGACCATTCCTGCTGAAGAACCCATTTGCCTATTTGCAAAAGACTTGAATAATTTATTTCTTTAGAGGAGCTGCCTAAAGCTTTCCATGGACATGGTAAGGGGGGGCTGGCTACATGATTATTATCATGCAGATGGTACGGAGAAAGTTTGCTTCACTGGTACTATGTGCTGTTCTCCTATGTGTAAAGAACATGTCATTCTGAAGAGATGAAGTAAACATCTGTCAAGAAAAGGCAAGTGGATTCCTTATTGCCACAACAGAGTTATGCTGTAAAGAAATATACCCTTCTGCCAAAGCTTTTTATACCCATGTCTGTAGAGGAAAGCTAGCGGGCTAGTCTTTCCCACATCAGTGAGAAAGCACAAATTTGCTTTAGTTCCTCAAGTTCCCTGGCTCAGAGTGCTGTACCCATTGGCTGTTGTCTCTTCATTTGACCCATACCAGTGAGTTGGTTGCTTTTATCCAGCTCTTGCCAAGTTGCTGACTCTTTGAGGGGTTCCCACCACTGCCAGTAGCACCTGTTACTACCATGGCAGCTAAACTAGACAAACAGAGAGCTGAGAATTCATATTCTCCCTACCCAAGGAAAAAATTTCAAGCCTGTTTTTGATACTAGATGATAGTGACAGAGAGAGATCCCAAATCTGAATTTTCTCTATATATCTGGTTGCTTCATTTTGCTTTTCTGAGATGCTGAAACAAGGATCAGATAACCTGAAATCAGAAGAAGCAGACTACTGTTTCTGGAATGCTCTTCTCTGACTCACAGGATGGAAAAGCAATCTAAGAGTTTGAGTGAGACACCACTTGGGACAGTCCAGCCATTTCTATTGCAAGTAGTAGAAACCCACCAACAACCCCACACTGAAATGACAGGTCAAAACAAAAGTTAGCCATGTTAGCCCAGTACTGTGCTGGCCCACTAACTTTGCCAACTTTGCAGCCTGTATAAAGGGTCTTGTTCTTATTAGCCGAGCACAACTTAAAATGTTACTTCAAAATAGGCTCTCACTGAAAGGGTTAGAAAGTAGGAAGTGTAGGGCAGGTTAAACACTGTAGAAAAGTGTGTGAGTCTGTATCTGTCTCCACAGTGGATCTGGCAATTAGCTACATCAGCTGGAAACTGCCCAATGAGTCATGGAGGTCACCTGTGTGATAAACAGTAAAGTATCTGCCACCCTAGAGGTGCTTTCTGGCTTCACAAGTGCTGTGCCAGGATTAGCTACTCAGGTCTTCCTTTGCAAACTGGAGGAAGGTCTTCTGTGCTGTTCACAAATGGAAATAAATGAGGAGAGGCGGAGATCAGTCAGAAGCACAGAGCACAGAAGCAGGATACATGGGCATCTAAAAGGGCTCCTGACATGGGATGGTAACATCTAGGAAGAACCTCCAAAGGCAGAGGCCAGCAGCACATCACGAAGCTCTTTGAAAACATTGCTGGAGCAGATCCAGGAGTGTTGGGAACTGCCATTGATTGGCAGGAAGATGGGCCAGCCAATTTAATAAACTTCTTCCATCTCTCTACTCTGTAATTCTGTGACATCTTCCCCAGGAAAGCAACACACTTCCAAATTAATCTGATTGCAGTGCAGCAGACTGTCATCAGCCCCTGGAGAGAGCAGAGCAGTATGCTGGTCCATCTCAGCTAAGAGCAGGTGAGACTGCTGCTCTCAAGGCACAGGGCAAAGGCCAACCTTCTGACAGGCTGCCAAGTCAATTTACTAATAATTAGCAGGGAAATAACAAAAGGCTGGATAAGGAGATAAACTGAATCAATGTATTGTCTGCTAAGTAAATAGAACAAAGGCAAGAAAAAGAACCAATATGAGAAATAGATGGATGGACAGATTTGAATTAAGATTACACAATAAATAATCTATGTAGTTACTACTCAAAGAATAGTACAGTGATGTGATACCTAAGACTGCAGAACAGACATTATTCAACACAGAAGAAGAATTTGGACATATTCAGCCATTTTTCACACAGAATCACAGAATGTCTATGGTTGGAAAAGACCTTCAAGATCATCTAGTCCTACATTTCATATACATATATATATATGTATGTATATATCTTTTATATACATATATATATGCATATATACTATATAAAGAAAATATATAAATACTAAAATATACATATATGTATATAAAAAAATTTAAATATACATATGCATATATATACATGGATAGTAATATTCAAAGACCCCAGCTCCTACCAGTGGGACCATCTGTGGGGAGCTGAATGCTTATCTTTGTCATATCTGTTCCAGTCATTGCAGGTGAGGGATAGGTAGTGTGGGCATAAGAAAGAATGGCTCTCAACGAGCATCAGGGGAAAAGGCAGATCCGTGATCATGTGGCACACGAACAATCAGAAGCCATATTCAAGGATTCAAAAATGGTGGCAGGGCCTTGTGTTTGTGGAGATGGAAAGAAAAGAGGCAAGAGGCTTGGAGAAACATAATTATGTCCCCAAAGCACAGTCTCTCATATTCTTCCATTCAGATACAAGAAGTGTAGAAAATATTCATTATAAGCAATTTTCCACTGAACCAGAATAATGAAAACGGACATCCCTTGTTTCATGGGTGTGGAAAGGCCTGTAAATCACAGAATCATAGAATCAAAGAATCATTAGGCACTGGAAAGGACCTCGAAAGGTCGTCCAGTCCAATCCTCCTGCAACAGCAGGATCACCTAGACCAAGTCACACAGGAACACATCCAGGCGAGTCTTAAACATCTCCAGTGAAGAAGACTCCACAACCTCGCTGGGTAGCCCCTTCGAGTGCTCTGTCACCCTCACTGTGAAGAAGTTCCTTCTAATATTGATGTGGAACCTTCTATGTTCCAGCTTACACCCATTGCCCCTCATCCTATCACTAGATGACACTGAGAAGAGCCCAGCTCCATCCTCCTGACACCCACCCCTCAAATATTTGTAGACATTAATGAGGTCACCCCTCAGTTTCCTCTTCTCCAAGCTCAAGAGACCCAGCTCCCTCAGCCTCTCTTCATAAGGAAAGTGCTCCACTTCCTTCATCATCCTCATTGTTCTATGCTGGACTTTCTCCAGCAGCTCCACATACCTCTTGAACTGAAGGGCCCAGAACTGGACACAATACTCCAGATGTGGTCTCACCAGTGCAGAGTAGAGGGGAAAAAGAACCTCTCACAATCTGATAACCACCTCCCTTCTGATCCACCCCAGGATGCTGCTGACCCTCTTGGCCACAATGGCACACTGCTGGCTCATGGTCATCCTGCTTTCCACCAAGACCCCCCAGGTCGCTTTCTCCTACGCTGCTCTCCAAAAGGTCAGTCCCCAGCTTATACTGGTACCTGGGGTTGTTCTTGCCCACATGTAAGACTCTACACTTACCCTTGTTATACTTCATTACATTTCTCCCTGCCCAGCTCTCCAGTCTGTGCAGGTCTCATTGAATGGCAGCACAGTCTGCTGTGAGAGATTGTGTTAAATGCCTTAAGGAAGTCAAGATAGATCACATCCACCAATCTGCCATCATCTGTCCTCCTAGTTATGCTCTCAAATATCCACACACGTTCAGAAGTAGCTTCGTCTGTGCTTATTTTTCAAACTTTCTCAGAAGGATTCTAATTCATATTTGCGTCCCCTTCCTCAGCAGCAGTTTTTGAATAGGAAAAGACCTGGATCAATGTGTTCATAATGCGGTAACACAAGCCTCACTATTTATCTAAAGTGTCCTCATTCTCCTTGTCTGCTATTTACTTTGTAAAGTTGGGCCAGGAGCTGCAGACATTTCCTCCAGCCAACAGATCAACCATTCTTTGTCTCTCTCCTTCATTCTGAAGACTAAAACCTGCTATCTCAGTCTTCTGCAGCTTTACTTTTTAATTGTTCATGCAATCATCTTTTCACAGTGAAAAATTAAAAATGCCAAAAAATGGTTTCAAGGACACGCAGGCTTCTGCTTTCCTGGAAGAGATAAGGCTTGGCCCAACTCAGATTAATTTCTAATAAATCTGAAGCTTCAAAAGTTTGGAAAACTTTATCCTGGAACACATGATCATGGAATGAATTCATGAGACTCAGCAGGGTGATGTTTCCTGTTCCCTTTCCTTCCTTTCCCTTTTAATTTCCCTTTCACTTCTTTCCCTTCTGATCCTTTCCTTTCTTTCCTTTTTTATCCTTTCCTTTCCCTCCTTTCCTTTTTTATCCTTTCCTTTCCCTCCTTTCCCTTCTTTTCCTTCTTTCCTTTTCCCTCCATTCTCTTTTCCTCCCCTTTCCTTTCTCTCTCTTTCATTTTTTTCTTTTCCCTTTTCCTTTTCTCTATGTTTTTTTGAGCTCCACCAAGAAATCAAGATTCATGTTTTGACCAGCCTGACCTACAGCTTTGAGGTTGGCTCTTTATTCTGGCCAGACAACTTTCTGTGGCAGGGAAAGAAAATTAATGGAAGGCACACAGGACATGGGTTGTGACAGTGAATGCACCCTAGCAGCCTGATGCACTCTGTATTTCCAGAGATGCTTTCTTGAAACAAAGACAACTAAAGAAAACAAACAAACACCGTACCCCAATGAACGAGTTAGAACTCGACAGAACTAACTCCTTTGCTAATGGACTACGTGCAGTGAAAAATGTGTGAGGATCCTTTCTGTGGCTTTTGGGGGAGAGTGAAGAATTTTATTCAAGTAATGTAATAAGCAAGTATGAAAATGAGTTGTGGTGGGCGGTTGCTTTTTTTTACCCCCTCCCTGCTAAATCATGCCACCAATGTTTCCCTCAGCAGATGCAGACACACATAATTTCTTTTGGGATTTTATAACCATGACAACCAGTTTTAAAGGAACATTTTCAGTTTCCATAGTTTAAATTAGGAGTGCAGGCAAAAAGAGGGTTGTAAATCGAGCAGAACTAGGCTACTATTTCCACATCTTCCTAAGAACAATAGAGTGGGAGGTTTTTTGCTTTTTTATGATATACAAATACGATGCAATGTAAAATAAAGCATCTATATTAACTTCTACTTTAAGAATAAATTTAAAAGCAAAGTTTGTTCCCTCAGTAAAAAGCCTTCATTTTAAAGATAGTGAAATGAAATCTTTTTCATTTTAACTCATGTTAGATTTAATGATATTGTAATTTATAATGAGTAAAGCATGTTGACATTTAATGCATATGAGTCCTTTGAAGTTACATCCTTTTAGTAGAGATGAATTTTGATGAGTTTTACCAAAAGGGTTGAAAGAGTTTAGGTAAGCTAAAAATAACTTGGGAGCGAGTTTCATCTGGGTTAGACATCTGTCCTTTTATTTTACATTGAAATCTCATTAGCAGCAAGGTGTGGAGAACTTTTCAGTACTTTCAAAGACTTGAAAAATTGATGCAAGCTCTAGATTAGAGTCACAAAGAAGGCCAGTACCCAAGCTCTGCCCTCAGTCCAAGCATCCTGATGGTCTGCTGAGTGAAGTATGCACCTAAAAGGTTCCTATGTGCTCCCATTTCTGTTTCAGGCTGTGTTCATCTCCATCCACAGCTCATCAGCCCTGACCTCCGCACGCTCACCAATGCCCAACATTATTTATTAATACTGGTATTGCCCAGTTGAACACCTGAAAGACCAAGACAGTAGAAAGAAAGCTGTGCAACATCCATGGAAAAAGTGACTGGGGATCCACCTGGGGATCCTCCAAAGCAAGTTGGGTTGTTTGTTAGAAAATCACCACGCACCCAAGAGTCATGTAATTTCTCCTTAGGGATGAGACTAAGGTGGCTTGGTCATTCTTCACCTTCAGTGGAGATCTGACCATATCCTGAGAAGCTAATTTCATCCTACAGTGCAGTCCATTTTTCTGACCTGAGCCTCACCATCACTAGACGGGCTTATATCACACACCTAATTGCACACTGCTGCTAGACGATGGCCCAGTCTGCCTCCCAAGCTGGACATAGCTCTTGGGCAACATCACATTTGTGACAAGCGTGGCAGATGATTGCAACCAATAACTGATCATCCAGAAATCAGCAAACCAGGAATCAGCGGTGAGTGACCTTAAAATCCTTTAAAAGAAGGGAATTTGAAATTACCAGGAGTTCAGTTCCTGAAGCACATTGAGTTGGAGGGGGGTTTTAAATCTGAAAACATGTTTCTCACATCTGATCTTAGTTTGCTGGTTCCACAGTTTTGAAAGCAGCAGTGGGTTCAGCTCATCTGAAGACTGATTGAAAGGTTTGTGTTAGGGAAAGATGAAACTCTCCAAGGTGCCACTCTTGATGAGATGAGAAAGAATTACTTACAGTTATCATGATGCATAAAAGCAGAGTAAGGGAACAGCTCTTAGGGTGACAAACCTCCCTGCCCTTCTCAAGTTGCTGTTGCAGAATTAAGGATAGTAATTGAAGATTTTAAATTTACTTTTAATACCTTAGGAGAAGCATATGACACACAGATATACAGAGAGGGTATGGGGTTTAATCTAACACAAAGACCTGCTTAAGCTGAGGGTTAGTGAAACTAATAATTTTGTATTATTACTGTTATTATGTAAAATTTCTTTACACTTGGCAACTGTAAAAGCTTTAGACCCTACAGCTGTACTAACACACCAGATCAATCCCTTACATGTTTTTAATGTAAATGCTCATCAGCCCTCAAGAATAATATGCAGATTTACACAAGAAATTGTGGACCTGAAACTTACAGGCAACACCTTCACATCTGGGTTGTTAAATAAGGGGAAAACAGTCACATGGTTCTGGCCATTCAGTGCTCACAGTGCTAACTGGAGAGTCACACTTCACTCAGTGCTGTAAAAGCATCTTGATTTCTTTCCTTTTCAAATGTTAATTTAATCTCCTATGTAGAAATACATGAGAGAGTCTCTACACGACTAGACTTCATAGCAATAAAAAATTCTTTTGCAAAGTTCAGCTGAATTTTTGGTTCACTGCTGAGACCTCCCCAGCACTGTTACACCCTCTCGCTGCCAGAACAATGCACTGGGTGTAGAATGAGATGAGCAACACAATTTGCAAACCCAGGAGAAGTAGTTTCTCCTTTTGTTTGGGGAACTAAATACAACAAATCTAAATCGACCCATTTGCCTTCCCCTTTAACAGCAGGCTGGTGACGCAATGTGTCCAATTAGCAGTTGCAGCTGGCCACAGCTGAATTGCTGGGAGATGTCCTGTGACCTGCAGGTACTCTGCCATCCTCCCGTTTATCAGTGGTGACTTTCAATCCCAGACACTTCTGCTCTTGATTGCTGGAGCTTACTTGAGCTGGAGAGCCAGCTGTTACAGTCTGGGACAGAGGAATTTTGCTACCTGGGTGAAGCGAACAAAGCAGCAAGCAGAGCACAAGGAGCAGATTTCACAGATGCTTGACCTTTGTGAAGCTGGGAAAGAAAAACAGGCTTGGGTCTGGGGACAACTTAAATTCTTTCCTACTCTTACCTAGATCTGATCTAGTAAGAACTAAGAAAATGCTGGGTCTTATTTTCAAGCAGGAATGAATGTACATGACATTTACTGTTTAGAACAGAGCCCTTAGTTTGTAGGAGATAGCAGTAACATGCTTTAAAATTCAAATTACAATGGATAGGCACCTCCATATAAAAGGATGTCTGTATACCTGTGCGTATACGCATGTGCATGCCCTTATTCCCATGAATATGCAAATAAAGTAATTAGAGAGATGGATTGAAGAGAGAAGGAAAAAAAGTCTAGAATGAGGGCAGGAATTCATCCAGTGGAGCAAAGGCCTTTCTTAGAACCACCACCACCAAAGAGATGCCAGTGCATAGCACTCATGATTCCACTGCCTCACTTTCTCCCCTAACTGCTGCTGATCCCTTTTTCCTGGTTTCTGCAAAATAAATTAAACTTAAGGAAATGCTTTGCAGCAGCAGGGATGCAGGACTCTTCCAGGTTCCTGCTCCTGCTTTGTCTGAGGAAGGGGCTTTTCTGCCATGAGCGAGTGCTGTGAAGGGCAAGTGTTAAACCTGAGACAGCAAAGCCCATTGCAGTGCTGTGACTTGCAGATCCATGGCAGGGAAGGGACATTTTATCATAGAGCTATGTAGTGGTTGAAAGTGTGGTCTTGCCCCTAGTTACTGACAAAGAGCACAAATGTTTTGGCTCAGTAATGTTGCACAACTGAGTATCATTTAACTCTTCGAATGACCCTACTCAGCAAGACAGGAACTCTTCAAAGACTATAAATAGAAAATTCTGCAGGGCCTTTTTTTTAAGGATCATCCTTTCAAACCAGGTCTGACATAACTAGTAAACATGTGAAGCTTGATAAGGCTGAGTAGTGTATTAGACTGTCTTCCCAGGGCTCCTATCTTAATTTTATCCAAGCTTTCAGGAAATTAAATAGACTTTATATTGTTCCTTCATTTTTTATGTACCTGACCTTGGTCTAGATTTAAAATTTTCTAGTTGGATCAAACTGGCCAGTCATAATTCCTCCTTTATGCTGTTGCTGAATCTGAAATATTTGAATTAATGCAGTCTCTTGTTTCACTATCAGATGATCTAAGCTGCCAAAATATTTACTTTCTCTCTGAGTGATGTACAAAAGAATGAAAATGTAAATCATCTATGCAGTCCTCCAAATGCTCCTTCACATGCAAACCGCTAGCCTGGCTGCCTCTTACTTTCCGGTTTGTACACTGCAACACACAAAGAATGCTCAAATTCTGTCGAATTTAACCACAAGCATAAAGATAATCCCAGGCATGATGTGCCTTAGACCCACTTAAACTACAAAAATCAGCTTAACCAAACTATCTGCTTATACCATATCGTTGGACTAAGTCCCTCAAATAGATAGCTCCCAGCCCCAAGGATAAACCAAAAGATGCTTTATGGACTCAGATGCAACTGTAAAGATTAGGGATAGCTAAGACTTTAATGTCCTTCTGATATTCTTTTGAAAGTACAACCTTTGTCTAACAGCGAGGGAGAGATGAGAAAACCTCATAAAAATACTTTGTGCTGCATCTAATGAACCGTCCTGTAACTAACAGTAATAGTCAGCTAAGGGAGAAAACATCGAAGCGCTGCTGCTCTGTCCCTGCTGCTGGTTGTTGTAACTCCGTATCTTCAGACTAGCAAAAGTCAACTCAGCAGCAGCATAAGACAGAGAAGAGGCAGATGAGCAATATGGTGCTTTCTTTGGCATTTTCTGCATACTTCTAGTATGTGGATGGCTGAAGCAATTTTGCACTTTTCAGTTTGTAACCTAATGAAAGGCGACAAATACCTGTTTGCTGGCTGTGACAGGCAGCAGGCAGCAAACATAATGAGTACTCTGAGTGTCCAGATGCTTCTGCAAATTAGCTGTGAACCCTACCTTCTGATAAATCTGTACTTCAGAAGACCAATACTGTTGCTTCTTTCCTGGGAAAGGCTCTGTAGCTTGGGATAAGACAAAGATCTTATTGGGATCAAATCAAGGAAGTACTTAGCACAAAGTATACAAAGAAGTATTATCTGTTTTGATGCTTCTCTTCAGTCCAGAGGGCTCTTGAGAAATTTAAGTGGAGCAACAGTACACTCATGGAGTTCAAGAAAGAGACGCAATTTTCTGCACCTAGAATTAACCTCATTTCCTCTTACAGGCTGGGATCTGTTTCAATGAGTGTCAGTCCTGCTGAAGAGGACCAGGGGATTATGGTGAACAGCAGGTTCACTATAAATTGTGCACATGAGGGTGAGGAAGCTGGGCTTGTTTAACACAGCAGAGAAGAGGCAAAGGAAAAAAATCAGGTGACCTGGAATGCAGTTCAACTACTTTAAGGTAATTACAAAGATTACAGAGGCATACCCAGTAGGGTCAGATAACAAAATGAGAGAAAACACATGTAAGCTACCATTTTGAAGGTTCAGGAGAAACTTGTTCATCAGGGTGGTTCTGCAATGCTAGAACAAGCTGCATAGGTAGCTACCACAATGCCCGTCCTTGGAGGTTTTCAAGATACAGCTAGGTAAAATCACAGCTGAACTGTCAGTTGGACTACAGACATCCAACAGTCCCTTCCAGCTAACACTGTAACAGATATCCCACTCTTCCCCACCCTCCTCTGGTGGCAATACCCTTGCTATCCCAGATAAATGGAGGTTTCATGGTATGTCACAGAGTTCTGACAAAGCACAGGTGTCTTTGAACCTCAAAGGAAATCTTTGGTCAGAAACCTGTTTTTTGGGACAACCTGTGTTACAGCCTTTTTTTGTTCTTCAAGTCCTCAAAGTGTTGGAAAACAAAGCACAGAAAAGTTTCAGATGTCAACAAGATAACATTCTGCTGTCAGCTACAGGAACATTGTTTCATTTGGAAGAGTCCTAGCTACAAGGCCAAAAAAATTGTTATAAATAAATCTACCAACAGACCTTTGCTTGCATGAATATAAACAGAGGAAGGGTCACAGGCTCAGCTGGTGCAAGTTCATCCTGTAACAGTCAATGCAAATACCATTATTTACACCAGCTGAGGTGTGGATTTCTGTTTCTATTTTAATAAATCAGCCGTAAGAATAAATTTCTCCTTACTGGCCTGGTATGGTTCTGTTGAGATGTTTAACCACACTAACACAACAGCTTTGTTTGCAGTGCAAACCACAAGTGAAACATCCTTTGTGCCACATGAAGCACATCTTCTAGCCCAGAATGATTTTAGAGGTGCTAATTATATTATGTAGTGTTGCAGGAACTACAGTAATTCACTTCTAAAATCCATTTAATTTCTTTTTAATTACTCATGTTTACCAATTCTGTTAGATTCAGAAAAGGCTCAAAATTGCAGTTAGCAAAGGAGGCTTGAAGTGGAATGATTAAGAACATCTGGCATATACATAATTACACCAGGCAATTTATTCCGCCTTTATCATTTCACTATAGCCATGGTAATGAGACCGAGCTGGATTCTATCACTTTTCTGAACATTTAGAAGTACCTTACTGCACACACGGTTTCACTAAAATAACTGGCAATAATTAAAGTGGGTAACATGAAGCCTTGGCAGAAAGGGTGGAAGATTCTTGCCTTTACTACACGAAGCTTCCAGATCTATGGCCAGCTTTGTCTGATTTCAGTTCACGCAAGTCTGAGTTTATTGGAAAGAACACCTGAATGTAACTACTGCTACAAGCAAACACCATAGGCAGCTTGTTACAGAACCACAGAATTATTGAGGCTGGAAAAGACCTCCAAGTTCTAGCCCACGACCAAACATCACCACAATCACCTAGACCATGGAACTAAGTGCTACATCCAGTTTGTCCTTAAACACCTCCAGGGGTGGGGACTCCACTACTGCCCTGGGTAGTCCGTTCCAGTGTCTGTTCACTCTTTCCATGAGAAAGGGCTTTCTAACATCCAACCTAACATTCCTCTGGTGTAGATTCAGGCCCTGCCCTCTTTTCCTGTCACTGGTTGCCTGGGAGAAGAGCCCGACCCTCACCTATCTACAACTTCAGGTGGTTGTGGAGAGGGATAAGGCTAAACAACCCCAGCTCCCTCAGCCTCTCCTCAGTTAATGAAAGCATGGATCAATACTTAAATCATGTTGATTCTGCCAATATTTTGTATCTGAAAGAAACAGAAGTAAAGGAAAAGCAGACAATGTCACACTATATGATTTTGAGAATGTAGAAAGTTAAACCTTTCATTCTTGCTTTAAAATGCTGAGAGTTATGTGATCATAAAGGAGAAATTAAATTTAAAATGTTATTTCCATAACACATTCTACTTAATTTTCCTTTGTGTTAAACTTAAAAGATTTCCTTTAAATTTGTGCAAGGTCAAATTTCCAAGGCTTACTGAAGCAGAACTGCTTGTGAGCCAGTACCTGCACTGACACAACAGTCAGTGGTTGGTCTGTTTCTGCCGGCCAGGAGGATCCTCAGATGAGTCCAGACAAGCTAAATGAAGGAGCATTTTGCTGAGCAAGTATCCCATCTGAGCAGCTCTCACAGGGGTGAGAACAAGCAGGGCAGCACCAAGAGAGGGAAGAAGGCCCTGCTTGGACTCTGCTCGTTTCTGAACCATAACAAGCAGTTCTGGCTTGCAACCATGGCTTTGCCATGTGTGATACAGACATAGCCAGAGGCTTTGATGCCATCTACTCAGCTAAAGCAGCACAAAGTTTTGAAGATCAGGATCAAGATTATGATGAGGAAAATGACCCAGTTAATCAGCAATGACTTTATTGCTTGTGAAAGACAAGCCTGTGTGCTATCTACTGGGCCAGTTCACACTAGAGTAGACAGCTGTTATGCTAACAGCGACTGGTTTCCCAAACTAATGACTGGCAAGTGGTGTGTTCAGTGTCCCTTGGCGTATTTAAGAACACAAACCTTATTTAAAAGAACTTAAAGCAACTTCAATAAGAGCTGTGAGCTTCATACCTAAATTCCTGCCCGAATCTGGCTTTCAGTATGCAAGTGGTGAGACTGATCAGGGTGACTCTGGCCAAGGGCCTGTTAATATGATTTGCTATATACTGTCTTCATTTGATCTCTCTATTTTTAGCATCCATTGACTAGGCAGAATCCAGACCAATCTCCTGGGAAGTGCCACTGGCCACAGCATTACCAGCAGCTTCTATTCCCATGGTGTTGAAAATGTGGGAGAAGATACCCTCCAAGGGGTGACACAATCAGTGTCAGGAATAACCACAAAGATGATGGCAGAAATCTGGACTCCTTCTACATGAGGTCTTAAAATAAAAAATAAGGAAAAAAATAATCTGTGAAATACAGGCTCCATCTTTGCAATGTTTCACAAGAAAAGTGTTGCCATCACATTAGAGTCACAACAGTTCAACTCGAAAACCAGCAGCACTGCTTCTGAAAATTTTGCTTTCTGGATAATCATAACGCGTGCTATGGAATAATCTAGCCCTTACAGAAATTGTCAGAACAATTTAAGGTAGAAGGAGATGAATAATGAAAGATAAAAGGGTTAATTGTAGGTCTGAAAATTTTGGAGTGCTCCATTTGTTAAGTACCACCACAATTTAGTCCAACTTCAGGTCACCATTCTGGCCAGCTGAGGGAAGAGTCCACCCTCTCCGTATGGACTGCTCACTTGAAAGAACACTTCATGTCTCTGTATCAGCTAAGACTCAAAGGCTAGTGTATCCTCACAAACACCATGAATAATTATTCTCACCAGAAGACCAACAGCAAAAAGAGTGGTGCACCAGGCCACCGGACACCCAAATGTCATCTTGTACTACAAATAAGCAAAAC
Organism: Rhinopomastus cyanomelas; assembly: GCA_013400115.1. Classification (NCBI taxonomy): domain Eukaryota; kingdom Metazoa; phylum Chordata; class Aves; order Bucerotiformes; family Rhinopomastidae; genus Rhinopomastus; species Rhinopomastus cyanomelas. The sequence continues at coordinate 199,234 of VXBP01001443.1, forward strand.
TACAGGTAAACAATATTCCCCACTGACCATTTTGCTAAGTTTTTCAAGCACTTAACCCAGGAAGAGTTCTGGGCTGAGAACTCGATTCTCTCCTGTCCTGATCCCTGTTATTGGCTTCTAGTTGCCATGAGGAACTGATTTCATAGAATCATAGAATCATTAGAGATTGGAAGAGACCTCGAAAGATCATCTAGTCCAATCCCCCCGCAACAGCAGGATCACCTAGACCAAGTCACACAGGAACATATCCAGGTGGGTTTTAAATGTCTCCAATAAAAGAGACTCCACAACTCCCCTGTGCAGTCTGTTGCAGTGCTCTGTCACACTCACTGGGAAGAAGTTCCTTCTCAGGTTGATGTGGAACCTTCTATGTTCCAGCTTACACCCATTGCCCCTCGTCCTATCACTAGGTGACATTGAGAAGAGCCCGGCTCCATCCTCCTGACACCCACCCCTCAAATATTTATAGACATTAATGAGGTCACCCCTCAGTCTCCTCATCTCCAAGCTAAAGAGACCCAGCTCCCTCAGCCTCTCCTCATAAGGAAAGTGCTCCACTTCCTTCATCATCGTCATCATTCAATGCTGGTCTGCCTCCAGCAGCTCCACATACCTCTTGAACTGAAAGGCCCAGAACTGGACACAATACCCCAGATATGGTCTCACCAGTGCAGAGTAGAGAGGGAGAAGAACCTCTCACAATCTGATAACCACCCCTCTTCTGATCCACCCCAGGATGCTGTTGACCCTCTTAGCCTCAATGGCACACTGCTGGCTCATGGTCATCCTGCTTTCCACCAGCACCCCCAGGTCCCTTTCTCCTACACTGTTCTCCAACAGGTCATTGCCCAGTTTTTTTCATTCAGGGGATCTGTTAAGTCCACAACAGACTTGACCCATATGACTTTTTTCTTGTGGTTTTGACTTTGTCTTGATCCATCTTCCTGTTTGCTCTTTTGTGCCATTTCAAAGTATCGTACTGTGGTCTACATTACTCTTGTGAATGCAGTGAAAATTTTATTGAAGATTCAGCTTTTCTTGCTTGTTTTATGTCTGCCAAATATTGAACCAAGTTATTTTGGAGACTACTGTTCAAATCCAGGCACTGAAAATGCATATGCTTACTCTTATTTTAACCAGACAGATTTTATAGGATCCAGTCCAAACTTGATTTGAGTTGGCCCAGCATCTTCTTTTTTACTCAACAACATTAGCATGTCCCTGCACAAAATGAGTCTTAGAAAATTTACTGAAGGATGTCGAAAAACAAAACACCCACAATTTTTAAAGGACAGGTGTATGTTCCCACCTCAAACTCATATTTATTTTCATGTGTCTTGCCTGGGCATACTTTCAAATTTCTGCAAAGGAATCTCTTTCATTCTCTTTCAAAGACTGAGTGGAAAGTTTTTATTCTATTCTAGTGTTCGTTGATGTCATATTAAACACTTTGCTGGAATAGTCGCATATTTCTTCCTGTATGCAAATTCCACATCTATGGCCAGGCCATGATCCAATTCCTCCTTAGAGACCCAATGTGACTCCTCATATTTTACTTAGGTAACACCTCATTTAAATATGTTTAATTGGCATGGTAGGTTTTAAGTCTGATATAAATTGCAACTTCAGTCTTCCTTCCTGAAAACAACCTTTTGGTCAGCAGTTCTCAGTCCATTGAGACAATCAGAATATGTCTGATGAAGATGCACAAGCACAGAACTAACTCTATTAGTTATCTTTACCATAGAGCTTTTTTTTAAAATTTTATTTACTTGGATACTTCTGGCTGTTGTGTCTTAGCAGAAGTTTTGCATGAAGACAGGTCTCACCAGACCCATCAGACCACCCTATATTTTTTGGAACTACAGTCTTGCTCTGAATAGCACAAATGAAGGACGAGAAGAAAAGGGTAAGAGAAGGAAAAATTAACTGAACTAAGTAGCAAAAACACAAACTCACAAATTAACTGGTCCAAAGATGTTATTTCTATGAGGTGCTTGTTTTTGTAGTCCTCAGATAATTACTTTTTAGCCTGTTTAAGTGCCACCACTTCGCACTCTAGCTGCATTCCAGATACAATGAAAACTTAACTTTCCACAATGACAGTTTCCATTCCTTCATCAGAGTCACATGTAACCTTTCAGATGGTATAAATCAGTGTTAGCATTCAACATTCTTGAGGATACGCATGGCTTTCATTCTTTGAATTAAGTTAATGACATGCATTTATCTACACTAACTTCTGCTGTTAATGAAGGGGAGCATCTCTTGCTGAAAGCAGGATGGTCTCTGATCCATTCCAGGGGGTGTGTGTGCAAGCAGCATCTGATAAGTACATTAATTCCTTTAAAATAAGCTCTTCTCAGTTGCTTACAGCTTTGCATAGCCTCACTAAGAATTTCCACTCTAAGAATTCATGTAAGGCAGGTTAAAAAAGAGCAGAAACCATATTTTCCTTTGCTGTGTTAAAATAATACTGACAATCCTTTCTGTTTTACTTGGCTTTGCTGAGTTTCATTAGGAATGATGAGCATACAAGAATCTAGTGCAAGTGTGATCTTTGGAGTCACAACCTTTCCACAGCCCTAACCTTTCCCTGATGCTGTGAAAATCCACTACATTATAAGGCTCAATGTAGTAGATTTTTCTGATTTTGATCACACATCTCTGAGATGTGCGATCCCTCCTACATGCAACTGGTGTGCAGAGAACAGGTCATGGCCCTGAATGCTGTAGCACTTTCTTCAGTTACTGCTGAATAGCAGTTGACTGGGTAAACAGAAAGGTTGTGTGAGGAGAGCTAGGGTGACATGCAGCCAAGATGAAGGGTATGAAAAAGATCTACAACATGAAGCACCGATTGGACAGGGATTGGGGTAAAGAAAGAAGAGTTTGGGAGGAGGATCTATCAAAGCTACAGAGTGGAGGAGAATAAATAAAGAGACAAGACAGGGTCTGAGCTTGGGAGAAGGGGGTAAGACAGGACTGAGTGGTACAATAGGAAACAGAAACTGGGTAAGCAGCAATGGAGGGGTAGATTTGAAGAGCTCAGGCATGTAAGCCAAAGAGTAGAAGGATCTAGTTGAGATTTCTGTGAATAAACAGCATCTTAGCATCTTCAGACACCCATGTTTAGCCTTGAGAAGAGGAGGCTCAGGGGAGACCTTGTTGCTGTCTACAACTACCTGAGGGGTGGCTGTGGCCGGGAGGAGGTTGCTCTCTTCTCTCAGGCAGCCAGCACCAGAACAAGAGGACACAGCCTCAAGCTGCGGCAGGGGAAATTTAGGCTTGAGGTGAGGAGAAAGTTCTTCACCGAGAGAGTCATTGGCCACTGGAATGGCCTGCCCAGGGAGGTGGTGGAGTCGCCAACTCTGGAGCTGTTCAAGGCAGGATTGGACGTGGCACTTGGTGCCATGGTCTAGCCTTGAGCTCTGTGGTGACAGGTTGGACTTGATGATCTATGAGGTCTCTTCCAACCTTGATAATACTGTGATACTGTGATACTGTAAAAATCCACTCATGTTTCTACATAGATGAAACCCAATAGTGCCCAAGAGCATCCATAAAAAAGGCTGGAAACTACACTTTGTCCAGCAGGGAGAGATGAAAGGTGTACATTAAGGTACTGAGGCAGGCAGGAGGATTGGGTATCAATCAATCAATTAAAGACTGTCATAAAATTTCTGCAGAAATGGTCCCTGTACAAGCTCTTTAAACCTGGCAGTTGCCTTCTGAGTGCCCTTGATGATGTTCCTGAAAAATCAGTTTTCTCTGAAACAAGTGATCTTTTAAAACAGGAGTTTCCATGGACTGTGAGCCTAATACCAAGCTGCTCTAAAAGTCTCAACCTTACTTTACCTGAAAGCTTTCCTAAGGGCAGAAAGACTTCCTCAGTTATGGAAAAGCAGTGGTGCCAGCCAATGTACACTGAGGCTGGAAGCAACATAAACATAAAATCAGCTACGTTTCCCCCTAAAAATGCATTACAGGGCTATTTGGGATCCTCAAAGAATTTTAAATCTGCCTCACATTTAACTCCAACTTGTCCCCTTTATGAAACAGTAGATAATACTGTTTTCTTTCAGCCAATTTCCTTTGGACTCATGGATATAGACAAGATAATACTTAGCAGTAAACAATAAAGCAATTATTTTTAACTATTTAAATTTCTTGGTTGAAATAAGAAATGGAACAATTTTTTTCTCGTATGATCTTTGCAAAAAATCAGCACACGCTGCCTCTTAAACATCATATATGTAACCCATAGGCTTTTACTTTTAGTTGTAACAAAACCCCTTGCTTTACTCCCTGCCATTGCAATTATTTGCAGAGATGGTGAGTGCTTCAAGTCCAGCAACTGATGAGCTCACATCAGGCTACTCAGAGCAATTACTACTCGCTTGTACTGTTTTGGCTGGCACAGCTTTCGTTTAAGGCTGAAGTTCCTAGAATTAACACACCATCTACCTTCTTCCCTTGTACTGGACGAATGTCATCTACAAGTACCCAAACTGCAAGTTGGGCACTGTATGATGGACCCACTCAGCAGAGCTCATTACACAGTGTGGTGCATTTCTAACATGCCATCAGTCATGTTAAGATGCCATTTTTGGAGGACTGGGGTAAATCTAAGCACACAATTCAATTCAACTGGCTCGATGCTACTGAATTAAATAATAAAATCAAAGAAACTCTTCAAGCTATTGATTTCTGCAGTGCATTGTATGCATTTACGTAAATCTAATTAAAACACTGTGTATAACCCAGTTACAAGCTATTCCCTTACAGCAAGTTTTATATTTATCTAAGCCAGACTGTGCCAGCTGTGAGACATAACCCTGCATGTGTAAATAGCTGTTGTGTAACAGCTGAAGTGGTCAGATGAATACCACTGAGGATTTTGTCTTTCTGCTAATGTGTTGTGTACAGGTGGAGCAGAACTGCTTTTTTGCCATATTAGGTTACTGAGTTTTACTTCATCGACATATTTCTACCATCAGATTGCTCAGGAGTTCCAGTTTAAAGGGCAAGCAGCTGAGAGGTTGAGGTACGACAGAAGACTCTGTGTTCTGCTGGTAAGTGAGGAGACAGGTCTCAAGAGGTAATACTATCACTCTGAATTGCTCTTTATAGGAGGCAATCCCCTGTGAGTGGGAATACAGTGGCAAGGTATTCCCACTTGCAGGTAGAGTAGGGTAAGGTAGGGTAGATGGTTGGACTAGATGATCCCAGGGGTCTTTTCCAACCAGAGTGATTGTGTATTAATGACTTTGAGCGGGCAATAAATAGCTTCTCTCCATGCTAATGAAATGTCCAAGTCCTAGTGGATTAGTATTTTTCATGTAAATTTTGCTGATAAAGACACAAAAATATCTCACAATAGACTTTGAGATTCTGTTAGCAAAAATTCATCTCAATAGAGCAAAGCACCTATGGGGTACAAACAGGACAGAGAAGGCACTAACACTTTATGATGGACTGCTCAAAAGCTCTGCTTTCCTGCAACCAGACAGAACACAGTCAGGCAATGTGCAGAAGGCTATTGCTGATATTGCCGATGCAGAGGAATCCTGTGGGCACTTTCCTAGAAGCCCAAGTGTAGTCATCCTACCTCTAGTCTCCACAGCAATTCCTAAAGCTGTTCTGCAGCCATGGTCAGACACAGGGCCCATGGAACCAGGAGAAATTCTCCAACTCACTTCAAAGATTTCACACCCTTTTGGTACTAGAAGCTGCTGCATGTCTCCTTGTGAAGCCTCTGAATGAACAGCGATCCCTCACTGTTACTTTCAATCCTAAAGTATTTTGGGATGCAACACCAACCAGGAGGTTCCTCCACAAAGCTGCTTAGGAAACACCCCTGAGGGTGCTAGTAGGACCAGCTGGCTCATATCTGTGGTGTTTAGAGCTTACACTTTCTGTCCCAAATCTGTCTAGAAATGAGTTGAAGAGGTAGAATTGGAGAGTGAATTCTCAGCTGAGCAGTGTGGACAATAGAGCCCCAACATTTAGGCTGGTTCCCTGTCTTTCATTTAGCAGCACGGTTACTCCCTAGAAGCCTGGTAAAGCGTAGGGCACCTTTTCAGTGACAGTTCCCTGGAAGACATTTAGAATATAGGACAAAATTAACTCAACCAAGGGATATTTAGCAGACATTTTGTACACATGGCTATTAGTATTTTTCCTTTTATTCTTTACCTTCAGGAAACTTTTCAATTTGTTATTCTGAAACTTAACAGAGTGATGTTATTTTCCATTTCAATCAGTGCTTCAGCTTGCTCCCCAGTTTCATTTCTGACTGAGGCAAAGATAACTTTAAGAAAGGAAGGAAAAGAGATAGATGAATTATGACACTTGGAGTCAGAGAAAAAAATCAGAAAGGAAAATGTAATTAAGAAATAAATTGAAAAATGGAAGCACCTGTGATACAGTGGCCAGGAATGAATATTTTAGGGGAGAAACCATCACAGGCAGCTTAATTCCATTTCATTCTGATGCTCTCAGGATTTGTACTGTTTGCTCTTTTATTTGGATAAAACACTAACCTCTTCTACTTGCTTTGTTAGATGTAATTACTATTATTTTGCCTTTAATTAAAATACTGATTGAAAAGTTTCCATTGCTTTTTAGAAATCACTAGGTCTTTTAATTTATAGAACATAGTTATTAATTGCTCAGCAAATACCTGGGATGGAAATAGTTTTACCTGCTAGAAATTATACTACCACTTCTGTAAAAACATGAGCTTTAAGGAAATGGAAACATCTGCAAAAATTTAAAGATAGGAGAAGTTAATTCAAGATATGCAGGAAAGGGACTGTAAAAATGACAAAGTGACATCTTGAGTGTTTGAGCAATGGCTGATATTATACATTTATAATATATTCAATTATATGATATTATGATTTTACATGGAAATGTGAGTATGCTGGGACAAGAAGCACTGTTGGACCTTTGCACAGTTGGCTTCAGTGGTTGGTTAGCACATTAGCAACTTGCAAGCTTCAGCCTGGGATGTTGAAGTGAGATGAGTTGTAATAATACTGGCATCTGAAAACTGACATTGAAGGCCTGAGCCAAAGCTCCTCACGGTCTGAATTTGAATGGTATAAATGAGACACTTTTCTTAAGTGAACTTGCTACTTTCCCTGTAGGATTTCAAGTTGCTCATTCTTATGGGAGAGGGTGAGCAGAGCGGGAGACATATTAAAAATTGCCAAAAGTCCAGAATTACAAGTCAGAAAAGTTCTTCTCAACAGCAGTGCTGTGCTGTCAACATCTTCCAGTTGCCTCCTGATGTTTCTTCTTCTGCACAACACAAAAACCACTCTTTCCACTTCTAGAATGCTCGTTACTACCAGAGACTGGTAGTGTACAAATCAGGTGGATCTATGACTCTCTGGAAATGTCTGTTCTGTTCAGAGCTACCCTAAACATTTAGAGTACAAAGCCCTAAAAACATAAGGACTGTCTTCTCTGGCCATTTTTTTTTAAATTACGTAACTTCATTTTTCAGGGCTCTTTTTGTCTGGGACAAAAGGGAACTAGAGACCTACTATAGCTATCTCTATGCTACAAACCATAGTAATGATCATCACTATGAGATGCCACCATTCATTGTCATATCAGTGGCATTTGATGTGATGGGAACAAACTTTATACTGGCAGACTTATATGAGGATTAGAGCTCATTTCTAGTCCTTGCAGGTTCCTCTCACAAGGCATGGGAGCAAGGCCCCACGGGTCTTATCTGGTAAGACAGAAATACATTTCTCAGATGGGTCTGGAGCTATCCCATTACCACAGGGCGTTAAACCCCATCACTATTTTTTCCAAAGTTGCAGGAAACTTCTGTCTTCCTTAAATTATCAGACATATGAAAACTGTCAGAAACTAGCATTATGGAGTAAGAAACGCTGTGTCAATGTTCCTACTTCCTAGACAAGCCAGCTCTGTTTGGGTTCTTTTTAAGCCTCTAAAGATAGAAGGATGTGTCATGTCTAATAGATACCTCAAATGATTTCAACATATCTCAATTGAAATGGTGAGGAAAAACAAATCTCTTCTGAAGGGATGAGGAATACAACAGGTGCTAGAAGCAATCTTGCTTCAAAACTTAGCAGCACTTTTAGTATGCTGTTCAATTCTGTGCTATTACATATTTATTAATACAACCTTAACAGCTGAAAAACGTTTCAAGCTGGCTAAACCCACCAAAGCATCACAAAAGGAAGAGAGATACATGGATGAGACATAATTCATCTAGTCACTAGGTTTATTAAATCTAAAATACTCGTTAAAAGCTGAAATAAATATTTTTAAATTGCTGCAATTAATAGAATCCCAGAATGCCTTGGGTTGGAAAAGACCTTGTAAGGTCATCTAGTACAACCCCACTGCAGAAACATCTCAACTACACCAGGTTGCCCAAAGCCTATCCAGTCTGTCTATGACTGTTTCCAGGAATGAGACTTCAACCACTTCTCTGGGTAGCTTGTTTCAGTGTCTCACCACTCTTGCTGTAAAATATGTCTTCCTTATATCTAGTCTAAATCTCCCTTTTTAATTTAAAATCATCACCTCTTGTCCTGTTGCAACAGGCTCCAATAAAAAAGACTATCCCTATCCTTCCTAGAAGTCTCTTTCAGTTTTGAAAGGCCAGGACTTTTGACATATCATCCCTTCCAACCTAAACCATCCTATGATTCTATGATCCTGTGGATCTCAGCCTATGGGGGTCTCCAGAGCAGTCCAAGGCCACATCTCTGAAGGAATGACAGAAATTATTTCTTCAAATGACCACTTGATGTCACTTGACACCGGGTTAATAAACTTGATGAAGACCATTTCTAGGCAATAAACAAAGGTTCTTAGAATAAAGTGTCCAAAAATGCAAGGTTCATCGATTCATAGAATATCAGACTGGAAGTTGGTAAAAAAGAATTTTAAAACAACCATATTTATTTGGTGCAGGTTAGTCTACTGTTCATGTAAACCAGTATTGCCAACTGCCCAATTACTTACAAAAACACAGTCTTTCATGTCCAGAGAAGTATTGGTTTCTGCTTTCTCTTTCAGTGGGATTCTAGAATTAACCATTAGAATTTTTTTTAAAGAATGATCATGGATGGAAAAGAGCTCCAGGATCAGCCTTCATTTCAACATCTCCCTAACCCCTAGACCATGGCGTAAAGTGCCCTCCCTGGGCAGCCTGTGCCAGTACCCAACCACTCTCTCAAGAAAGAACTTCTTCCTAATATCCAATGTAAACCTTCTCTGATGCAACTTGAAGCCATTTCAAGAGCAACTGCGCAAGAAGGGGACAGGGCCAGCACAGCTGAAGTGCTTCTATGCAAATGCACAGAGCTTGGGCAACAAACAGGATGAATTAAGGGCCACTGTGCTGCTGGGATGTCAGGACGTAGTGGATATTACTGAAACCTGGTGGGATGATTCCCATGACTGGAATGTAGGGATAGATGGGTTCAAGCTCTTTAGGAAGGATAGGCAGGGAAGGAGAGGAGGAGGTGTTGCCCTCTATATCAGTGCTCAGCTGGAATCAATGAAGCTCCACCTGGGGAATGATGATGAGCTGGTTGAG
>VXBP01001450.1:244-24423 GCA_013400115.1 Rhinopomastus cyanomelas
GTTGCTGTGTGACTTGGTTTAGGTGATCCTGCTGTGTCAGGCGGATTGGAATAGATCATCTTTGAGGTCCCTTCCAATCCGTAATGATTCTATGATTCTATGATTCTATGATTAACAATTACCACTTGCAGTGGATCAAATCACTGAGGCACTCACTCAGGACACCTGGATCCTAATTTCCCTCATCTTATATGATCAGCCAGTCTTCTTATAATCTGGCATGTTTTTACCACAACTGGACCCAAAAGAAGGAATGTCAGAACCTCTAGATCCAGTAAGTTCTGTACCTGTGCAAACCAAAATACCCAGTTAGGTTGTAATGGAACAGTACGTGACCAGTCAATGGTATCAGAACCTGTATATAGCAACCCATAATGAATCAGACCTATTTGATCCGTCATGGATCCAAGTAGGCTGCATACAGCAGAGTTTGAGATGGGATCTTCTGCTGTGGATGCTGAAATAAGGCCTGGGTGAGAACCAACTACACTGAGTGTCTGGAACCACCTCTCTCTACTCTATGATTCTAGGAAAGTCTGCTCCATGATTGTTCAAGGCACAGCCATGAGGTTGACAGGTCAGTAGTTCCCAGGGTTCCCTTTTCTACCCTCTTTAAAAATAAGAACAGTGTTTCCCTTTTTCCAGTCACCAGTGACTCACCTTACTGCTAGGACTTTTCAGATCTCACAGTGAGTAGCTTGGCAACTATATCAGCCAATTCACAGGAGCAGAACTGAGGCTGACAGTTCAGCAGAGGAAAGCCTTGAACGGGTGGAAGAAACTTACCAATAGCAGAAACCTCAGAATACAAGTGACTGAAAGACAGTACTGTTTCATATTGAAGTGAAAGAATATTTTAATGATTTAATTCTGAAAATAATTTTTAATTTATCTAGACTTATTCCTATTTGACTATTTTCTTTCCCATTGAGAAAGGAAATTTAAAAATTAAAGACAATTTTTAAAAATTAAATATAATTATAGGAGGCAAGAGTGATATCTACTGTAAATATATTACAGAAATGTCAGGGATTTATCCTGAGATGAAATTAACTAACTATTAGTTTATCAATTTATTTGACTAATTTATTATTAATTTCCTTACTGTGCTAATGGGCTGAAATAAAGACAAAACAAGGAGAGTTCAACAACCACTTATAAATTGCAGGCAAAACCAAAACTAACTCAGTTTGTATAAAAACGACAACCCACATAAAAACCCCAACACAGAGACATATAGAGCGCCATCACATATTCTAACATAAGTGGGACAACCTGATACCTCCATCCCCTCAAAGGGAAGAGAGTTCCAGCAGTTCTTATCCACTGTGGAAACATGGAATTCATTCAGTCTGTGCACAAGTCCCTCAGTGACAGCGGATATTTTTCAAGTCCCGTTCTCTGTTCTGTTTACTTCCAAGTCAGACTCCATTTCCCGTGCACTAATTCCTATGTCCATGAATGAGAGAAAACTTCTAAATTTCAGCAGACAATGGGATTCAGATTCCAGATCCAGATCCTTGAGGTGCCACTCTCTCCCTCTCCCTCTCTCTTTCTCTCTCTCTCTGTCTCTCGCTCTCTGACTCACTATCTTCCCATGGCAAGATGGATTCTGTGCAGCGACAATGTGCCCTCCCTCTGAACGGAAAGATGAAAGAGAAGTGAAGCAGGAGCCAGATACTCAAGGCTCTAAGCCAGTTGTTCCAGTTTTTTGCAGAGCCAAAAAATACTTTGCAAGTTGCCATAGCAACTTCCCAATGCCTCAGGCCAAGAAACCCACTTAATTCAAACTACAAGAAATTGTAACAGTGGTGTGCCAACAATGATTTTGAGGGGTATTTTGAGCAAGCAAAAGTATCTTGTTGGAATCTAAAACATTAGTTTCAGCATTTGAGGCACTGAACATGAAAAATTATTGTTCAATACACATCATGTAAAAGGAAGACAGTTTATATAGCAGTTTTACATTTTTATGAGATTTCTCTTTACTTTAGATTTGTCAAATTCGTAAGAGATAACAAGTTGGCTTAATCAAATACTAAAGACAATAGATGACAGAATCCAAACAGGATTTAGTTCATATTCTGTCATAAGGGGAAAAGAAAGTCTCACTGACTACCTGATGGAAGAGGTATTTTCATCAACATGAAAAATGCTGCTTATTAAACTTAAGCAGTATATAACTCTTGAAAATGGGTGGCTAAGTGTTTAAGAAGTGTAGCTACCTTTGCAGTCCTGAAACTCAGTAAAAAAGTCATGTGTAATCAAGTGCAGTGTTAAACCTCTACAGCTGCCTGGGACAGAGGCAAACAACTATATTTCCCAGTTTCTGTCAGACTGTGCCACAATCTGTGTGACCCAGAGTAGCCTAAAGTAACCTGCAGCCAGTGATGTGCCTTTCCTTTTACATGGAGAAAGTGCCACTAGTTTCTATGAAATATGAGACATTCAAGTTCTTCAGAAAAGAAAATTTGGATCCTACAAAAAAAAAAAAAGGTGTGAAAGAGAGTAGATCCCAAGTTATTTTATTCACATACACAGAAACAAAGACATATACACATTCATCAGTATCTAAATGGAGAGGGGGGAATAGCAAGGATGCAAAAGATTTCTAGAAGAATGAGGCAGGTGGAAGCAGCAGACATTCTTGGGTTTAAGGGCAAACCACTTCCTCAGGACTCAATATTATCTTTACAGCAACATTGCTCAAGTAGCTCGTTGACAGCAATAGGGTTTGTGAGTATCACTTCTCTGCCTCCAAAATATAAATTTGTTGGGAAGAGAATTTGGGAGCTGGGTTATTATTGAATTTGTGTCTGACAAACGACTCCAACTAATACTTCCAGGTTGTCAGTGGAGACATTATGCCACAGCCAACTCATGCTGTGCTCAGGAGTGTAGCCATGAATGATTCCAAATTGTCTTAATTTGGAACATTTTAGCACTGAATATAGTGCCTTGATATATCATCATAACGCTTTTAAGGCAGAAACAGATGGAAAAAACAAAAAAAAAAATTGCAACCTTCACTGACACAGACATGACCACACAGATGCATGATCAGAGACTACAGCATCTTTGTCAATGAAACACTGCCCACATAAATATTTATCTCAGATGGAGTACCATTATGGAGATCCATTATGATTTCCTTTCTGTACGGAATTGAGAAGTAGAAGTGAAAGTTCAGATGTCCATTGCCTTTACTGCAGAAAGAATATGTTGAGAATTAGTGACAGTCTTGTGTGCTTGCAAATGGTCAGGAATTCATACCCCTAAAATCAAGCTACAGCTTTCCTTCTGTGAACAAAAAAAGGCCTGGAATCACTGGACGTAATTGAAATGGCATTACTAAATGATATTAAATAATAACAGTAACAGCAAGCAAAATACTTATGATACAGGGAACAATCATGGACTTAAAGTCGGATCACTTCCCTTTGCAGATTAAGTAAATGATACTTCACCTTTTTTCCCTTTGGCTAGTTTTCCAATTTAGCACTGACTCAAAAACAGGTGAACCAAGGTTGGTTATTTTTCCCCCATATATTAATGACTCGTATTTAACATTTCCTTTACAACAAAAAGACTTGTTTTCTTTCATATCTTCAGCTGTAGTCAACCTTTTTTGCTTAACAAGAAATTTTTTTTTCAAAAATGTCAGTAATATATAAGTATCAATTTGGCATCATAATGTCTTGCCTAAAGGAGAGAGCTCTTGCAGAAATGGTAACTCTTCTTTTTTGTGAGCTGGACTTTTTACTGTTTTTTTGTTTGTTGGTTTGTTTGGTTGTTTGGTTTGGATTTGGAGCTTTTCTTTGTTATTTGTTTTTTTATTTTGTTTTTAATTTTTTACTTTAATTAAATGTTGCTTTGCATAGCTTACAGCCATTTTTAATAACAGACTTACAGATTTCATCACAGGTCAATATGAACAATGTTTCATTAGGAAATGATAGGACAGTGGAAATTCAAGGCAAATCATTCCATAAAAATAATTGTATGATTTATTTTGACAGAACTAAATGTTTTCCATAAGCCTTTTCTTACACTGTAAAATACCAATAGGACTAATATGTCCAGCTTATGCTAAGCATGACAGAACTGAATAGATATGGAATGAAAAAATGATCCATATTAATTATTCTTGCTACTGAAATGAATTGATGTTTATGAAATATGCAATACAGGATTCAAAGCTTCCTTAATTCTTTTTACAGCCATTCCTACTGCTTACTCTGACTCAGATGCAAAACATGATGGCTATAAACAGAGATGTGCAAAACTGGAGCAGTCTGAAACATTTTTATGGCACATATTAAGGTTTTTTTTCAACATTTCCCATTGAGGCTGGATGTGTACATTTTTCTCTGGTCACTGAAGCAATCTGACTGAATCAGAATATTTCACATGCAGGATTCAGCTCAAGTGAGGTAGGTACCAGTAGGTGCTATATAGGAGCCTGGGAATATGGTCAGTAACTGCAGTTGCAGGTGAGTAAAAAGAACAGTTTCTCAGCATTTTCACAGTTAGTTGGAGATAAATTGACTTTATACCAGGGCTGATGTCCTTCAAGAGTACTTTTAAGTTTGGAAACCTTAGTATTTGTCTGCAGTAACCTCAGGTGATTAGGTAAAATCTAAAAAGGGCGATTTATGTTTCTGACTTCTTCCTGAGTTTTCAAGATGGACTGAAGAAGAATAACACTACGTGATTTCTGCCCAAATATGTAAATATAACTGACAGACACAAAAATATGTTTAAGGCCTTATTATTTGTTCATATAACTTTAAAAAGAGAGTGCCATATGTTGGGGAATTTTAATACACATGTAGTAGGTATTTCATATGAAAATACCCTATGCAAATCATCGGGCTGAATTTTCATCATTACATCAGCCTTAATTGTGAAATTGCATTCTTCATCCAAGTTTGGGTACTCATAGGTAAATATGGTACAAGAAAAGCATCATGCTGGTCCCTGGTACCAGCTAGTCCTAAAACCACCTCTGTTTTCTGATGTGTCTTATATATCTTCATTGTAGTTGGTGGACTGTTCTTAGGTTTTTTTTTGTTTTGGCAGTAATCACACAGCAAATCTCCAGACCTTCAGCAAATGTTAGCTTATGTGTGTCTCAGTTCCTAAAAGTGTTCACATGTAATCAGTTATCAGAAGCACATGGTTGGCAGCAGCCCACTCATTTCAGATTAAATTAAAATCATTGTGTTGTACTGCTTGAAGCAGAAAAAGACTAACGCTGCACCATCCTCTCTTGTCACCATCCTCTCAGACAATAAATAAACAGCAAGATCTGTGGTAGTTGCAATTTTGACATAATTTTTTAAATTACAGTAAATTTAATTGCATAAATAATTTTTAAAATTCTTTGTAAAATTTTCAGGTTTTTATTAGTTGGTCTATGGATATTGAAAACATAAATGCACAACACCCAAATAGGAGCAGCACTATGATGTGGACAGGAATTCACAAGTGATCATTGTAGCTCAGATTCTCAAAAAGTTCAGGCAGCAGCCTGCATTTAATGAGTGAGCAAGGCACTGGGAACTTTGGCCAGATCCTGAGTGGAGGCAGGGAAATGACTAAGTATGTATGAAAGCAAAGAAGTGGAGATAGTGTTTTACTGTATTTAGAACATGTTCTGTTTGGTCCCTGAACATATATTTGGTGCCATACAGTAGAAGTGATGGATAGGATCTGACAGATGCATTAATTTTTATTATAGGTACTGTTACTTTAATTAAATGTCTCATTTCACAGAATCACACAATCACAGAATTACTGAGGCTACAAAAGACCTAAGATCACCAAGTCTCAGCCAATGACCTAAGATCACCACAAGCAGCTAGACCACATTCATTCCCTTCTCAAATATGTCCAGGGATGGGGACTCCATCAGCTCTGGGTGGTCCATTCCAATGTCCAACACCTAAGTGTGCATTTAGATATTTTCTTAGAATTATAGAATGGTAAGGATTGGAAAGCACCTCTGGAGTGGTCCAACCCTCCTGCCTAGCAGGTTCTTCTAAAGCAAATCACATAGGAACATGTCCAGGTGGGTTTTGAATGTCTCCAGGTCAGAAATTCCAACACTTGTCTGGGCAGCCTGTTTCAGTGATCTGTCACACTCACCATAAAAAAGATCTCCCTTGCATTCAAATTGAATGTTCTAATTTAAACCATTGCCCCTTGTCCTATCTCTGTGCACCACCAAAAAGAACCTAGTCCCATCATCCTGACAATAGTCTTTTAGCTATTTATAAGCATTTAAGAAATCTCCCTTCAGTCTCCTCCTCTCCAGGCTTAACAGACCCAGCTGTCTCAACTTCTCCTAATAAGGATGATGCTCCAGCCCCCTGATCATAGAAGTGGCTCTGTGCTAGCTCATGGTCAACCTGTGGTTCACCAGCACCCCCGGGTCCTTTTTCCCAGAATGCTTTCAAGCAGGCCAGTCTCCAACCTATATTGATCTCTGGGGTTGTTCCTCCCCAGATGCTGCACTCTACATTTCATAGGATCATAGGATGTTAGGGGTTGGAAGGGACCCAAGAGATCATCGAGTCCAACCCCCCTGCCGCAGCAGGACAAAACTATCTAACACAGATCACAGAGGAACGCATCCAGGCGGGCCTTGAAAGTCCCCAGAGAAGGAGACTCCACGACCTCCCTGGGGAGTCTGTTCCAGTGCTCTGTGACCCTCACAGCAAAGAAGTTCCCCCTTGTGTTGAGGCGGAACCTCCTCTGCTGCAACTTACACCCATTGCTCCTTGTCCTATCACAGGGAGCAAGTGAAAAGAGCCTGTCCCCCACCTCCTGGCCAGCCTTCAGATACTTATAAACATTGATCAAATCTCCCCTAAGTCTTCTCTTCTCCAGACTAAAAAGCCCCAAGTCCCTCAGCCTCTCCCTTGTGGAACTTTAATTAAGTTTGTCTCTGACCAACTCTCCAGCCTATCCAGGTCATGCTGGATGGCAGCACAGCCCTCTGGTCAGTCAGACAGTCCTCTCAGCTTTATATTATCAGCAAACTTACTGAGAGGATACATTTTGTTCCCTCATCCGTGTTGTTGATGAATATATTGAACAAAACTGAAACCAATACTGACCTCTGAGGAATGTCACTAAGCACAGGCCTCTAATTTGATTCCAGTCTACTGACCACAACTTTCTGAGTTCTGTCCTTTAAACAGTTCCCAATTCACCTCACTATCTAATTATCCAATCAACCCTGTTAAGTTTGGCTTAAGGATGTCATGGGGATGGTGTCAAAATCTTTGCTGAAGTCAAGGTAGACAACATCTGTTGTCTTCTCCTCATTTGCTCAATGAATTACCTCTTCATAAAAGAATATCAAGTTAGTCAGGCAAGACTTCTTGGTGAATCTCTGGTAACACTTCTTTCCTTAGTGTGCCTTTTAAAACGTATGCGTTTGTACATCATGCATAAAGGTATGATAACTACATGCAGAGAAATATACTCACAGAGAGCACAAATTAGCTAATTTTAAAAATGCCGTCTAACTGAAACCACAGAGTTGCACAGGTACAGGGAATTCAAGCTTGTTGGATCTGAGCTAACAGTTACACTACATGACTGTGAAAAATGTTCTGAAAATCAATAAAATGAGTGGAAAGCACAATGCTATTTTCCTTGGTGACATACTACAGCCATTTAAAACTCTGTGACTCACATAGTTACAGAAGAAACTTTAGCTACAGAAAAATATAGTTTACCTTAGCCTGCATGCTTCACCACACAGTAACCAAAGAGGAGAGGTTTTGTATTATTTTTTGTGATTTTTCTACGTTATTTGTTAAAAATGTGTTAAAATTTTCTGCATTTCTTTTACAGTCTTTTGACAGAAGAATGACCTTCCATTTCAGAGTCAAAAATGTTATTTTAACTGTCTTCCAATACTCTTTGTCCTTGCAAGAGCTACAAACACAATAGTTTGTAATTACTATTTCTATTCCATTTTCTGATTGACCTTTCTCATATCCTCTTGTTTAGTGCATTAAGTTCATAGAATCATAGAACCATCGAACAGTTTTGGCTGGAAGAGACCTTTAAGATCATTGAGTCCAGCCTTTTTCTTGCCCTAATATTACCACTCTGCCATGTACTTCCTCTACCCTTCTCTTGAACACCTCCAAGGATGGTGACTCAACCACCTCCCTGAGCAGGTTGTTTAACACCTGACACCCTTTTCAGTAAAAAAAAATTTCTCCTGACATCCAGTCTGAACCTCTCCTGGCACAGCTTAAGGCTATTTCTCATCCTATGACTCACCACCAGGGAGAACAGACCAACCCTGGCCTCTCTACAACTTCCTTTCAAGTAGATGTAGAGACCAATAAAGTCTCCTTCTCTCCAGGCTAAACAGCGCCAGATCATTAATATGACCACTCTTCATAAGACACATGTTCCAAATCCTTTTTCAGTCTGGTAGCCACCTCTGCACCCTCTCCAGCACTTCAATGTCCCTCCTGTGTGGCCTCACCAAAGCTGAGTAGAGGGCAATGATCACCTCCCTGTTCCTGCTGGCAGCGCTATTCCTGATACATGTCAGGATGTCATTGGCCTTCTTTGCCATCTGGGCACACTGACGGCTCATGTTCAGCCAGCCCTCTTGTTAACACTTCCAGGTCCCTCTCCATCTGGCAGTTATCCAGTAACTCCTTCCCAAGCCTATAGTGCTGATGGGGGTTTATTGTGGCCAAAGTGCAGGAGCCAGCATTTGGCCTTATCAAAATTCAAGTCATTGGCCTTGGCCCAGTCATTCAGCCTACCCTCTAGCAGAACTTTCCACTCAAGTTGTTGTTGTCTGCAAACTTACTGAAGGTGCATTCTATCCCCTCATCCAAATCACTGATAAAAATGTTAAACTGGAGTGGCCCCAATACTGAGCCCTGGGGGATACCACTCATGACCATCAACCATCTAGATTTATCTGTGTAGACTACAACTGTGGACTCAGCCCTCTAACCAGTTTTTTACCCAGAAAAACATAAACCCATGCTGACTGAGTCTGATCACCTGGTCATCCTGCATTTGTTGCATAATAGAACACAGAATTATCTGCCCCATCAGTTTTCCTGGAACTGAAGCCAAAGTAACAGGCCTGTAGATTCCTGGATCATCATTCTCTCCCTTCTTATACATTTGTGTTATATTGGCTGACTTCCAGTTAGATGGGACCTCCTCAGTTTGTCAGGACTACTGATAAATTATGGACAGTAAGTTTGGTGAAAACCTCTGCCAACTCTCTCAGCACTCTAGGATGTACTCCATCTAGCCCCATAGATTTGTGGACATTGATGTGGAACAGCAGGTCCCTGAACATCTCGTCCTGGATTCTGGGGGCAACACTTTGCCCTCAACCCTCATCTCTTGGCTTGTGGGCCTGGCTTCCCTCAGTACAGGTGTTTCTATTACTAAAGACTGAGGCAAAGAAAGCATTAAGCACATCAGCCTTATTCTCATCCTTTGTCACCATATTTCCTCCTGTGTCTAGCAGGGGATAGAGGTTCTCCCTGGCCTTTTCTTTTTTTATTAATGTATTTATAGAAGCTTTTCTTGCTGGCCTTTATTTTCAAAGCCAGATTAATTTCTAGCAGGGCTTTGGTCCTTTCAGTTGTCTTCCTGCAAAGCCTAACAATATCCTTGTACTCATGAGTGGCCTGACCCTTCTTCAAGAGGCCACTAACTCTCCTTTTTTTCCTGATTTTCAGCCAAATGTTGATAATTTTTGCAGCTGGATCGTGAAACTGTACTATTTAGTAGGTCCTGCAACTCTCTTTTCTTACTGTGCAGAAATCTAGTTGCATTTAATAGGTACTGGACTACAGATTCCTGTTCATACATGCTTGAAATCCTTACATATGAAAACAAAGTGGATGAGGAGTTTTCCTGTAAAAAGTAATCATTTTGACTTGCATGGGTGAGTAACCTCTATCTACCAAAGCCAGTAATAGTTGTGATGAGTATCTACAGAAAACTCAATGAATAGAACTCTGAAACTGTGGCAGGAATAACTTGCTGTACTCTAAAGTGCTTTGCTATGTGAAAAGACAATGTAAAGATTTTTTAAATTAATATAGCACTCTAATAAATTACAGCTAAATTGTTTGCTTTGTTTTGCTTCATTCTAGTTTGCAATGCTGTAATTGTTACAGCAGGGAAAAAGGTGAGAGGATCACTGGAGACCAAATAAGTGCAGCAGTAGTTTAATTTTTGACAGGGATGCAGGAGAAAAAGGAAAATAAAAAAGCAACCTCAGCCAAAACTACTGATCAATGCAAGCAATATGCCTTAATGACAAGAAGTCAGTGAAAGGGTTGACAGACTTCCTTGCTGTATAGGACGCACCCAGTTTCAGAAACTCAGTTTTAAGACAACAGTTTTGGTGTTAGCAAGTACTACATGCTGTGAATTACCAGTGCCCTTTTGTATCAGCAAGTGTGCTTTTACACATTACCGAAGAAGATACAGATCAGAGCACTGAATACAGTGTACTCTACTTTAAATTCCCACTGTTGCTTAAAGTGTGATCTAGTATCGACATGAGCCACATCTATTGATGTTCAACACGACTGCGGCCTTCACATAGGCCATATGTAAAAAACCCAGAAAAAAAGTAGTCAGGTATTCTGTATAACTGCTTTTAACACAGATTACCCACATCAACAATGGACATTTCACGATATTTCTTAATCCATTACAGACAAATCTGTAAGCTCATATAATGGTGTAAATGTCTGGTCTGGGAAACACTGTCTGAATTGTAAGGTTCCATTCTGGGAAACCCAGGAGTTCATTACAATTGTCCTGTTTGGAATTAAAACCAAACAAGGTTATATTATCATTTGGGGGAAAATTGCAGTGCTTTGTTAACTAGAGAAGAGGAAGAAAAGGAATAAAGATAGAACAGGAGGAAATCAGCAAGAGGTAAGTTAAACAGAGACTAGTCTCACAGTGTAGATGAGGTGGCATCCCACGAGGTCCTTCCTGATGTCCAGTTCTTTCTCAGCAGTAGGGGGAAACTTCTCACTCTCAGTGTGCAGATTCTGCTTTTTATACTGGAATTGGCTCTTCGCAGTATCCATGGGGCAGTCACATAGCATCCCTTTCCGTGTCTGTCACGTGTTCATGACGCATCACAACCCTCATCTATCACATGCTGTTCACATGCCTGCAAGACCTTCTGCAACATGATTTGCAGCACAGGGTGCAAACTACAAGTGTAATTGGTTTTGCAAAACTGGATACAAAACCGGGAAGCTGCCTTCTGCGAAAGAATGCTCAAAGCTGCCAGTGCAGCAGCAAATGAGGCTGATGTTTTAGGCAAATGAATGTTTTACTCAGCCCATTACAAATGGCATGAATTTAACCAGGCATATAACCAATATTTATTTCAAACAAATGAGAAATAAATCTTAGAAGCACAGAATCATAGAATCATTAGGGGTTGAAAGGGACCTCGAAAGATCATCTTGTCCAATCCCCCTGACTCAGCAGGATCACCTAGACCAAGTCGCACAGGAACACATCCAGGTGGGTCTTTAACATCTTCAGTGAAGGAGACTCCACAACCTCCCAGGGCAGCCTTTTCCAGTGCTCCATCACCCTCACTGTGAAGAAGTTCCTTCTCAGATCAATGTGGAACCTTCTATGTTCTAGCTTACAACCATTGACCTTTGTCCTATCGGTAGATAACATCGAGAAGAGCCTGGCTCCATCCTCCTGACACCCACCCTTCAAATATTTATAGACATTAATGAGGTTACCCTTCAGTCTCCTTTTCTCCAAGCTCAAGAGACCCAGCTCCCTCAGCCTCTTCTCATAAGGTAGGTGTTCTACTTCCTTCATCATCCTCGTTGCTGGACTCCCTCCAGCAGCTCCACGAGATAAGTGTGTATCTTTTAGACGTTAGCTGTACAAATGACAGATCTACTATGTTGTGAGATAACTTACACAGGACTTTACACTCAGGCTATTAAAATGTGCAAAGAGAAATCTGGAACAGGGAAAGCAGTATCTGCAGAATGAGGTCCAGTAGAGTTTCACTGACTTGAAAGGATGTAATTGTGAGTTAAGGTTCAAATGGATTTCTGCAGTGTAGAAATATATAAATGCTATGAAGCACTGAGCAGAGCAGATCCATAGTAGAGAGATAGTGTTTTCATGCACACAGAGTTCTGTTTTTATTCATTTTTCATATTCAGCTGTTGAAGACAGCTGTGAAGAGCTTAGGCCATCGGTGGCCATGTTTCATTTCTAGTGGAATGATTGTCACTACAGGCCTCAACAGAATATCAGGTCACGTGAAGTTTTCACTGAGGCAATGGCTACAGCAGAACTTTGGGGAGCTGTGTGTAAAACATGTGTGTCTTTAGACTTAGGCAGGTAACAATGTCTAGTCAATGGTGTGAGGTGTGCAGACCTAGCCAAAAGTGAGCAATGAGTGAAAAGGTGATGGGGACAGTGTAGCCTATCACTAGTAAAGTGACACCACAACACGAACACACACCTGGTGAAAGATGCAAGCTCATAAAGACTGGAAAGTAATTTGCAACTTGTTTTGATCATAGAATCATAGATTCATAGAATCATAGAATCATTATGGATCGGGAAGCACCTGAAAGATCATCTAGTCCAATCCGCCTGCAACAGCAGGATCACCTAAACCAAGCCACACAGGAACCCGTCCAGTCAGGTCTTGAATATCTCCAGTGACGGAGACTCCACAACCCCCCTGGGCAGCCTGTTCCAGTGCTCCAGCACCCTCACCAGGTGCAGTTCCTTCTCAGGTTGATGTGGAACCTTTTATGTTCCAGCTTACAACCACTGCCCCTCGTCCTATCAGTAACCTCTTATTTTGTGCTGACCCAGGAGGCAGGTATTGGAACATGTGCTTTTTCAGAGGTACGGCCTCATCGGAGTGAGAATGGAAGTCCCATGCTTTGCTGACATGAAATCAAACATTCACTCCTGAAGTGAGCTCTATACTCCACCATTGTCATGTTCATTGGTCCTACTTTTAAAATAGGATTTTTTTAAAGAAGTGATATAAGGAGACTGATGGTTAGAACTCTAGGCCCAGAGGTTTAACTTTGGTGAGGGGGTGTACTGTGAAGTTTTGCTTTACCAGGGAAATATATTTTGAGACTTGTTAAGAGGAAGGTGAATGTGCTCTGAGACTGACTGAAAAGAATAAGGGGGGTTTAGTAAAAAAAAAGTGTCTGGTAGATGGGATGAGCAAGTAGTGCTGGCTTTGAAGTACAGATTAGAAGGAGAGAGGAGAACTACTAATCTTCAAGCAGNTTTAGTTTGGAGAAGAGGAGATTGAGGGGTGACCTCATTAATGTCTACAAATGTTTGAGGGGTGGGTGTCGGGAGGATGGAACTGGGCTGCTCTTGGTGTCATGTAGTGATAGGACGAGGGGCAATGGTTGTAAGCTGGAACACAGGAGGTTCCACATCAAAGACTGTCTATAACTATCTGAAAGGTGGTTGTAGTCAGACAGGGATTGGTCTTTTCTCCATGGCCACTGGAGACAAGACAAGGGGTCATAGTCTTAAGCTCCATCAGGGGAGGTTTAGACTTGACATTAGGAAAAAAATTTTCACTGAAAGAGTGATCTGGTTTTGGAGTGGGCTGCCCACAGAGGTGGTTGAGTCACCATCCCTGGAGGTATTCAAGGTTAGGCTGGCTGAGGTGCTGAGTGTCATGATCTAGATGTTAGATGTTAGGATTACTGGGTTTATTTGGATTTAAGTTGGACTGGATGATCTTTAAGGTCTTTTCCAACCTTATCATTACTGTGATACTGTGTCATTGTAATTGTAATATCTCCTCCTGTTTATAACCTGTATATAACCTGATGTGTTTTGGTGTACCCAGTTTGGATCATTTTCCCCCGTGTGCCCACCGCTGCAATAAAACAGACCTCCTCACCAAATCTTACTGAGTTTGTGGGTCTTTTCCACATGTCAGAAGTACATGAATCTCAACACAGAGGCCACTTGCAGAACAAAATATCTATAACAAGCTATCAAAAGTATTAAATAACTTCTCATTTGGCTGGAGAGTAGTGAAGCACTTCAATTAAATCCTCCAAACTATTAATCTAATTTTTGTCTTCTCTGCTGGCTATCTTACCTAGGAAGCATCCTTCGTGGCTAACTAGAACACGTTGCACAAACCATGTTTAACACAATCCTTTCTATTAATTATGTTTTAGTTACATTTCCTTTCTATTAACTATGTTTCCATCCAAGATTTGACTGAATAAACTGTTTGCCTGTTTCTAAGTTGCATACATCAACATAGTTCTTCCTGAAATTGTATTGAGAATATTTTATAAAATTGTGAAATGTGCATACAACGATGAATTAGAATTACCAAGTGTATCTGTGAAATGTCAGCAAATTTAGCAGAGAAAGAACACGTACTAGATAAAGAAGAGTGCATTTCTCACTGCATGATGAGGCGGCGGCAGCCAATGCAAACATATTCTCTCTCTGTTCGTGCCAATACAACTGATTTGAGAAGCACATACCTGCATTCATCCTTGTTCCAAGACTGTAGCAGTGTCACAGAATGGAAAGAGCTCATTTATTTAGAACCTACTTACACAGAAGGGTTCCAGTTCTCAGCCTCGTTAACTGGTGCATCTTGAAGTCTAATTTCAATGGAGCTAGCCTCTCACTCGCAGCATATTTGGCTTAAAGCTGCTTACCTCTTGCAAAACAAAATCTACCCTAGATAGGGCAATAGCAGCCCTCTTTGAGCTAAGACTGGAACATTTTATAAACGTGGCAAGAGAGAAGGCACAGGTTTTACTACCTACATAACAATATTCTGTTTCATTTTTACCTGAGAAATCCTATTTCTTCTGTAGGTGGCATCACAAAAGGTGGCATTTCCCTGGTATGGCCCACATTGGTTTGCCCTTTTTTGGTTTTTCCGGTGGTTAGTGAAGCGGTAGCAAGAAGAAACCTGAAGGCAATAAAGAGGGATTTCAGGGCCTTCGGACAACTGGTCAAGGGTTTAGGAGCACAAGTTCTGTTCTCTTCAGTTTCCCCAGCTACAGGGAATGACAAGGGGGTAAAGAGAAGAAGTCAGCAGATCAATACCTGGCTCAAGGCCTCATGTTACTGGCAGGACTTTGGAATCTTTGACCATAAATTGATTCACAAAACACAAGACCTGCTGGTAACTGAAAGGAACTCATCTCATAAGGGAAAAAAGATTCTTGGGCAAGGATTAGTGGGGTTCATTAACAGAGCTTTAAACTAGATTTGAAGTGGAGTAGGAT
This sequence comes from Rhinopomastus cyanomelas, assembly GCA_013400115.1. NCBI lineage: Eukaryota > Metazoa > Chordata > Aves > Bucerotiformes > Rhinopomastidae > Rhinopomastus > Rhinopomastus cyanomelas. The sequence continues at coordinate 15,583 of VXBP01001450.1, forward strand.
GTAACTGGGATTACCAGAAGGATGCCTGGGGGTACTGGCTCAGGACTTGTGGGGCAGAGACCTGGTGCCTTTGAGAGCCAGTATGTTGGTGTTTTTGAAAGCCAGAAGGTGAACCACCATTCATGGGTGTTGACTATACACTGAGCTCCCTCCCTAAAATAGCTGTACACTGAAGAAGAAATGGACATCTGTGTGCAGTCGTAAGGTTGCAATCACTGGGACATGGTGGTGTGAGTCCTATAACTGAAGCATTGGAATAAAGTGTTATAAACTCTTTAGGAAAGAAAGACAAGGTGGAAGAGGAAGTGGTGTTGCCCTCTATGTCAATGACCAGCTGGACTGCTGGGACTCCACCTGGAAGGGGATGACAGCTTATGGGTCTGTGCAAAAGAGAGGGCAGGAGACATTATGGTGGGGGTATGCCATAGGCCGCTTGACCTTGAAGACCAAGTGGATTATACCCTTTATAGGCAGATAGGACTGGCTCCGACAATGCAGCAGGTCTTAAACAATCTAGAAAATTCCTGGACTGCATTGGTGTTTACTTCCTCCTCCAAGTGGTAGAGGAGCCAATGAGGGGAGGTGTGGTGCTGGACCTTGTCTTTACTAACAGGGATAAACTGGCAGGGAATGTGAAACTCAAGAGAAGCCTGGGCTGTAGTGATACTGAGATGATAGAGTTCAGGGTCTTAGGGTGGCAAGGAGGGTGCCCAGCAAGTTTGCTGTCCTTGACTTCAGGAGAACAGACTTTGGTCTGTTTGGTCAGTAAAGTGCAGTGAGATAAAGTCATAGAGGGAATGGGTGTGCAAGAAAGTTGGTTAACATTCAAGGACCACCTCCTCCAAGACCAAGAACACTCTATCCCTACAAAAAACAAGTCAGGATAAAATGCTAGAAGGCCTGTGTGGATGAGCAAGGAACTCCTAGGTAAATTTAGGTACAAGAAGGAAGTCTAAGGAGGGTGGAAGTGAGGATAGAAGACCTGAGAAGAGTGTAGAGGTGTTGTCCGTGCAGCCAGGGTTGAGGAAGCCAAAGCCAGGATGGAATGAAATCTGGCCAGAGGCATCAAGTACAACAAGAGTAGTTTCTGTAGGTGCATTGGTGAAAAAAGGAAAACTAGGGAAAATGTGGGACAAGTCTGGAAGGAAACAGATGATCTGATAAGCTGAGATATAGAGAAGGTTGAGGTGCTCAGTGACTTTTTTGTCTTAGTCTTCTCTGACAAGAATTAAACCCACACCATCCATGTCACAGAATTTAGACGATGAGGGTAGAAGAAGGAAGGATCACCCATGATAGGGACAGATCAAGTTTGTGACTATATAAAGAAGATGAATATCCATAAGTCCATGAATCTTGACAGAATTCACCAATGAGTGCTGAGGGAACTCGTAGATGTAGCTGCTAGGCCATTACTCACCACACTTGAGAAAACATGACTGTCCATTTTTGTTTGTGCTGACAGGAAAAGGTGAAATATTCCCTATTTTTAAAAAGGGAAAAAACGGTGAAGCAAGGAACTAGAGGGAAGTCAGTCTCACCTCTGTGTCTTGTAAGATCATGGAGAATACCCTCCTGGAAACTAAGCTGAGGCACACGGAAAATAAGGAGGTGATTGGTGACACCAATACAGCTTCACTAAGGGCAGGTCATGCATCACGAACATGGTGGCCTTCTACAATAGGGGTGCAGTAATGATGAGTAAGGGTAGATCAGCTTGATCTGCCTTGTGTAAGGCATTTGACACTATTCTGTATGATATCCTTGTCTACAAAATAGACATAGATTTGGCAGACCACTCATTTTGTAAATAATTTGCTGGATGGTGGCACTCAAAAAATTTCTGATCAATGACTCAATATCCAAGTGGACATCAGATAGGAATGATCAGACCCTCAGGGATCTGTTTTGATTATGGTGGTGTTTAACATGTTTGTCAGTGACATGGACGGTGGCACTGCAGGCACCCTCAGCAAGTTTGTTAATGACAGCAAGCTGTGTACTGTGGTCAAGACACTGGAGGAAAGGAGGGCTGTCTGGAGAGACCTTGACAGGCTTGCAAACTGGGCTTATGCAAACTGTCTGAGGTTTAACAAGCCCAAGTGCAAGGTCCTACATCTGGGTAAGGGCAATTTCAAGCACAAATACATGCTGTGTGGTGAATGGATTGAAAGCAGTCCTGAGGACAAGGACTTGGGGGTATTGCTACATGAGAAGCTCAACACTCACATTGATGATGCTTGATAATGCATGATTGCAGCCCAGCAGACCAACTATATCTGGGAATGTATCAAAAGAAACATCACCAGCAAGTCAAGGAAGGTGATTCTTCCCCTCTATTCTGCTCTTGTGAGACTCTTGTGAGACCTCGCTTGGATTACCATATCCAGTACTGAAGTCTCCAATATAAGAAGGACATTGGTTGGATGTAGGTGGAGTGGGTCCAGACAGTTTGAAGGATTTGAGGCTGTTCAGCCTGGAGAAGAGAAGCTCTGGAGGGACCTTATAACAACCTTCCAGTACCTGAAGGGGGCCTACAGGAAAGCTGGAGAAGGACTTTTTAAGAGGAACTCTAGTGATAGGACAAGAAGGAATGGTTTCAAGCTAAAAGATTTAGACAGGATCTTAGGAAGAAATTCCTCACTACGTGGGTAGTGAGGCACTGAAACAGGTTGCCTCAGTTCATGGGTGCTTCCTGTCTGGAAGTGTTCAAGGACAGGTTGGATGAAGTCCCAGCCAACCTAGTCTAGTTAGAAGTGTCTCTGCCCATGGCAAGGGTGGATTTGAACTAGATGATGTCTGAGATCCTTTGCAACCTAATGATACAGCATTTCCATGTCTCTATGATTCTAAGATTGTATGGAAAGGAATCTACTAGCCAAATTCTATCTGCAACTGAAGTCTGTAAAGCTTCATTGTAAAAAAAGTGAGAATCTGCATACAAGTAAGTATTATGGCCTTGCCATGACTATTATGTCTATTGATTAGGCAGGCTTTTAGGAAAATTATATTCTTAGGTACACTTCGAAAATTCTCTCATCACAAAAGTGTTCGTGTTAGTGACTACAGTTCTACACAGTAACTAAGGATCTTTAAGTGTTAAATCTGACAACACACACCTTTAATCTTTTGGCCAGCTTACAGAATGTGGATTCTTTGGACATATCTTCATGCAGCATATGTCTGCACTTCACAAGATCCAGATGCTAGCAGACATCTCAGATGTGCAATCATCACGTCACTGAAGGCATCATACTGCATTTTTCAGTAAAAGCAATTACTTTGAGAGAACTATTCAGCCAAGGTGGTTGTGCTGGTTTTGAATTTGAAGCTAGTTTATCTAGTGTAGGTTCAAACGCCTCTGTGCAGTCCGCATAGTGTAGTTTAGACATACCATAAATGACCCAGAGGCTATAAACGAATGTCATACTCCTTCTTACATTGAATTCTACCTACTTTTCTCAAGTAAAGTGTTCCGAGAATTCAGGTTTTGATTCGGCAGCAGCCTAGCCTGTTATGTGAAGGATTATAATTGGAGTTGTAGTTTGGGTCTTCTGAGGTCTGTAATGTTTCATACCAAGTCATGTTTTTGCATATTAATGACCTATGGTGCAGTAAATGTGCAAAGGGTATAAGTTTAAAAAGATTTTCTTATTCTTTTCAGCTTACATTCTTCTTCAGTAAATAAGAGTTGGTAGTACTCAACTCTATCCTGAAAACATTTTGTGTTAGTGTTCCATATTCCGTTTACGGAAAGCAAGTATGATATATTCCTTTTATGTTGCACAGTATAATAGCACACAGTGGGTAATTTCAATGGACAGCATGTCTTCAAATTACACTGAAAGGACTTTTATATTTCAAGCAGAGAACATTTTTGTTACAGTCGCATTCCTAACATCCTACAGGCTGTGTACAATTTTTTCTTTCTTTCTTGATCTCAGATCAACAGGCAACCAGCTGAGATAAGCTGGCATCTATGAAATACTCATGAACAGTTTGCAAATTCCAGCACCTGACCTTTTTGATGTCAGAATATTTTGTACTCAGGAGAGACTGTATTTTGTACTCAGGGAAAACAGCATTTTAGACTTGGGAACTGTGGCAAAAATGGCATGTGGGAAACCTCATCATATACATCAGTGATCCACAGATTTATTCAGAGCAGACAGCTACTAAGGACATTATCCATCCCAGTGAGCGGAGGTATGTGTAACACAGCCTCCCAAAAGTATTGGCATGGTGCTGAAGGAAGGCAGCAGCTCCATATTTTTTGTTTGTGTTTGATGTTTTATTATGCTTTGGACCTTGAAGCAACTTTAACTCCTTCCCTCTTGCTTTGCAACGAGCCTGGCCATTTTTCCTGTAGCTGTCCTAGCAACTGCAGGTAGTTCTACCCCACACATTTATGTTTGTTTTCTCATCTCATAAACTTTCTTCTGCCTTATCCTAACTGTCTCTTTGAATTTCAAGGCTAAAAAAGCTGTAGTTCATTATGATGAATTTGCAATTCATTAGTGGTGTTCTCCCAGCTATGGGAATTCCTCACCAAAAAGCTGCCACCCAAATAAAGTGAGCTAGAAAATGGAATTCTGCAATCTTCAAATTACAGTTTTGAAAGATCTGTGTCAGCTAAAAATCAAAACATGCATATGTGTGGATTCATTAAAATGCATGTATTTTACTGCTGTTAAACACAAGAAAGTGTAGATATTGAAATAGAAATTTAAACATTTCTCTTAATCTTTGCATGTGTCTCAGCTTGTGTCTTTATTGCCCACTGACGTGCAGCAATAGAGCTAAGCGCAAGTGCTATCCGCTAACCTGTCACAATTCTAGAATCTAGCTGTCTAGCCAAGGGAGCTCTTAATTCCCTGTAAGCAAATTTGCTGATGAAGCCGCAGTAAGACCTGCTACCCTTTCATTAGCAGCACCAGAATCCAGTGAAAACCACACAAATTTGTTCTGCAAATGGTGCAAGTACTTTTAAATACCCTAATCCATGAAACTACAGCCATGTCCTCATAGTGAACATAAAGATCTAGAAGTAGCCAGGGACTTGAAAGGTCTGGTAATGCTCAGAAGTCTATTAGCTCTGTTACATGTAGCCTAGATGACCTTGGAGTTGTGACTTTGTCTTCCAAGACCCACTGAAATACAGTGATAACTATCTGCCCTTGGATTATGAACTGACATGTACTTCAGAAAGGTTTAACGCCCTTATTATTAATATTTAAGGATAAGTGAAGAATGTGCAAATTTTGCCTATAAACATAAATGTCTTCCTCCAAATTAATAGAATTTCTGCCAATAAATTTTGCTTACTCAAAACTGTCATTTGGAAGATTGTTTCTGATACCTCAGCAAACACTGTTTCCAAAGTGGCTTTGAATTTTGTAATGTCCACTAAACAACCTTCACTTGCATTCTCTGAGGCAAATAATAACTAATAAAGACAAATAAGTAAAGGTTTTATGTATTGTGTTTGCTTTATCAAGGAGTTTAGTATGATCTATCTTGTTCTTTTCCACTATGGCATTCCATTTTTAAGTGGCTAACAAGTTTCATTCAAGGCCAGTACATTGAAGGATACACAAAATGAAAGTCATGCTTGACCATTGTGAGAGCCTTTTATGAGGGCATAACCAAGTGGATAGATGATGGCAAAGAAGTGTATATGGTCTAGCTTGACTTCAGGAAAGCATTTGACACAGTCACCCACAGCGTCCTCGCAGACAACTGAGGCAGTGTGATCTAGTTGATTGAGTAGTGAGGTGGACTGTGAACTGGCTGCAAGATAGAAGCCAGAGAGTAGTGATCATTAATGACTTGAATGAGAGGTTAGAGTGCACTGTCAGCAAGTTTGCTGATGACACAAAGCTGGGTGGTGTCATTGACACCCCAACAGGCTGTGCTGCCATTCAGCAGAACCTGGACAGGCTGCAGTGCTCGGCAGGGAGAAGTTTAATGAACCATAACAAGGGCAAGTGTAGATTCTAGCATCTGGGCAAGTACCAGTACCAGTATATGTTGGGGACTGACTTGTTAGAGAGCAGTGGAGGAGAAAGGGACCTGGGGGTCCTGGTGGACAGCAGGATGCCCATGAGTCAGCTATGTACCTTTGTGGCCAAGAAGGCCAATGGCATCCTGGGGTGGATCAGAATGGGGGTAGTTAGCAGATGGAGAGAGGTTCTTCTCTCCCTCTACTGTGCCTGGCGAGACCACATCTGGAGTATTGTATCCAGTTGTGGGCCCCTCAGCTTAAGATGGACACAGAACTGCTGGAGAGAGTCCAGTGCAAAGCCAGAAAGATGATGAAGGGAGTGGAATACCTCCCTTATGAAGAAAGGCTGAGGGAGCTGGGTCTCTTTTTGCTTGGAGAAACAGAAACTTAGGGTGACCCCAGGAATATTTATAAATATGTGAAAGGGTAGTGTCAGGAGGATGGAGCCAGGCTCTTCTCACTGTAGTATAATGATAGCTGGAACACAGGAGGTTTGACATAAACATGAGGAGTAAGGGTGACAGAACACTGGAAAATACTTCCCAGGGGGGTTGTGGAGTCTCCTTCTCTGGAGAGATTTAAAATCTGCCTGGATATGTTCCTGTGCAACTTGGTCTAGGTGATCCTGCTGTTTCAGTGGGATTGGACTAGATGACTTTTCGAGGTCAGGTCCCTTCCAATCCCTAATGATTCTATGGTTGTGAGAAAGCCACTAGAAAGAGAGACTGTCCTGAGGAGGATAAATATGTTTTTAGTGCAGAAGCAAGGACTATGAATAAAAACCCCAAAACTTAGGAGAACTGAAAAGTCACAGGCTGACAGAGATATTATTATTGTTTATGTGAAAACCATGACAAATCATCAAAATTATGGCAAGGGAGGAATCTGACCGCAGTGTTATTAACTGGGCTTTTGTTCACTTTATTTACTCAGTTTTCATATCTGAAAATGAATGCACCCTGTTTGACTGACTTTTGTTGACTGACATACAGTGTTTTGGAGGGTAGGAGGCAGATGCCTGTAACATGAGGTGGCACTAGGCTACTGCCATTGCTGCTACAACCCTGCTGGAAAAAAGTCCGGAACAGGATGTGTGGAAAGGGTAATCTGCTCAGCTTTCACTCTAACAAGCTGCGTCATCTAAACAAGCTGCTCTACAGAAGCACAGCAGAACACAATCCTATTTCTGCACAAGGTTTTCAGAGCTGCCATCCCAGCCTGCGTGTCTTGGTCACCCCAGGGAAATTTTAGCAGACTCAGCCAGCCTTGCAGAACTGTGGCATTTGGTGCTTCTCCTTTAACCTACACAGGTAAAGATGAATTTCTGTTCAAATAGGTAAAAGGTTCTCCCAGCTGAGAAGGAGAGAATCCTGTTAAATCCTCAGCCATTATTATTATGGGGACAGAATACTGCTTATTAAAACATTGCCAGAGATACATATGACCTTAATAACAACAGAGGGAGGATGCTGATGAGAGGATTGGATCAAAACAGTAAAAGGCTAATGCTGTGGGACAGGGAAAGTGAAGCAGATCAGGGTATCACTGTATTATATGACAATGAAAAAAAATTACACATGTTCTTCAGCTTGTTTCACAGCAAATGTCTTATTCGGGAAGTAGATTCTGACTGATACTGGTACAGAATAATGTGTACACCATTTGCAGAGAGTGTAATACGCTGTCTTGGACTGAAAAAGGTATGACCATTTGTGACATTTTTTATGTAAGCCAAATGTTTGATACAGAATGCTTACAGATAACAATTCAATCACCTAGCCTTAAACACAGGAAGTAAAAGCAGGTTTCAAATGAGCAATCCATGAGTGAGCATGTTATGCAGTAATTTAAAAGTGCAAACATAATGTGACTGTATGGAATTATAGAATTTATTACCTTGGAATAGTCCCCTGAGATCATTGAGTCCAGGTGAATCTAGCACTAAATCATTTCCTTAAGTGTCACATCTATCTTTTAAATACTTCCACAAGTGCTGTCTCAACCACTGTCCTAGGAAACACGTAAAAAAACTTTACAGTCCTTTCAGTAAAGAATTTTTGCATAATACCTAATCTAAACCTCCCTGGCACAACTTGAGGCCATTTCCTCTTGTCCTATTCTTGTTTCTTGGGAAAAGGGACTAACTACCGCCTCACTTCAACCTCCTTTCTGACAGCTGCAGAGACTGATGTCACCTCAGCCACCTTTTCTCCAGTCTAAACACCAGTTCCCTCAGCTGCTCCTCATAAGACTTGTGCTCTAGACCCTTCACCAGCTTCATCACTCTTCATTGGATACCTCAATGTTGTTTATGTAGCAATGGGCCTAAAACTCAACACAATGTTCAAGGTGCAATCCCATTAGTGCTAAGAGGATAATCATTAGACTGCTCCTTCTGGCCATGATATTTCTAATAGAAACATGGATGCTGTTGGCCTTCTTGTCCTCCTGGGCACACTGCTGCCTCCTACTCAGGTAGCTATCAACCAACACATCCAGGTCATTTCAACCAGGCAGCTTTCCCGCCATTCTTCCCCCAGAATTTTATAGTCACCTGATGGAACCCAAAACAACTTCCTCTAAAATTTTTTTTGCATTTTTTTTATGTATATATAAGTATTATATATTATTTTTTCTTACCAAGAATCTTGTATTGAGGAAGAGGAGTACAGTCTGTCCCTGCTATGTCTTTAGTCCTTTCCCCTCCAAAGAGAAGTATTTCCCTTTATGGCCTCTTATGCCCAGCCAATTATCCTCTGTCTCTTAGGTGACATTTAGCATGATTTGGGTGAAGAGTTAAGTCATATATATTTAGATTGCACTGCTCTAGGCTCATT
>VXBP01001450.1:24509-42185 GCA_013400115.1 Rhinopomastus cyanomelas
CAAAGATCTTTCTTCACTTAGCCAGAACAGGGCCAACTTATCTTCACAAGGCTCCCTCCATTAGCATCATTAACACAAGTTCAAGGAATCTTCTTCCCTAGAGATAATGTAGGAACTCATGCTTGTGAAACCTTCCAAGTGCAGAACCCATCACTTGGCCTTGTAGAACCTCATACCATTGGCATCAGCCCATTGATCTAGCCCGTCTATATGTTCTGTTGCAATTAGTAAGAATAATAACAAATAATTATTTATATATTTATATACAGGTTATGGAAATGTGTAATGTGGTGTAAAATTAAGGAATGTAATAATGGTAAATAAATGTATTTCCTTATACAGTGTGACTTCTTTCTGCTAATGGTAATCAAAGGGGGATTTTTTATGATTCTGAATAAAGCTGTTATAATTCTTCCACTAGTTCCTCAGTTGTTGTGATCCCTGCAATGGTTTATACCTAAGAGCTGTTTTAAAACCTGAATAGTATTATCATCCTTTTAAGTAGTACAAGGTAAGTGGAGATAAAAAAAAATAAAGTTGAGTGCAGTTACAGGTTGATTGATTTTAATGTAAGTAGCTCGCCTAATGTTTGAATTTTTAAAGTATACGCTCATACAAATTGAAGTCCTTGAGTATCTAAAATATCATTTGCAGTCCTGTGAGCCATAGCTGCATCTGTAATAGTTGTGCTGTCTTTGCCGATTGTCAGTTCCACTTAAATGTTGAAGAAAAGAGTAAACCCAGTTTGGAAATTCTATTGGCTTTTTTTGTTTTCACTTATGTCTAAATGCCTGGTACAAAAACCATTTATAAGCAGTATCTTACTTGCAGTCATGAGCAGTAGAGCTAAGATCAATTAATGACTCTTCTGGTTAATGCCATTCATCTACATTTATCACAAGCTTCTTAATCTTCTTCCTTTGCAGAGGTTTCCTTCAGTATGCCAGGATGACTATGGGTCTAACACTGCATGGTTTAGTGTAAACACTGATCAGCGAATGGAAGGACTGTTCTTAATATATTAGTTTGCATCCAGTTTATTTTGTCATGGGTATCTATAAAAATTGCAAATACCATGTTTGCCTATAATGGCTTCTTAAGAGTTTAGAAATGTCACAAAATGTTGTCAATTGTATAAAATATTGTTTATGGATTTATAGCACAGCTTAGTCACTTTGTACTTACAGTGCTATGTAATTTATTGAGTTTGAATCACTATTTTGTGTGTGCATATGTTTGTGCATGATTTAGCAAAGTGAAAGAAAAAAACTCAGGGTAAATTCAAACCTTTCTTGCAAATAAATTTTTTACAGCAAATAAATTTTGTTTTTCTCTTCTTCTTCGGTTATCAAAGATGTTATCAGTCAGTTTTTCAGAAATGATTGTGTTAATAACTGAGCAGTATTTGTGCTCTCTTTCCATTTCACAGAAGATCAGGTTAAATACAGTCAGCTACAAATTTTCTGTGACAATAACACTCTACCCTGCATACTTGAACAGATATTAGAGAATGAAATCAATAGTCTATCTCCTTCAATCATCTTTATGGTATCTGACACCTCAGAGTCTAGTGAGGATTAAGCCCTGTCTTTTAGAGCTTGTCTCTAAACCAAAAGTAACCTCATTTTGCTCACAAGTGTTCAGAAGAAGGCCCTGGACTTATGACAACAAGGCAAAAAAGTTATCTTGTACTGTCACCTTCACCAGGAACCAGGCAAAAACCTGGAAACTTTTGGTTTACAGTAATAGAGCCAATAATAGAAATCAGAGTGAAAACAGTGTCTAAAGCTGATTGTGTTTGTCGTATTGCAGGTTTGAGCTTGGACTAAAATGTGCTAAAAACTAAAGGAGAAAAAAAGCTCTGTTTGGTGGAATATGGTAGAACTTTCTGCAAACTACCATCTACAGTCTATAGGACATCTTGAAATTTTGCTGGAATAGATTCTTCGGGGATTTATTGACAACTGTTACCACCGTTAACAACACCAGTATTTCATCCGTCTACCCACAGGGCCTGAGAATATTACAGTGTACTATATGTTCCTTCAGAAGAATTGCAGTTTTGAGGTTTCACTACATTTCATAGAACAACTCTAGCTGTTAGATTAAGGTTTATTGTTAGGACACACTAGATAAGGATCCATATTTCTTCACCCAGGTGATTCCAGAAGTAGTCTGGAGGAATTCTGCCCCATCATCTCATGGTAATGGTGTAGACCACTAACTGCCTGATAGACTACACATGTATTTTAATCGTATTTGCTTTATGCGTAAGATATAAATCTACCAGCAATAGTCTCCTGCTTCTGTACTAACGAGCTATGATGCACTTAGTCAAATTGTAAAAGTACAGTAAAGGTTATTATATTTTGAAATTAATATACTGTAATGACTTCCTAGTGTTTGCATTTTTTAAAACCTTCCAGGTTCAAAGCATTGAGCAGGGTCTGCTCCATTTACAAAATGATGGAAATTGCCTAAGATTCAAGTGCAGTGGGCAAATACAAAATGGAATGTTCATGATGAGCGGTCCTGTATATAGAGTCATATGATATTTACAGAGCAAGAATCTACTGTACCAAGCACAGAGTATTAACAGATCCACTTCTGATAATCAGCTGTCCAGCGAAAACACTCAGTAATATTTTTTTCTTAAGATTAATTAGTTCTTATTTCGGAAAATCTCCAGTAAATATTCTGGGGAAAAAAACCCCAGTGTTCCATGACCTTTTGTAATGTCCTACATACTGCTGAGGAAGACTGCTGACTAGCTTGTTTTTGAGTACAATTCTGAAATACAGTATGAGAAGGTAAGTTATTGCTACAGGGTTATTTATGGTAAATATTAGCCATTTTTATGGACACTGGGGTGGAAGGACTAGCTCTTTTCAAGTGACTGCGTAACTAAGAGGGTAGCTTTCCAAATATGCAAGAGAACAGGGATATATATTTGGTCAGGGTGTGATTTAGTGGAAGTATTCCAGACAGAGGTTTGCAGGAGGAAAACCGGCCCCACGATGAGAAACCCAAGTTAGTCCTTGCTCTCCTCTAGCTGCTCTTTGTCAAGATATGTTCTGCATTGCAGAGACTAAATCTTGACAAGCGAGCAACTGTTCTACAGCTTAAACTTTTACAGGAAGGCTAAAGCATTTTTTCCATGCTGTACATGAGCCATGGATTGAATCTTGACTCCGAAGATAACACTTCCAGTGCATGTGCAGGTTTGTGCTAAAGGTGCTTTTAAGCTCATATTTTGCTATCTAAGAAGGTCTCTTGTTCTTTAAACACTTTCTCCAGGATAGGATACAGCACAAAGAGCTAACAAACATGTAGCTTGACTTGAAACTTTTCTTTGTGAGGGAAATTTGTGGCAGAAATGGTCTTGCAGGGCTTTGTGCCCTTACCCTCTGCACTTTCTCTTCCATTTGGAAACATGCAAGGCATACTTGGTACATACTTTGGAGTAGCAGAGCAGAGGTCCTCACTGTCTCTGGGAGAAAGGTATTTCTCTGTGAACAGAACCTGTCCACTCTGCCCCATGTCAACATCAGCATTCACAGCAATGCAACGCCAAGGTGCTGTGTGTGACCTCTCCTCTGTGGTGCTCTTCCTTGTGAGCAAAGAGCCCCTTTATTCAGATGAGGACTCATCCCAGATGCATGTTACAAGCTTAAAAACCCATGGTGCTGCATAACCTTGCCTACTGGGTTGTAAAAGTAGCATCTCACAGCAATTTCCCTTAGGGTACAGAGACCCTGTACTTACACTTTCTTTTTGCAGCAGTAGTTGAAACATTCCACTTTCAGTCCTAAATATTCCTAGGAGCTGTTTTAAAAACAAACAGCTGAAGGACATATTAGAGCTTGCCTTTGGATTTTTCACAAAAAAAAAACAAACAAAAAACCCACCATTAATACTGAGAAATCTGCCTCATTCAAAAGTCCTATTTGACACTGCTGCTGGAGAGAAAGTGTAAATCTTACCCCCTGAGTGCAATTTTGAGGGTCTGAATCAAACAAACTCCATTATTATGCCACATTTTTCGTACTTGATATCTACTGCATTTTTGCTAATATTAGATCTAAATATTAGATCTAAGGGGGGAATTTCTGTGCTAGCAGAAATGAGCACAACTCCATCAGTTCAAATAGAGCTATGCTGGTTTATGCCCACTGGGGATTAGGCTCACTGAAGGATTTGCAAGCTTTTTAAAGTTAAAGGAACAGACTTGTTCTGTTTAGCTGTTGAAAGAAAGGGAGAATTATAGGCACAGATTAGTACAAACTACAGCTTTAAATGAGAAACTGCAGAATATTTGGAGGGTTTAAAGACTTATTGGGAAAAAAATCTACTACATCTGTTGAGAAACAGCCTGCGTATGCATACTTTATGTGTATTCCAGAATTATTCAGTAGGTGGCAGTTAAAAGCCTAGATGAGCTTTGCAGTCGCCATTTAGCCAGCAGCACCAGCAGAGGCTCGAGTCAGTCCATCTCATCTGTAAAAGCAGAAGGCAAGAGATAGGCTGCAATCGAACCAACAAAAGCAATAGCCACGGTCGACGTGCTGGGGAGAAAGCAGGAGAGAAGCAAGAAGACCAGAGCACCGAGAGGCTCCAAGCACACAGTGAGCAGTGGTAACTGCAGGGCGTCAGGGAACCGAGCGACAGAGCTGCAGACCCCTAGATTGAGACAGGGACTCCTTTCTGGTAGAGGAAACCCAGAGCAGAGAGTGTGAATAGCTGGTGCGATGACAGGCAGAAACTGAAGAGTATTTGGAGCTTTCTCTTCATTCACAGGTAAATTTTTTCCCATTATTTTTCTGTGTTCTCATACAAAAAAACCCCCAACCCTCACTAACCGCTGAGATTACAGATCCTTATTTCCCTTGGTCAAATTCCACAGTCTTCACTCAAGCAGAATTTGCACTGAAGTCGGTAAGAGTTTTTGCATGAATTATGACAGCAAGATTTGATCTAAGAATTTATCTTATACAGAGAACTTGGCATGTTATAAGGTGTGGCTGACTAGGAAGGCAGAAGGTGGTCATATGCATACTGAGTTAAACATCATTTGTCTGTGTGCTGAGGTGTCAGCAATGGCTTCACAACCTTTTCATTAAACTGTGTTTCATTAAAACTCAGTGTGCTGAATTTTGCCCTGATTTAGCACTGCCACTGCAATGGTTTAAGAAGAGATTAATTTTTTAAAAGAAAAAGCTACATTTGAACTTAGGTGATGAAGAAACACAAAAATGTTAAGTCTGAATAAAATAACACCAAGTGTCACTTTCTTTGAAACAAATACAACTTTGCGTCATTCTAGTAACAGGCAGGCAGTATTTTATTCATTCAGTTGATTGTGCCTCAGTGTGAAGGAAAGAAAATAAATCATGTAAGGACATTCTCAGATGTCTGCGTTACTGAACACAGATTTGATAATGTTTTCTCTCTTATTCTCTTCTCCCTGAAATGTGGAATGTTCTGTACGTGGCAGCATGCAGTCACAGCTGAGTGGGCACAGAGTGGAGCAAAAAGGTTTAATAAATTGTATTTTTAAAGCATTTTCTGAATATCTTGTTTTCACAAGTACCTAGTCACATGTGAATACGTATGTGCCTGTTTATAAATGCACACACCTGTAGGCATGTAATGTGTGCATCCCCATGCCTTTCCGTATAAATGAAGATGTTACACCTTTGCCAGGGTTTATAGTGTACTGTATGTAGAAGGGTTGTAAGTCTCACAATTTTTAGTTCTGGTCAGAGGGCTCATTTGGCTCCTCTGGTTTCCCTTTCCCCATGACGTCATATTTTCTTTTTATTACTTTTCTGACTGACGAATTTCACCCCTCTACAGCAGCTGGCCCCCAGGGCCCAGGTATGCTTAAGAAATGCAGTAGTGCCACCATTCAGGGTCTATGAAATGTGGTATTCCTCCAGGTTTCATGCTCTATCCTGTATTGCACACCACATTTCTGAGACTCTTTCTTGAAGAACTGCTTAAACTCAAAACTGGTTCAATTAAGCAGCTGCAAATCAATGTCCCCATGGAACTGGGGAGTCATTGTGATGTATATCTGTTTATCTTCATCCTAGGGAAGCGAGAAGTAAAATGTGTATAAATGGGCTCTGAGTACACTTAGGCTGGAACGTTTCAAGCTGTTAGAGCAGCAAGGTACTGGAATTAGCTTATTGTTGAAGTAATAGAAAGATAAGTCTCTAAATGTGTTTCAGTTAGGATTTGATGCAGTGGATTATGTGCAATGGTCACCTGCAATGGGAGAGAATTGTATTTGGAAGTGTAAAGGTATTTTTCAGGACTGTACTCTTTTCACTGGAAGTAGCCTGTGTTAAAAAGTCTCTTTGCAAATAGGTCAAGGTCTTTGGAAACACTGTTTTCCACACCAGAGCAATATGAAAGCGTATTTCTCTTTTAGTTTGTGCTGCACTGTTGTTTGCACCAGGAGGTACACACAAAACCTAATGGTCATCGTACTGAAAAATAACAGTATGGCACAGAGTGGAGTTCTTTGGAAGACGGTTGGAGTTCAGAGGCACGCTCCCTCTGACCAGATGATCAAGATTACATTACATTGTCTCTGTAGTGCCAGCAAAAATAGTGGATAATATATAAACTGGTTTAGATTGTTCTGGAAGTCATTACTCATGCTGTTATTAATTTCCTTTGCAGATCATCTGATAGCTTTCTTTCATGCTAACCAACACTACTGCCCATTAAAAGTTCCTGCAGTAGAATGTGCAAAAGCAGAGATTCACACTTCCATTGTGACACAGTTTGCACTACTGCCTCAAGCTTAACTTCTTTTTAAAACCTGCAATAAACAGAATTACATTCCTTCTAATAAGATGAAAAGTGAATATGGAATTGAACTCAGTCTCTAGGAGCACTGACTGAGTTCAATTCCACGTTCACTTTCTGTCTACTTCTTTCACTCTGTACCTTTATACTTTTCTGCCTATTTTATGTTTTTTATTTTCATGCTGCATCTGATTGCTTCCAATTAACGATGTACGTCAGTAACTATTCTGTAATATATAAAAAGTTGCACTTGAATATTCCAGTTCCCACACTACATCTAAGTACAAGGCCATTTGTGCACTTAAAACTGAAATAATCTGGAATATTTGGTTTGATGTGCAGAGCTGATTCCAAACGTCTGTTACTTTCCCCTTAATACTTAGTAATACTAATTACTAGGCCTAATTGAACAATTATCACTATTACATTGAGGAATAAAAGTGGCAATTTTATGAAACATGAATACATAATTTTAGCAATATTACTTTCCCTTTTAAAGAAAAAATTCCCTTAAAATTACCGTGGAAAAAAGTTATTGGGACTTTTTTTTTTATTTGTAATTTTCAACTTTCCACCAAAACAAAGAGTTCTAAATATCGTTGAACAGACAGTGTGGCTGCATTCTTATCGCTGCACTAGGGTGAATATGTGCATTAAATTATCTTACCTGACGGCTGAAAAGGCAGTGGAAAAGACTCAATGGCTAACAATGCAACTGTAGAGATGAACTGAAACCATTTAAATTTTTTTGCCTTTTTGGTAATGGAAATACAGATTTTTCTTCAATCACAAAATTCTGATTACTATATAATTTGGTATAATTAGTATGAAAGGGAGACTAGAGCGAAGTGTCAGATAGTGTGTGTCAAATCTGTGACACAGCAACATTTCTACTCACATCGAGGTCAGGACCACCTCCTCTCAAGTGAATAAATTTGAGTTAAATGTTAGATTTCTGTGTCTGAGATGAAAGTCAGTCTCTGCTTTCTCTGTGCAGGGCTGCAGTATGCTATCACAGCAGAATTTGATCAACTGCACCCTGACTCCATTTAATAGAAATTGTTTTAATTTAATTTGATAAATGTTAATGAAGTTATGACAGCCTTTTAGCATTCTCTTTAAGACATGTATGTAGTAAAGCAGCAGCATGAAACATGAAAATTAGTTTTTGACGTGCAGATGTTTCATTCTCGAATGTCCAGTAGTTATGACTTGAAATTAACATGCAGCTAAGAAAAGGACTGTTAGCCTTTTTAATTTTTAACTTTATTTTTATCTGTTTGCTGTATTCCCTGAAAATCGAGTCTGACAGGTTTTATCATTTCTGAGAAGTAATTTAAATAACGAAATACTGGGTACCATCATGAGCTAAAATATTCCAAATTCAAATGAAAACACTACAGGTTCCCCAGTTTGTTCACTCAAACACTAAAATGCCACCAAGTGTTACCGAGAAAGTATTTTTAAAATTTTTTCAAGTATTGCTTTTATGGTTCTTACTACTACTACAAGTACAAGATATATTAAAAGAGGTACTTAAAACCTGCCTGCCTATGTTCCTGTGTGATCTACTCTAGGAGAGCCTGCTTTGGCAGGGGTGTTGGCCTAAGTTATCTCCAGAGGTCCCTTCCAACCCCTACCATTTTGAGGTTCTGCCATTCTGCAAAGGCTAAAGCTAGCTTTCTTACTTCAGAATAGAAAGTGCTGAAACCTAGGACAGTGCTGAAGATTAGCATGAAATTGTTTTTCTGTTTAAAAATAAAATAAAAAGAACTGTAAGGAAATTGTCCAATTCTGTGAAACTCCTAGCATTAAAATAGTTTATCTCCCCAAACCAGGTTAAAATAAATTGCATATCATAGACATCAAAGAGGTTTTTTTGAACATTTAGAAACTTCTGTCAGAAAGCCAACGTTTCTTTATCATACCACTTATAAGTTATCCTTTTATTGTTGGATTTGAACAATTTAGTAGGTCTCAGAGGCTTCTTACCAGTGCCTGGAAGCATACTGACAGTGGGAATGCATTATTTAATTGTTTGTCAGGGATTCTTTGGGGTCCTGAACTCTCCTGCAGTAACCTATTCATAAGTTATTGCCCAACAAGCCACCTGTATTTTATTGGCTGGCAGAGCTTTTGAAGGTCGTACAGATGCTGTTATTCTCCGTTGAAGCCACATTGTATTGGATGTATGTGTTAACTGGGCTGTGGAAGAGTATCAGAACAGCTCCAGTGCTCAGGATAACAATCAAGCTATCCTTTCCAGTCCAGCAAAGAAAATTAATTATATGAGTTATATTCATAATAAGTTGGAAGCTCTTAACATTCCATAATTCTGCTTCTGTAGAAGATTTATTAAAATAGTCTCAATTAACGTTACAAAATTAAGGACTACACTGGCAAGGCAAAAGGACCACTGATCTTTCTACAGTTTTCTCTGCTGGAGAAAAATAAGTCTCCCATGGACACATGTTTCTTCTGTGTAAATATACACATCTCAGTGGAACTATCATGTATCTTACAATATATATAATTTAATATGAAAAGCACCTAGAGTTAAATGCCTATTTGGGAGATTTTCCTTCTCAGTTGAAGGATTTTTAAGTGTTTCTTAAGTTTTTAACTTTCTTCATTCAGGAAAAATTAAAAGCTACACCTTTTCATAAGATACAGACTAAAAAGTAACCTATTTTGGCTAGTGGACATCTGGAGAAGCAGAAGTTCCCTGGAGCACGTGAAGTCATAGCTAATTGCCAATAAGGGTATTTTCCTATTATAAATCAATGTGACTGAATGGTCAGACTGACTCCTCTGATCCGACATTTATGAGTAACAGATTTTCATTAATAAACATCCTGCTTTACCCAGTGACAAAATATCCCACATGATGAAAGGAAAACAAACAACTTTGTAAACTGATTTTTCCGCCTTTACTTAGGCCAATTAAATCTATTGAAAACTAAGCAAAACAATACAGTTTTTTTTAAGCTGGGGAGAAAACGAAAACATTGCATGCAGCATTGCCCTGTTGTTTCTGTGTGTGAATTCACAAATATTTAACTATACATATACAAAGACTTCTTTGTGGCAATGTTTTCATAGTATATCAGGTCATTCTGAAAGATCTTGGGCAACAACAGAATCCCATTTAAACGTGCCCTTGTTCTGAAACTCTTTGTTGGGTCAGGACCAGCACCTTTTGTATTTTCTGCACAGGAATGCTCAGCAGAGAAGGGAATTTCCTTCTCTGGGGTGGGAATATCTCAGCAGAGTCCTTATCCGTGGAGGTATTTATGAGTAATGCAGACATGGAGCTGAAGGATATGATGTAGTCAAGGGCTTGTCACTGTTGGGTTATGATTGGACTTCATTATCTTAGAGGTCTTTACCAATCTGGCTGATTCTGTGAATCAACAGACCCTTTTGTATTGTTCGTTCTTCTAATCACTAGTTCTAATCTCAGGAATCTGTACTATGTATAGCCCCTATTTTTTTGCCAGTTCTCTCATGCCTATCAAAACTATTTCTGCCACAATCTCTAACTTAGCCCAAGAGCTAGGGAAGATTTTTCTTACTGTGACAGCTATGTGTTTGGAGTTTTTGTTTTAGCAAGAAATCTGTTTTATATGTTAATTTATAGGGCTTCGAGCAATTCTGAAAAAGCATTATTTTGAGAATGAGGTTTCCAGCATCGGTGTGATGAAGATATGACAATGTGCTCAAGCAGAGCAACACATCTGTGACCACGATTGGACTCTATCTGATTTATATACAGAAGTTCTTAGGACAATATTCTGTTTTGTGTGTGAATGCAGAACAAAACTGCAACAAATTATTCTGAAAATCCTTGTCCTTTCTATTAGCTGTTGCTTTCGCTTTAGTTAGAAAATTCCAAATTATGTATTTCCTATGTAAATTCAAGTAATTTAAACCTTGTAAAGTTTAAAAAAGTCCAACTGAAGTTTGAACGTGTGCTTCCTATGAATGTGTTGACTACAACAACATCTCCAGAAAAGTTGGAAAGGGATTTTTTATGGGGCTGTAGTGATAGGAGAATGGTTTCAAGCTAAAAGAGGACAGATTTAGATTAGATTTTAGGAACAAATTCCTCACTATGAGGGTGGTGAGGCACTGGAACAAGTTGCCTATGGGGTCATGAATGCCCTCTGCCTCAAAGTTTTCAAGGACAGGTTGGACAGGGCCTCGGGCAAACTAGTCTAGTAAGAGGTGTCTCTGTCTATTTTAGGGGGGTTAGAACAACATGATCTTTGAGATCCCTTCCAACCTAAGCCATTCTATGTTTCTATAACTCTATGATTCTGTGATTCTATGATCTGACTGTGACATTGCTTTCAGAAAATAAATTAAACACTACAGTGAAGACAGGGTGTCAAAGTGCAAGTTTATGACATGTAAGTGTATTTATTATTTTTTATTTCCATAGAAGATGCCATTTTGTCTATAACTCAGTCTAGTCTGCTTTCTTCTAGATTGCCATATCATCAAGTTAGCACTGATTTTTTTCTCAAGCTAGAGTTGAGAGGAACTCGGTCACTTTCTGCTATGGCCTCTTATACTATCCAGCTTTTAACTGAATCTGAAAATAAATCTCCCTGCAACTCCAAATCCTCTTTTTATTCATACTGGGATTTTGCCCACACTTGGTAACTACTACACAGATCTTTACTGAAATTGTGAAGCTGCTTTCAGTGTCCAGTAGTTGAATGCTGTTTAGCCAACTTGACTTGTTACATTGAAAGATTCACATATCAGTCTAACTGCTGCGTCTACATCGACCTGTCAAAAACCACTGATTTTCTTAATCTTTCATCCTCTGTAAAAAACCTGTATATCATGAGTTCTATACACAGAGAATGTTTGATTAGACTACAGTTAAGCACATGTTAAAAACCGGATTAGAACAATATACACAATTAAAAACTTTCTTAAGGACTTTGCTGAGCTGGGACCTACAGGTAGCTGTCATCTATACACTATAACGGTGTTTTCCATAGACTCATGTGACACTAGCTTAGCTTTCTTTCAGTAAATCAGGATGTTAGTACTTGGCCTTTCAGAGCTGGAAATCTTGAAGCAGATTTCATCTTCACTGCTCATGCAGTATTACCATTATTTAGAAACACTGTTCTTCACTACCCTCCAGTGTTTATTGAACTCAGGGTTAAAATTGGACAAGAGTCAGTGACCAGCTGCAAAACTGGGTCTTGCAGTCACTCCTATTGTTATCTTTCATAGTAACACAAAGAACAAACTATTACTATGAAACAACAGTAAACTTGATCCTAGTCTGAAAAGTTTCTGGAAACAACTAATTTAATTAATTATCAACTTTTCAGCTGCAGCAGCATAATTGTCTTTCCTAAAGCAGTGAGATGCTTTTCAGAATGTTCTCATTTAGTGGAGCAACTGTAGACTAATTATTTTTAGGAATAAAACAAGATTCTATCTTTAAACTGCACTCGTGACAGTTCAAGAAACCAAGGGAAGTCTTAGGTGAGATCCCTGGCACTGCATAAACATCTTGGGCAAAACACAGTAAATTGCTGTGTTCACTTCCCGTCTCACACTATCAAGTGAAAAACATTTTAGCAGTTCAACACTTTGTGGTGTTTTGTAGGAAGAAGGTGTGATCCATGACATCTGACACACCTTCATATATCTTTGGCCAATGAAGGAATCTAAGAAGGTAACAGTTATTAATAAATCCTGTTATCAAAAAATGTCTGGATTGGCTCTGCTAATAAAAATACTAGAAACTGGAATTAAAGTCTGGGGAATTTACAACTATTTAGATCACAGAATCAAAGAACATGTCTAGACATTGCTAAAATACCTCCGGTGATGGTGACTAACCCACCTCCTTGGGCAGGCTGTTCTAGTGCCTGACCATTCTTTCAATGAAGAGTTTCTTCCTAATTTATAATCTAAATCTCCCCTGCCACAACTTGAGACAACTTCCTCTGGTCCTGTCATTCACTTGGGAGAAGATGTCAACATCCACCTCTCTACAATCTCCTTTTAGATAGTTGTAGAGGGCAATGAGGTCTCCTCTCGTCTTCCTCTTCTCTAGACTAAATAACCACAGTTCCCTCAGTATCTCCTTGTATGACTTCTTTTCTAGACCATTCACAGCTTGGTAGTTCTCCTCTGCACATGTTCCCGTGCCTTGATGTCCTTCTTATCGTGAGAAGCCCAGAACTGAACACAGTACTTGAGGTTAGGCCTTACCAGTGCTGAGTACAAGGGCAAAATAACGTCCCTACTCCTGCTGGCCACAATATTCCTGATACAAGCTAGGATCCTGCCAACCTTCTTGGCCACCAGGGCACAATGCTGGTTCATATTAAGTCAGCTGTCCACAGGCACCTCCAGGTCCCTTTCTGCTGAGAAGCTTTCCAGCCACTCATTTCCAAGCCTGTAGTATTGCCTGAGGTTGTTGTGACTGAAATCCACAACCCAGCACTTGGCCTTATTGTATCTCATACGATTGGCCCTGGCCCATTGATCCAGCCTGTCCAGGTCACTCTGTAGACCCTTCCTATCCTTGAGCAGATCAACACTCCCACACAATTTGGGGCTCTCAATCCCCATGTCTAGGTCATTAAGTAAGGGTATTAAAGAAGACTGGCCCCAAAACAGACGCCTGTGGGACACCGCTGATGACTGGCTGCCAGCTAGATTTCACCCTAGATTTCATAACTCTCTGGGAACAGCTATCCAGCCAATTTTTTACTCAGAGAAGTGTGTATTGATCTATGCCATGACTGACCAGCTTCTCCAGGAGAATTCTGTAGAGACAGTGTTAAAGGCTTTACCAAAGTTAGGTAAACAACGTGCACAGCTTTATCCCGACTCAGAAGGCAAGTCACATGGTCATAGAAAGAGATCAGGTTGGTTAAGCAAGACCTCCCTTTCATAAACCCATGCTGGCTGACCCTGATCCCTTGGTTACCCTGAACTTGCTGTGAAAGCTGACCCAAGATGATCCTCACCATGATCTTTCCTGGTACCAAGGTCTGGCTGACAGGCCTGTAGTTCCCCGGATCTTCCTTCTGGCCCTACTTGTAGACAGGCAGCACATTAGGCAGTCTCTAATCATCTGGTACCAACCCTGTTGACCAGAATTGTTGATAAATTATGGAGGGAGGAATGGTGAGCTCTCCCACCAACTCTCAGAGTACCCTTGGATTAATCCCATCCCGCTCCATAGATTTATGAGAGTCTAGGTGCAGAAGCAGATAATTAACTACTTGCTCCAGGATTAAGGTGGGGTTGTTCTGCTCTCCATCCTTGTCTTCTAGCTCAGAAAACTGAATACTCTGGGGGTACCCTGTCTGTTCACAAAAGATGGAGGCAAAGAGGGCATTAAGTATCTTCTCATCCTTGGCTGCAGTGTTCCCCCCTGCAAGGGATGGACATTCTCCCTCATTCTCTTTTTATTGTTGATGTATTTACAGAACCTTTTTTGGTTGTCCCTTATGTCAGTGGCCAACTTGAGTTGCAGCTGGGCTTTTGCCTTCCTCATTTTATCTCTGTATAACTTGACAAGATCTCAGTACTCCTCCTGAGTTGCCTGACTTCTTCCAAAGGCAGTAAACCCTCCTTTTCTTCCTAAGTTCCATCAAAAGCTATCTAGTCACTGAGGCTGGCCTTTTTCCCTGCCCTTTAATCTTGTGACATGTGGGAACACTCTGTTCCTGGGCTTTTAATATTTCCTTCTTGAAGAGCGTCTAGTCTTCCTGGACCCCTTTGCCCTTCAGGACTATCTTCCAAGGGAAGAGAACACAGTGTTCTGGACAGTCAAAAGTCCAAAGTAAATAAACATTCTGAAAACAAAGTATGATGCTGCAATAACTTCTTAAACTGAAATGTTTATGTGGCAAATCAAATTCAGGAAGAAGTTGTAGTCAAAATGCATAAATTTGTTACCCTCATTAGTGGTGTCAATCCGTACATAGCTACTCAAGTAGATTTCACTTGGTCAGTCATGTTCCTATTTTATGCTAATACACAAAGTAAAAGAGAAGGTATTTTGAATGAATGATCGTCTCTGGTCCAGGCTTTGTTCAAATATCAATCACACAGACATTAAAAGTGTCAAAATATTCTTCTTTGTGAACAAAGATTACAAGAACAGTACTTGCCTGAAACCCAGAGATGACATAAATCAGTGTTATAGCATTTATACAGTGAATAAGTTATAATTTACACTAGCTGCTGATCAAGAAGCTTGCAAACATTGCTTTCAAACACTGTTTGGGAATAGAAAAAATGCTTTCCACATGGACTAATAAGAAAAATATGTTTTGGCTGTTACAATTTTATCTTCAAATATGTCCAACCTTTCCTTGATTTGAAAAAGACAAAAAAGAAAAAAAAAAAAAAGTCATGTAGTGAAAGATTAAGACACTGAAAGTAGGAAACTGTCCGTTCTTTAAGTCTATGCTCATTGGTCGGTACAGTGAAAATACTACCTGAGAAATGCCCTTATACATACACAGCGGACAAGGAAAAACTCCTTGCAGAGCTCTCTTTCTCTCTTGCACGTTAACAATGTTCTGCTTTTCAACCTATAATATGGTGAAATGTCAGACTTACACCCATGGTAAAATCCATCCTATATATGTGTATTTAGTATTATACTTCCCTTGAATTTTTGTGTACTTTTATCATCACTGGATAGCCTGATGGACTGCTAATTAAAATTGATGAAAGCTTTTGAACTAAATGCATTGCTTATGCTTTATTGCATTTTTATCATAATGATGACAATATAAACAGAGACATCGCCTCAGGCTTAAAAAAAAAAATAAATCACTGACCACAGAACCGCACAAAGAACCGCAGAACATTAGGGATTAGAAGGGACCTCATCTAGTCAAATCTCCCTGCCAGACCAGGATCACCTAGAGCAGACATATGTTGATTTTACCTAAGGAAAAAGAGCTTTCAGGATATTAATACACAACATCTGACAGTTGCTCTGTTGCATATCAGACTGATGCAACACCATAAAACCTCAAGAACTGGATCAGTTAAGATGCAATAAAGCTTCTGAGTGTGTAAATGTCAGGTTCTTTTATAAAATGGATGTTACCCTGAAAGATAAAGTTGAGCCAAACAATTCCAAAGAAATTGTGTACTTTATGACCTGGTACTGATGAGAGGACAAATTAATCTTCACATTTCTTTCAATAAGATCTGAAACACACACACACAATGCTTACAACCCTGTGAAAGAGTTACCATTTCTGCTATTTAATAATGAGGACAATACTGAAGTCCTACTCTTTAGAGTCAGGTTTGTCAAGAGTAACAGATTTGGGCAATCAGAGTTTTGAAGTTCAAAGTATGTATTTGCCAAACTTGACAACATAAGCCACTTTAAAATGTTGTGAAGACACTCACACAAACTTTCTGCTAAGTGTACTATGTCTCCAGTCAAAGATCATCTGTTGTGAAACAAAGGTTAGAATGAAAAGGCGGACTGAATGTGAGAAGTCTCACTTTACCAAAATGTACTCTCTGCTCAGAAACGCAAGTGTAAAAATACACTGAAATGGGGCACACACTGCTGAAGAATTAGAAACATTTTTGGTGCTATTTGTGTCTTAGATGTCACTCAGGGGTGTTGTCCATTTCTAGTGAAGATAAATTGTCTAAGTATTGACAGATAGCATATTTACAGTAATTGGCTGGCACACACATGTGTAAATGTGTATTTCTACAAGCATTTGAGGCAACTTGCTCTAGAAACAGAAGAGTAATTGTTTACATCATTTTTTCAGGCCCTGTCCATGCTGAAATACCATTTTCTGGATGCAGCTTTGTATGTCGGGGGCTATTAGTCTAGTATAAATAATATGGCAACTCACCATGTTAATTTAAAATAAGTCATGAAGTGATGGAGGTGTTCTTTTGTTACTAGTCCAGGGTGGATGGCAAACCACTAATTTGCTACTGAGTTAAATCATTATGTAACCCACTGCATGTATCCTTCAATTATTACAACTACATCATTTGCATCACATTAGTTTCCTTTATTGGGAAAGATATCACAAAGTCAGCTCTCCACACTCGCTTGTATTAATGTCTGTCTTCTTTTTGTCACATTTTGCCTAGATTTTTCTCTCTGACTGAACAACAAACACACCAAGAATCATGCCTGAGCAAAGCAATGATTACAGGGTTGTTGTGTTTGGAGCTGGAGGCGTGGGAAAAAGTTCTTTGGTCTTGAGATTTGTCAAGGGCACTTTCAGAGAGAGCTACATTCCTACCATTGAAGACACCTATCGGCAGGTGATCAGCTGTGATAAGAGCATATGCACTTTGCAGATAACTGACACTACAGGGAGTCATCAATTTCCAGCCATGCAGCGTCTTTCTATTTCTAAAGGACATGCTTTCATTTTGGTTTACTCTATCACCAGCCGACAGTCCTTGGAAGAACTCAAACCTATCTATGAGCAAATATGTCAGATTAAAGGAGATGTGGAAAGCATTCCAATAATGTTAGTGGGGAACAAAAATGATGAGAACCAAAATCGAGAGGTGGACAGCAGTGAAGGAGAAGCTATGGCTAAGAAATGGAAGTGTGCTTTCATGGAGACCTCTGCCAAACTGAACCACAATGTGAAGGAGTTATTCCAAGAACTACTAAACCTAGAGAAACGCAGGACTGTGAGTTTACAAATTGATGGCAAAAAAAGCAAGCAGCAGAAAAGGAAAGAGAAGCTGAAAGGCAAGTGTGTGGTGATGTGAAAGTGCCCTGTCAGAAGTTAGTCCTGTAGTCTCACTTGTCTGACACTGATGTAAAACCTACAAACAGCAAACCAT
>VXBP01001450.1:42289-57121 GCA_013400115.1 Rhinopomastus cyanomelas
AGCCACATGCCAGTGGAGAGTGTCAGATTGTGTTGAAATGGCATCCCTATACAAGCAGAAAGATTCCCCAGGGAGGACTTGCAGGGGAAACCTCTTCAAAAGCCTCTACTGGTTCAAGCTCTACTGGTGAACAAACACATGGTGTAAGTAACGAATGAACATATAGTGTGATTAATGAATGAACACATGGTGTGATTAGTGAATGAAAATCCATTGAACTGGTGGTACCCTTGGAGAGGGGTCAGTGTAGTACACAAAGTTTTTATACAGATTACCAGATTAGTTGAGTGAAACCTTTCTGCATTACTATACTACTATTATAATGGTTTTTCCATTCACACACTACTAGACCTATTGCCTTTATATTGTCTGAAGGGTTTTATATTTACCTTTTAAACTCATTATTTGAACTGCTGTCTGTTTAGAAAAACAAATCCTGTATCTGGAGTTAGGGTCCACAACAGTCTATTAAGAGAACATTTGCCGGGATAAGTATTACAGAGTTTGTCAGATTAAGAGTTGAAGTCAGTACTGCGCTACAATGCAATACTACATTCAGAACAGAAAAAACCCATAAATTGTTTAAACCACTCTGTCAGGGGAAACTGCTCTTTTCAAGACCTTTGGAAGGAGAAAAAGCATACAAAGTGGGAGCTATACTTGATCTCTCTCCAAAGTTTTTTAAACATGAGTATGAATGAGTTCAGTACGTATCTTACTGAAAACAAAGTCCATAAAGACAAAAGAAGCACATACATTTTTTACAGGACACATCAAAATTGTATAACCTACAGTTTGCACTTTAGGAACTGCTTTGAAATAATAAAAATAAACTACTGTATTTTTGGTAAATGTCAAAATCACACTATGATAAAATGCAGTCAAGTAGCAGTAGTATTAGCATGCATGCTGTTGCATTATAAATACCTAGAAGATTTTCAGATCCAGTATTTGCATTAAAACTTGGTACCTTGTTTTTCTGAGTTACTGCTTGCTTACCTTCATTTTTCCAAACAAAAATGCAGATATTCCAATGGTAAGGTGATAACACACATTTCTTTGGGCAAGAATTGCTTTTAGCACTGTCTTCTGGAGCATGACTTTACACAAGGAGCACAACTATAGTCATTCTCTTAGCAANCAGGGAGTCATCAATTTCCAGCCATGCAGCGTCTTTCTATTTCTAAAGGACATGCTTTCATTTTGGTTTACTCTATCACCAGCCGACAGTCCTTGGAAGAACTCAAACCTATCTATGAGCAAATATGTCAGATTAAAGGAGATGTGGAAAGCATTCCAATAATGTTAGTGGGGAACAAAAATGATGAGAACCAAAATCGAGAGGTGGACAGCAGTGAAGGAGAAGCTATGGCTAAGAAATGGAAGTGTGCTTTCATGGAGACCTCTGCCAAACTGAACCACAATGTGAAGGAGTTATTCCAAGAACTACTAAACCTAGAGAAACGCAGGACTGTGAGTTTACAAATTGATGGCAAAAAAAGCAAGCAGCAGAAAAGGAAAGAGAAGCTGAAAGGCAAGTGTGTGGTGATGTGAAAGTGCCCTGTCAGAAGTTAGTCCTGTAGTCTCACTTGTCTGACACTGATGTAAAACCTACAAACAGCAAACCATGCAAGACCCTATCTGTCAGTATCTGTTTAAAAAGAAGTACTGAGAATTTGAAAAAGTTCATTACTATGGTTACTATGAAAAAACCCAACAATTAAACAATCATGTACTCTACCCATCAGTTAAAAAATTAGGAAGTAAAAGGAAGATACCTAATTTCATAATTTACAGAAGAAAAATGTCATCCTTAGCATAATGTGAAATGATTTTTGAAAGTCAAATTTTTATTATTTATATTTGCCTCAACTGCAAGAGAAGGCAATGTATAATCTTATAAGGAAAACAACAGTACTGAAGACACCTAGAATAGATATATATACATATGCATGATGGGTGGCATTCATCACCTTTTAAGAACAAACTGTGTTTGCTGTGGACAAACAATTCTGTGCAATTTTCAATACTGACTAGTGGAGCAGTTTGCTTAAGATGGTCTTGGATCTGCCAAATAAACAAACTATTTCACACTAAAAGGAAATTTGGGGATATCACAGTTTAAAGGAAAAGATATTCTCGCTACCCTCCATTAAATTTCTTTCTAGCACGATGCAGTGTTTGAACTGAAGTATGAAGAAACACCAACCCCTGTAGGAGAGATGAAGATCATCTCCTTTTGTGGACCTATACCATCAAAGATGACCTGTGCTTCTAGTCCCCATGTACTTCAGGAGAGCCACATGCCAGTGGAGAGTGTCAGATTGTGTTGAAATGGCATCCCTATACAAGCAGAAAGATTCCCCAGGGAGGACTTGCAGGGGAAACCTCTTCAAAAGCCTCTACTGGTTCAAGCTCTACTGGTGAACAAACACATGGTGTAAGTAACGAATGAACATATAGTGTGATTAATGAATGAACACATGGTGTGATTAGTGAATGAAAATCCATTGAACTGGTGGTACCCTTGGAGAGGGGTCAGTGTAGTACACAAAGTTTTTATACAGATTACCAGATTAGTTGAGTGAAACCTTTCTGCATTACTATACTACTATTATAATGGTTTTTCCATTCACACACTACTAGACCTATTGCCTTTATATTGTCTCANAATACTACATTCAGAACAGAAAAAACCCATAAATTGTTTAAACCACTCTGTCAGGGGAAACTGCTCTTTTCAAGACCTTTGGAAGGAGAAAAAGCATACAAAGTGGGAGCTATACTTGATCTCTCTCCAAAGTTTTTTAAACATGAGTATGAATGAGTTCAGTACGTATCTTACTGAAAACAAAGTCCATAAAGACAAAAGAAGCACATACATTTTTTACAGGACACATCAAAATTGTATAACCTACAGTTTGCACTTTAGGAACTGCTTTGAAATAATAAAAATAAACTACTGTATTTTTGGTAAATGTCAAAATCACACTATGATAAAATGCAGTCAAGTAGCAGTAGTATTAGCATGCATGCTGTTGCATTATAAATACCTAGAAGATTTTCAGATCCAGTATTTGCATTAAAACTTGGTACCTTGTTTTTCTGAGTTACTGCTTGCTTACCTTCATTTTTCCAAACAAAAATGCAGATATTCCAATGGTAAGGTGATAACACACATTTCTTTGGGCAAGAATTGCTTTTAGCACTGTCTTCTGGAGCATGACTTTACACAAGGAGCACAACTATAGTCATTCTCTTAGCAAAAATTCTGACACCATTAAAATGAAGTGTAGAACTCCTACTGGTTTCAAAGAAGACAGAGTTTTCTGTGTTTACTTCATTGCATTGGAAGATAAAATAGAAACCATGAAAAAATGCTACAGTTCTTCTTTAACAATAAATTTCTGTCTCTTACACAATGCTTTTTCTCCATACATGCAAAACATTTTACAAAAAGGACAGCATCATTATCTTAACTTCTCAGGTGGTAAAACTGAGGCACAAAATTGAAGAAGGAACTGTACATAGTTTAGCCAGAAGACTAGTGGCAGACACAGGAACAAATGCAGATGTCCACAGCTGTAGTACAGTGCTCACTCTGTGTTTGGTCAGACTCTCTCTTCACACTCTTACATAGTTTCTGAAACACCTAGGTATCTACAGCTAAGTGCAGCTTTTTCTTGTCAGTCTGTCAATAGATCAAACAGTATTTCCAGATCAGGGATGCAAAAAGTACTGTGACTAGGAAGACTTTTATAAATATTTATACACCTACATTGTTTGTAAGCAAGAGGCTGACAAGACTCATCTTCACGGCATTGGATTCCATTAACAGAACTAGAAAAACAACAGAAAGACCACACTTACTGAATAACGGGTCATACACGGAGGTCAGCAGTACAGTGGTCTCCTGCTGATGTTAACACACCAGTGCCAAAGGTCATAATGCATGGCACATGCCTACACAGCCAGCATGGAATAATGACAGAAATTCAGATATGTAAGAAAGGTCATAGACTAAGATCCTTTTTACATTATTACTTTAACTGGAGGAATTATTTATACAGTCAGTAACCTTGCAGAAATACAATATAGGGGATCTGAATTACTCAAAAGCCTTTGACTGCAAGGATATTACAGGCTGAATTTTGGCCCTGGACTTGTTTTGAAAATGTCTCATCTAAAGAAAGGGGTAATTGTATGGCAAAGATAGAAATAAGTAGCTGCCAGTTGTTAGGCTTAAGAATCATTTGTTTTAAGTCCTAGTTAATTCTTCATCTGCTACATAATAAGCCATGAGCTCTTTCATGGGCTTGCATGTATCAAAGCAAGGCCAGTATGGAAGCAATATTACTCATGGACTATAGATTTGGAAGCGAACGTATTTTATACCCTTGCATTGTAGTCTTAGTTTATACTACTAGATTAAACATATCTTATGTATTTGTGAGATGATTTAAAACATTTGTTTAGCTGTTACTGATACAATTTATTTTTTTTAATACAGGGAAAAAACTGTAAGTTAAATAAAGAAAATATACAGATTTATTACATTTTCGTTTTATTTTGGAATGTGATGCCAGTATAATAAACTCTTTAAAATGTACAGAAAAAGTTTGCATATTCAAAACATGAAAATTACAGTGAAATTTAGCACTTAGAGAATGTGATCTAGATAAAATGACTCTTTACAATGCATGACTTTTGTATGTGTATAGGAAATATTAAAATATATAGTTATAATGAAAATACTATGTTCTGATTACATTAGCAAATACTTTATTCAAAAGCTCTGGATATGAAGTCATTTGTGCCTACAAGCTTCTGTGTTTCTGGTGGTGGTCTGAAGAAACAAAATAAAGTTTGAGATGGAAACACAAGTTTGGAAGAATCTTGTTGGTGCCTGCATTGTGCTTGTTTTATATTAAGTATGTACTTCTCAAAATTTGAAAAGGCAATTCTTTAACATAAAATAGATTTTTACATGTTAAGAATGTCCTAAACATTTCAGCCATATGAGCCAGACTCCTGATAATTTCTGTAGAACTGTAAAAATAAATACTAGGTGTTTAACACAGGATCGTATCTAACATTTACCTTTCTCTTATTATACTTTGTCAAATACCTACACTTTCAAAGCGGATTATCAGTGAATGTTTCTTTTGGATGTCAAAAATCAAAATAGACTCAGAAGATAATATATACCTTAGTATTTAAATTAATAACAAATAAAACTTTGTGATTGGGCAAAACTGAAACTTGCTTTATGAATCCTGCTATTCCTCCTCATTTGTACCAAATTCCCAATGTATTTTGAAAAACTTACTACATATTGTATTAACATCTGTTGCAAAAAAAATCTCAAATATAATTCTTTTAGAATTATTGCATAATGGCAATTAGAATCTGAATTTCAGCACAAAAAAAATGCAGCCATTTGTGGCGATGGTATTACCTTCCATTTCCCACACGAATATGTTTTATATTTTGAAATCTCACTAAAACTGGTATTTTAGAACACAAACTGTAAGCTTCAAAAGGAACAGCTTTAGCATCTTGATTTTCAGCTCTCAAATTCCAGGGTTTTTCTGACTGCCAGAGACTAAATTCATGCTTGGTTTAGTTTGATATTACATTGTTGAATTTTCTCACCAAGAGAAAACTAAACCTCCAAGTGACTTATTAATGAGGACTTCTAGAAAAAGTTTTCCTTTTTTCTAACTCAAAGTTTGTTAGATCTCTAGCAAAATGACTAACACTCATGAGTCCATATCCCTTAATGTAAAACTAGAGCAACTTTTTCTTCTCAAAGATGCAGGTATAGAACAGGTGAAGTGAAAATTGCATTTATCTGTGTTCTTTTAATTCTGCTGTATAAAAGAGCTGCCATTTTGTCAAGGTCTCTTCCAAGCTTACCACACAGGGTGAGAATTTAACCACCTGGTTGACATGCTTTTATTTAAAAATATTGCAATATGACACTCTTTATCCAACTTCATTTATGAAGCTACTCAGCTGTTGTTAATGACTGCAGCTCCACCATGGTGATGATACCATCACGCAAAAACCAGCAAAAGACACTGGAGGAGTGTGGAAGGACTGCATTCATTATCCTCTCTTGTTTTCTCAAGAAGGAATCTGCAGTACTTATAGGTTCTTCTCAATTTGGTTTCACGTAGATCACATATACCTTGTTCCAGCTCCTACACAAGCAAAACTGGGAGCTCATACACAGCATGCCAGATGCTGCCAAACATGCAATGGAGCTGACATGATCATTCCCTCTCAGAAGATGCCTCTGGCCCTTTTCTTTACCCTAATGTCCATCACACATGCCCCACCAATGTTTTGGAGGATGAAGCTGACTTCTTTTTCACAGATCTAAATTAACAGGATTCATCACTCTGTGCCCCAGTGCAGACACTAACCTAGAGGTTAGAAAAAGTACTTCTGTCTGTGGACAAAAAGTTTTGTTTAGTGTGTAAGATACAACATTTTTTAATGCATTCTTTCCTGGAGATTTTCTTTTTAAAATAAAAGGTCTCTGGTACTTGGCTTTAGATTTGAAATTTGAAAAGGAAAGACCATGTTACATGAAAGTTTTTCTGAGTTTCTATTTAAAGTAAGATGTCATATGAAATAAATTTAGGGTCCTCATCTCAGTCTTGAAAGAAACAATAATTTGGTGCATAAAACAATTGGATTCTGCTTTCAGCAACAATCATCTTTGCTTATTGAGTGCAAGAATAAAATGACAAAAGATTTTAGTTTTGTCATGAGAAAGGAAACAAACAATTGAAGAATGAAATTTACCTGCAGAGAGTGACGGTGAGTCCTTTATTTTTACTTTTCCCCATCTGTGGAGAAAGAGACAGTACTCCCACTTCCTCTTTGAATGGTCAAGAACAGATGCAGTCTTTGTGATAATTTGGCAGGGAAAATAGGGCAACCTAGCTCTCAGACCCTGGCACAAATAGTAACTAATACATTCATAGGATGGCTTAGGTTGAAAGGGACCTCAGAGATCATCTAGTTCCAATCCTCCTGTCATGGACAGGGACACCTTCTACCAGATCCGGATGCAGAGATCTCCATCCAACCTGGCTTGAAACAGTTCCAGGGATGAAGCATCCACAACCTCCCTGGGAAACATGCTCTGATGCCTCACCACCATCACAGTGAGGAATTTCTTCACAAGATCCAATATAAATATAATCACTTTTAGTTTGAAGCTGTTCCTCCTCATCCTATCACTAGAGTACTTTTAAAAGGTCCCTCTACAGCTTTCCTGTAGGCTCCTTTCAGGTACTTGAAGGCTGCTATAAGACCTGCTCTGAACAGCCCCAATTCCCTTGGCCAGGTGCGCCAATCCTCCAAGCATTCTTCTTTCTGAGAAGATTACCATAAATTAGTTTTCAATTGTTTTCAAGAACATTTATTTGTGTAAGAAAGAATGTAGTTGCCATACTAAATGGCAGGAAAATATTGCCTGCAGTAGTTGCCTGGACAGCAAGTCCTTGATGGAGCAGGGCAGTAGTAATTACTCTGGTACAAGAGGGTTTGCAGAGATTTCAGATGCAAAATAATAACCTGAGTTGTTAATGGTGACATCTTC
Organism: Rhinopomastus cyanomelas; assembly: GCA_013400115.1. Lineage (NCBI taxonomy): Eukaryota > Metazoa > Chordata > Aves > Bucerotiformes > Rhinopomastidae > Rhinopomastus > Rhinopomastus cyanomelas. The sequence continues at coordinate 49,908 of VXBP01001450.1, forward strand.
AAAAAAGGAGGGAGAAAGAGAGGCAAAAGCACCAGAAATATGATGTAAGTTATTCACACTATGTGAAAACTTCCACTCTAGGATTTTTTTTTTTATGACCCCTTTTTATTGACACATGAATAAATAAATGTTTAAAATCTATGGCTGAAAAACACTACTACTTCAGGTCATGTCTTATTCATTTGAAGTGCCTTAAAATCAAGTGGAGAGCTGACAACATCAGACATGTGCAGAAACTTGTGTCCAGCAAAGCATAATCTTAAATGTCAGGAAAAACTGTTGTATCATGAAGAAAGACAGTTATTAGCAGCCAAGGACTTCCACTTAGCTACACCTACCTAAGTCTATTTTTATAAATTTTTTTTACCCAACCATTTTTATTTGGTTAAGTTGATCTGATAGAATACAATTATTACTAATACCACTGCTTTAATTTGCATTCATGCAAATTAAATGGATGTTTTCCACATCCAAGGCAAAATGTTGTGTCTGCTGCTCTTGAAAGGCAGCAGCAGCTATTATGGTGTGAGAGTGGGTGATCAGTTAAAATATTTTCTTTACCGTATAGTAAAACAGTGGATGCTGATAGTGGAGATAACATGAAACATGGTAATGTATAACTTTCACCATTGCTGTATTATATTATTAAGTGTATAAATCTTGCTCCTCAGTCAATAGACTTTCACGTTCAAGTTGTCAGGAATATAATATTTCATTATTATAGTAGTTGAAGACAACAAGAAAATCACCCCATTAGTTTTCTCTTCTTAACACTGAGAAAACCAATTATCTTAGCCTTTCCTAGTAATTTCTGTGTTCCAGTTCCACAGCTTGTTTTTACTGCATAATAGTCCAGTGAAGGGCTTATGAATAGTGAATAGAGGAAAATAAACACTACTTAAAACCTGCTTCCTGCACATTGCTGATGCAGCCCAGTACATACTTAGCCTTGATTGCTGCAAGAACACACTGCTGGCCTATGTTCACCTTCTTGTCCACTAGAACCCTCACAGTATTTTTCTCAAAGACCTTTTCCAGCAGGCAGCCTGGAATATTTGCTTTGCTCATTCCATGGACATGACTCTGCATGTGTCTTTCTTGAATATTGTAAGACTCCTCTCTGCCCATTTCTTCACATTATCAAGGTGCCTTTGATCTCAATTGATCCCTAAGCAGTATTGCTCTCCTGTTTATCAACCGTTTATCACAGTGTAGCCTCATTTGTAACTTGGAAGGGGCAACAACTCATCATGAGAATTGTTAAAGATATTAATCAGTATTGATTTCATAGACAGACCCTGAGGAATGCCACTAGAAATTGACTTTCCTTTTGTTGGCATTATCCTTTGAGTGTCAGTCTAGTCAGTTTTTAACCCACCTCATAGTCCACGGACCCAGTTTGTACCTCCTCAGCTTGGCTATGTGGGTGTTGAGAGAGACCAGTGTGAAAGCCTGGGCAAAGTGAAGGTAAAAAATGTCTGCTGTTCTTCATACATTGGTGGAATCAGCTAAGTAACCAAAGGGGGTAGATTGGCTGGGCAGGCATAGGCTGCCCTTTCTAAATCAAGGTTGGCTTTCTCCATAGAATCATGTAATGTTTTGAGCTGGAAGGGATCTCAAGAGAGGTCATCTAGTCCAACTTCCCACAGTGAACAGGGACACCTTTAACTAAATCAGTCTGCTCAGAGCCCCATCTAGCCTGACCTAGAACATTTCCAGGGATAGTTGTCTAAACCATCTTTCTGGGCAACCTGTCAGTGTTTCACCACATCCATTGAAAAAAATCTCTTCCTTATATGTAGCCTAAATCTGTTAGTTTAAAACCATTTTGCCTTGTTCTGCCACAACAGGCCCTGCTAAAAAGAATGTTCCCATCTATCTTGTAAGCTCCTTTTAAGTACTGAGAGGCTACAATAAGATGTCACTTGAGCCTTCTCTTTTCTGGGCTTAACAAACACAACATTCTCATCCTGTCCTCACAGCAGAGATATTCCACCCCTCTGACAATTTTTACGGCCCTCCTCTGTACTCACTCCAACAGTTCCATGTTCTTGTCATATTGGGACTCCAGAACTGAACATTGTACTCCAGGTGAGGTCTCAACGGAGCAGAGTAGACCGGTAGAATCACCAACCACACTGAACCTTCTGTCCACAAGCCAGCCTTGTTCATTGTAAGTATGATCACTTTTTGGATAGCGACAATTTTTCTGTACTTCTGGGTATGATGTGGGGGAACATATAATTAAAAATCTAGGTATCCTGATGTTTTCTTCTTACATGCCAGTTAAGCTATGTTCTTTGAGTGTGCACCAACAGACTGGCATCTACAGGGCAGTGAAGGTTCATTCACTAATCCAAGTAGGACTGCATTAGTTAATACACCCAACTATGTATTACGAACGCTTATTTCTTTCAGTTTAGGCTGGACTGGATGATCTTTAAGGTCTTTTCCAACCTTATCATTACTGTGATACTGTGAAAAAGCATTTTTCCAAGCAACTTGACTTTGTCTCATGCAAACTGGTTTTAGGCTATAAATCATGGAAGGCATTATTTGAGTCTTGAATTTAAAGCCTCACTTTTCAATGCTGAAAATATCTGTACTGTCTTACTCCACATTAAAATATATCAGTAGTCATACTGATAGAATCATAGAATCGTAAAATCATTCAGATGGGAAAAGATCCTTGGGATCATTGAGTTCAACCATTAACCCTACTCTACAAGTTCACCCCTAAACCAGATCCCCCAACATCTATGTGTCTTTTGAACTCATCTGGGGATGGTGACTCAACCACCACCCTGGGCAGCACTGAAAATGTGCTTAGTTACTCTGCAAATGAACAGCATTTCTAACGTCCTGCTTTAGACTGGATGCAAAACCAACGAAAGAGATTTTAAGCAGCCCAAGTGCTGAAACAGCTGCACTGGACACATTGTTTTGGAATAGCTTTCATTTGCAAAATGACAAATTTTTCTGCTCTATTCAATTTTATAAGATGACTAAAGGCTTTTAACAGCTTAGCAACTATTTAATAGAAAGTATTTCTACCTAGTGAGCTTTTACCTGAACAAAATTTAATTACAGAATTAAGTGTAATTCTGCAGTTAGTGCATACCACTGGAATTAATGGTTGGTACAAGATCTTGAGGTGGTGACATCTGAAACTTCCCATAGAACAGGCAGGAAGATTGCCTCACAGGGTCTGCTGCAATACCTCCTCCTAAACGTAGCTACTGACTGACCTTTTCTGCCTCTACACCTTCGCCCCTAGTCTTTCACTGCCACTATTGTAGTGCGTGCTTACCCCGTGACCTGTGGCCATAAGTTTAAACAAAATCCACATTTTCTGGCAATACCTAAGGCCCTGGTGCTCTGTATGTCAGAAAACAAGGAAAGACTATTTCTCAGAGTGCTATTTATTTATCCAATTGGGAGGAAAAAAGTATTCAACTTTACTGCAAGGAAAAAAAGCAAAACATTAAAAAAATGAAACAGAAAGGAAAAAACAGAGATATCAATATACAGAAAATTAATTAAATGGAATGTTAATGCTTTATCTCGTTGTTCTTCCCTCTGCTCTTAAACTTCGTAATACCTTATTTCCATTTTCTATGTCATTCATTGAAATCAATTAGTCTTTGCAAACATGGAAGAATTCAGAAAATACAGAAAATCTGGATGCTCTTCTATAAAATAAATACATTCTAGGAGATACAATGGAAAATGTATTAAATATAAATAAAATATCTCCTACTGTGGAGACACAGAGATTTTAGAGAAGAATTCTAAAAAAAATAATCATTTCTTGATTAATTTCAATGATTCTACAGGGAGAATAGACTTGTGGTATCCACTTAGAAGTGCTAGCTTTGAAGTAGAGAACTTATAGTTCCTAAAAGCAATTTTCCATTTTCATTTCAACCTAATTAGTACTGATAATTTATACAGGAAACACTCTGATGCTTGTAGTAGGATTCCGTGTATTATGCCTACAAATTTGTCTGTCTTACAGATAATAAGAAAAGGTATTTATTAGAAAATTGAATTTCTGGTGTTGTTCTTTTGAGATACACGTGTTCACTAACTGTTGGTAGCAGTTTAAACTGTGGAAATAGTAAGTACTATGGCTAAACCAATGTTTACTTGTCAACTACACTATACAGTCGATTTATAGCTGAATGCAGTTTAATTATATAGCATAGTAGTACTGAATTATAATATAAAAAATATACGTTTTATTTCTCTTTCCACTTTGTTGTAATTAAATTACTCCCAGTCCTGGAACACTTACTGTAATTGCATCTGCAGCTGGACTAAGCTAAAACTGTTTTGCATCAAAGAGGAAAGGGAATAGAGAATGAAAAATTATTATCTTGCAACGTGTTTTCATTTTAAAAGTTAATCATTTGGTAACAAATTGTTCTGAGATAAATAGTTATGAATCACCACCTTCTAGGGAACTTCAGTGCAATTTTTTCAATTCTAGAGCTATTTGTCCTGGAAGAGTAAACTCAGAAAAAGACATCTGCATGTATCAGAAGATTTCTGTTTGTGAATATTTAATCATATGTCCTAATTTAAACTCTGACTATTCTTTGAAATATCTTGTTTATAAACAATTGCAGCACTGATTAATTCAGAGGAATTTGTGGGGATTCTTTTTTAATATTAGTATTAAATATTAATACTTGTGACTAAGATAAGTGAGCATCAGGCAAATGCAAAAACCATGGCTGTTGTTTTCTACACGTCTTCCTTCTGTCAAAGGAGTAAATTTGTTTCTGTCTGAATATTTGGGAAAGGGCTGATTCCATGTAAGTGGGACTCATGGCACAAAAAAAGCATCTGTGTGTGCTTAGAACATATGTCATTCTGCAAGGAACTGACATATCCAGACCAGGGAGCAGAGATTCTGGATTGGGACTGAATGCCTCAGAGTATGAGGCAAGGCAACTTGAAAGATGCCTCCATCACGCAAAATAACTCTATCAGGCCAGTCCAACAGCTCTGATGGTTCATGAACAGAGGGAACATATCCGAACACTGTACCTTTTGGCTGAAGTCATAACCCAAAATCTTTGGTATTGTGAACTTCAAACAATGGGGAGAGGAAAAATTTCAGTCATTCTTTTGCAATTAGTTTTGATCAAATATTGTAAACTTGACCTCAGTCATGAGTTTCAAAGGAACAAAGATGTTTGCATTGGAAGTGCAAGCACCTCAGCATTCAGACGTGGGGTAGGGTACATCTTTCATCTTCTCTAGAGCTCAAAGAATCAGTGGAGGTTCCCTGACCCACAAAAGCTATGTATAATCTAAGACAAAAGAAAGATAAATGTTGGTTTTGTCTGTCCAGATGTTTTCTCTGGATATATTTTGAGAAGAGTCTGTTGAGATATTTCAGAATTTTCCTGCTGGGCCTGGCCAAATTCCAGAGTTGGGAATTTTTAAAAATTTAAAATTAATAGAAAATAGACAGTTAATCACAATCTTTCTGATCTGAGTTATAATTAATTTTGAATTAGAATTGGAAGCAACCTGCTGAGCAGGGAGGTGGTGGAGTCACCATCCCCGAAGTGTTCAAAAAAACTTGAAGAGGTAGCCCTTGAAAAGGTGGTTTAGTGGGCATGACAGCATTGGGTTGAAAGTTGGACTTTATGATCTTGCAGGTCTCTTCCAACTTTAATGATTCTATGAGTCTATGAGTAGTGGTAGGTGTTGCTTCCAAGATAGCCCGTGCCTAGATTTATAGAGCTATACTTCATAACAGTGTTTTAGTGTAGCAGGATTTTTTCCTCTTCTTTACTGTCCTTTCTCTTCTCCTTAAACTGAATATTTGGTCCCCGTTTCATAGACTCACATAGACCCCCAGGTCCTTCTCCACCAGGCAGCTCTCCAGCCACTCTTCTCCAAGCCTGTAGTGTTGCTGGGGGTTGTTGTGACCAAAGTGCATGACCCAGCACTTGGCCTTTTTAAACCTCATACAATTGAGCTCAGCCCATGGCTCCAGCCTTTCCAGATCCCGCTGCAGAGCCTCCCTACCCTCCAAGAGATTGACACTCGTGCTTAATTTGATTGCTAAGCTAAGTTGCTACGCTTCTCTCTGTGAGATTTGAAAAATCCTAGCAGTTGAGTGAAATCCCTGGTGACTAAAAAAGGGGAAATTTTACACCTTTTTATAAAAAGGTAGAAAGGACGACCCTGGAAACTACCAACCCGTCAGCCTCATGTCTATGCCTGTGAAGATCATGCAACAGATACTCCTAGAAGCTATGCTAAGGCACGTGCACAACAGGGAGGTGATTTGAGACACCTAGAATAGCTTTACCAAGGGCAAGACCTTCCTGGCACCACTAGTGGCCTTCTGTGAAGGAGAGAATACATCAGTGGACAAGGTACGAGTTACAGACATAATATACGTGGACATATGTAAAGTCTTTGTTGCAATTCACTGAAATATCCTTTTTTTTCCTAGGTTGAAGCTGTAGTATTTTTCTGAAAAACAGAGAAAAGACAGATTGTCTCATTGACTTCCCTCGGCAATTAGATAAGCTCTTTTGCATGTAGGCAACACCAATCTTTGTCTATTGGGATGATTTCCTAACGGTATTTTCAAATGATAAATTATTTAAAGGTAGACATGAAATTATCAGACACCTTAAAGGCAAATACTGTCCCTGTCAAGAACTAATTTCTTTTGGCCAGTGCACTAGATAAATCAGTATGAAGATGCTGCAGGGTATTACAACTTTTCCTAGTAATGGCTTGGGTATTTTCACTAAGCTACTTGGATTGGTGGGATCAAGAAACACTTCTCTAGTTTCATTTTTCAATGAAACACTGTAAAATGAAAAACAAGAAATGTGAACAGGCTTTTTTCTCTCCTCTTCATCCACAGAAATTTCTCCCTTTTTGCAAGGGAAGCAGAATTAGGGGGTGACAAATGGCAGCATGGAGGAAGAGAGGCTGGACTGAGAAACCCAAAGACAAAAGAGTAGGTGAGAACATAGTAAACTGGTGTTCAGTGCAGGAAATTAGAGTTAAATTACAGCTCTTAGAGCTCAAATCTACAAACTTATGGAGGTTTTTCAGAGCACAGGATGCCATGCAGCCACCCAAACATAAAAAACTTTGATAGGGTGTCCTCCTACTTCTAGCACTGTACAGGAAAAAGATTCTTAATGAGACAGTGGAAAGTGCCCAGAATT
>VXBP01001454.1:0-15240 GCA_013400115.1 Rhinopomastus cyanomelas
ACCTTGGTAATACTGTGAAGTTGTGCCAGAGGATGCTCGGGTTTGCTGTAGGAACAATTTCTTCACTGAAAGGGTTCTAAGACCTTTGAATAGACTGCCCAGTGCAGTGAAAGAGTCCCAATCCAGGAAAGCACTTAAGAGACATAGATGTGATGCTTAGGAATACAGTTTAGTGATGGCACATCAGTTCACAAAGGACATGGAACTGCTTGAGAGAGTCCAGCACAGAGCCACAAAGATGATGGAGTGGAACCCTCTTCCTGCTGAGGAAAGGCTGACAAAACTGGGTCTCTTGAACTTGGAGAAAAGGAGACTCAGGGGTGACCTCATTAATGTTGATAAATATGTGAAAGGTGGGTGTGAGGAGGATGGAGCCAGGCTCTGTTCAGTGTCATCTAATGATAGGACAAGGGGCAGTGGGTGTGAGCTGGACATAGGAGGTTCCACATCAATACGAGATGGAACTTCTTCCCAGTGAGGGTGACAGAGCCCTAGAAGGGGCTGCCCAGGTGGGTTGTGGAGTCTCCTTCTCTGGAGACACTGAAAACCTGCCTGCACACATTCCTGTGCAACTGGATCTAGGTGATCCTGCTGTGGCAGGGGGACTGGACTGGATGATCTTCCGAGGTCCCTTCCAATCCCTAACAGGCTTCGATTCTGTGATGACCTAACCATTTACCCAGCACCGCCACACTTGACGACCTTAAAAAGTCTCTTACAACAAGTGATTCTGTGGACTGTGGGACAAAGGCTGTCCTAACTGCTGTTGATCCTGCTAGCACTGACATCACACTAAATCAGATTCTCCTCCTTTGTACAAGCTCTACAAGAGAATAAGCTGTTTGAAAGCGCCTTAACACCACATACAAGTGCGAAATGTACATTAAACTGCTGTCAGCAAAGGAGGAGGGAAAAAAGTGTTGCCTACAGAGCAGTAGCAGTGTCTCTTTCATCACACTCATCTCTGAAACTGGTCACTTCAGCTATAGGTCATTTGTGCCACAACAACCAACCTCAAGTGGCATCGAGTGACAGCATGTTACGTTCACCACTCACCTCTGGAAGCTCCTCTTGGCAACGACTTCAGCATGACTGTCATTGAGAACATCTCCTGAAGCAAATGAGAACAATGCACATCATTACTGAAAGGAAGCACCGAGGATTTGGCAGAAGACAGTTCTCCAGGCTTGCTAGCAACTGGAGGTATCAGGTTATTGTCTGGCATTTAGAATTCCAGTCACCACAGAAGTGCAACAGTCTCCACAAATGAAAAACAACAGTCTTCACTGCAGTAAGTCAGAGGCTTGTGTAAATACCAAATCTTAAGGGCCATATGAAACTCTGAGTCGAATAAACACTGGCTTTTCCGAACATCTTTCTGACGTTTTTCCTTAAATTTCTCTCTAATTAAGCGTGACATCTACAAGACTTCAAGTGTTTGCTGTGCTTGTTTGTCCTTGAGCTTCCTGCAGTGTCTGCCTGTTGCAATACTGAAAGGAACAGGAACTATAGGTCAGCTTTGCAGAAATTCAGAGTGGTGGTCAATGGGACAGAGTCTAGTTGGAGGCCTGTATCTAGTGGAGTGCCCCAGGGATCGGTGCTGGGACCGGTTCTGTTCAATCTGTTCACTGATGACTTGGATGAGGGATTGGCAGGCACTGTCAGCAAGTTTGCTGATGACACAAAGCTAGGTGGTGTCACCGACACCCCAGCAGACTGTGCTGCCATTCAGCGAGATCTGGACAGGCTGGAGAACTGGGCAGAGAAAAATCTAATGAACTATAACAAGAGTAAGTGCAGAGTCTTGCATCTGGGCAAGAACAACCCCAGGTACCAGTATAAGCTGGGGACTGACCCGTTGGAGTGTAGTGTAGGGGAAAGGGACTTGGGGGTCCTGGTGGACAACAAGATGACTATGAGCCAGCAATGTGCTCTTGTGGCCAAGAAGGCCAACAGCATCCTGGGGTGGATTAGAAGAGGGATGGTTAGCAGATCAAGAGAGGTTCTTCTCCCCCTCTACTCTGCACTGGTGAGACCACACCTGGAGTACTGTGTCCAGTTCTGGGCTCCTCAGTTCAAGAGAAGAGAAGAACTGCAATAAGAGGTAAGACATGGCAGCTCTGAGACGTCACGTGTTTATCCCACGCATTTACTGTACAATTAAAACGCTCTAGCTGTGGAACACACCGTAAGGTTGAAAAAGTCTGGTGTACCTTTCTGAGGTCACCCGTACCCTCACTTGGCAGTGGTCCCTTTTACCTCAGACAGCAACAAATTGTAACAGGTTACCGGAGCACAACTATTCTGATGTTTTATTTTGCCTCTAGTCATGAAGTCTGTGGGTCTGCAGACTCAGAGCCTAAACTAACACATTTCAATGTTAAGTTTATTTGCCTTTAAGAGACTGAGCACAGCAAACTTCCAGGGCAGTGATTTTGACTAGGGCCCTTTTCTTCTTGAGGAAACAAGTTCTGCCTTATGATTCTGGCTCCAATCCACAGGTACGAGCTCCAATGCCCTGGACATTTCCATTGACTTTATGACAGCAGCAAGAACGACGGCAGCACAGATAGCCTGTTCTTGGGGTTTAGATCATACTCACCGGTTTTTCTCATTTTGTTTCGGCCAATACACTTTGTACCAGTTCCCAAAGCAACAACTTCCTTTGTTCCTGAGAAAAACATAACCGGAATGAACTATCACCACCAGCACTGCTCTCACACAGTCATTCTGTTAAGACTACACTCAGAACTCTATGCAGAAAGGAGAGGAAGGTAGGCCATGTGATATTTTGAACAGAAAACCGCATCAGGTGGAGAACGCGGCACAGCAGGCAGAAGCACTAGTGCTAGCAAAAGCCAACAGTCCCAGACTTGAGAAGGAAGCACGTAATACAGTTGCGCGACAACACAGAAGCACCGGTAACAAAGATGGTGCACTAACGCAAACACACAATGTGGCCTGCAGGAGGAGAGCAATTTCTGGGATTCTTTCACCTATCAGCCGAAACACTTCTACTGGGTTTCACATCTGGAATCCAGGTCCTGCCTCAACATTTACAACTCACTGAACAGCCAACAGTGGGTTTTCACCTACTCAGTTACAATCTGGGAAGAATCTCACTTCACTACAACCATTTCTTATTTTTAAAGTGACACAGGAAAGACCTTGGGTGAAGACACAAACAGGACAGCAAAGAGTTTGTGACTTTTAAAGAAGGTGTAAGTGGAGACAGAAAAAAGGAAGCAAAGATAGGAATATCAGGGACTGCCACCTCCTCCCTCCCTTCCCACCCCCAAGCCCAAACACTGACTCTTACCCTGCACATCCCCTGGACTACAAGGAACCCCTCTTTTAGTTGCAGACTCCACTTTGACAACAGCTGCCAGTGAAGTCCATTCCCTGCTTGGATCCGGTTTCCCCTGCTTAGGGAGTCTGGTCCCATAATGCAAGTAACACAGCTCAGCGATCTCATCGGCTGACCACATGGCTCTCGATGGGAGTGCAGGTCCTAAAAAGAATTGGAATCCGTGACAACACTGATCAGAACTTACTGCCTTGTCGGGCAGGAGATCTTTCCGGCACCAGACCCCAACAGTCAACGCCTACTCGAAACAGCGCTACACAGCAGGGATCTGCCCCACCAAACACACAAACCTCCCAAACGCCTGAAGTGATCAAAGGGCCGCTCCCAGAGGGCCGCCCGGCGGCGCGGACGACCCCGCTCCCAGACCCACCGCACACAGTCGAACCCCCGCGCCCCAAGGAGGCCCCAACCCCTCGCAGGCAGCGGCACCGCCGCCACTCCCCGCCGGGCCGTGCGCCGAGGGGGCAGCGAAGGCCGGGCGGGAGCGGCGCCGCCGCGCAGGCGCCAGCAGACACGGAGGCTGAGGGAGGAGGGAGCGGCTTTATTCACGGCCCCTCGCATCACACTGAAGTGCCCTCGGCAGGCGGGTCAGGCTGCGCCTCCTTCCGGCCGTCCTCCGGCTTCATGGCAGGGAACAGCAGCACCTCCTGCGGAGAGAGCCGCGTTAGCCCCGGCGCCGGGCCCGCAGGTCTCGCCACAGCGGCCACCCCGCTCCCGGGACCCCCGAACCCCGCGCCGTGCGTGCAGACGCGGGCTGAGGGTCGCTACCACGCAGGGGGCAGAGCTGCCACGCAGGGGGCAGCCCTGCCGAGATGTCTAAGCAGGGACAGCAAAGGGCAGGTCATCGGGTCTTCTGCAGTGGGACGGCTGGTCCCAGCTGGTCCCAACAGAACCTCGGGCTACAGCGTAGGTCACCTGTCCCACTGGAGAGGTGGCTGCTCTGCAGAGCCTCATTCCTGGCGCTCGAACAGAGCAAGCACCAGGCACCACCCATTATGTTTACCTTGATGTTACTTGAATCTGTAAGAAACATGGTGAAGCGGTCAATGCCCATGCCCCAGCCAGCTGTAGGAGGAAGGCCGTACTCCAGCGCAGTGCAAAAGTTTTCATCAATAAACATTGCTTCATCATCACCAGCTGCTTTTGCCTAAATTAAAACAATCCATAGTAAAAGGTGGGTGGTACAGAGCAAGGTAGAACCACTCTGCTAACCTCTACCAAAAAGGAGGAGTATCAGTATAATCAGTATTTGCTGCCACCACGTATCTGATGAAACCAAAGCTGCCAAAGTCACAGATGAAGGAACCTTGGTACCTGGAGAATCACTGACTTCACTTGTCCAGGTGCTTATGAAGTAGCTACAGATCAGTTCATTTCTGATCTGTTAAGTTTCCTTTCCAGGCAAAGGCTCCCTCTCCTCTCTTCAGTACAAGCTATCTCCAGGGCCACATGAGAGCAGACAGCAGTGGAACGTATCAATCACAAATGCCTCTCAGATTCTTTATTGCTTGCAATCTTTCCTTAAAGTTTGAAGAAACAATCAAGAAGCACTGATTGTTTAAAGGGTGCCCTGGTCTGAGTTACAACAGAACTAACTCTGTTCACCGATTTTACCTTTTGCATCTTCAAAGTAAAGGTCATTGGTTCTGCGTCTAGCCCAGCCTCAAACCAAGATATCCATGAAACCAAGTCTGAAGATTGTTTTCCCCCGCACAAATAGAAAGATGCGAGAACACCACTGACATGATAACCGATGCATGTGGCCCCACTGGCCCCCAATCAGCACTTGATAAGAACGCCGAGTAGCCAAACCTGTCTGAAGCACTGAGGTAACAAACATTTTCGCTCGCACACTTTCAAGGAAGGCTTTGCCAGAGTGCTAAAGCAAACTTCTGCTCGAGTCCAAAATCCTGACATGCAGACACTTATCTTCTATCTCAATCTCATTCTCAGGTTTTCACAGACATGTTCAACAGATAGGATCATACATCTGCCAAGCCTGGATACACTAAAGACAGACAATGCCAGGAAACACATCCATGACAGATCAGAGATGAGAGAAACCTGTAGCATCAATCATTCTGACCAAATGCTTGACATTTACCATAAACTTTCAGGCACTGGGAAGCCACTACAGTAGGAAGAACAGGAAACATGTTTCTGCCAACATCTGACCTCAGCCACCCTCCCTCCTCCCACCATATTTTTTGTTTTGCAGATTAATCCCTTGTGGGGAGCACAGGGCAACAGCTTCCAAAACCAAGTCACAGGACTAAAAACGTAATCAAAAGCTGCATTTGGACTTGTTTACCTACGAGCAAGGTCTCTTTGAAAGGAATTAAGGTTTCACAATGGGTCTTCACTTGGATGAGAAATACAATGTCCAGTTAGTAGCACCCTCTTCAGCAGCAAGGACTAATGACAGAACTGAAACAGATTTACGAAACCTTTGCTCATGCACCTGTATCTCAGCTTCACTGTCAGCAAGACACCATACCTTGGCCTGATCCTCAAAAAGCTGCCGCTGCAGGAAAGGATCGTTAAGTTCTGTGTATGCATTGCACACTTCCTTCTTCATCACAAAAAGCTCAAAGCGTTCCGTTAGTCCCGGATGTGAGCGATGCCTATGCAAAGATGACGAAATAACCAGCACCATAACCACGTCCACGGAAGAGCGCACATGTTACTGCAGGAGGATTGCTCCTGCTCAGCAGGGAACAGCTAACACAACTACTAAGCATCAGAACGCCTCTGCTCTAGATTATGAGTTTCACAGCTCAGGAACCGATGCCTGTCTCAGTTGGTGTCGGTGTCAGAATTCACGAACTAGTACACAGCATCAAAACCTATTTTCACATGGGACCTTTTACCCCCCCGCTTTAAAGTTAGGGTGTGACTCATACTCCTACCATTTGGCCAGAGGACTCATGATCTGTGGGTGATCACAGATGAATGTCGGGTTGATACAAGTGACTTCCAGGAATTCACCAACCAACTGAGAAAACAAAAGTGAAACTTACGTGAAGCACTGCTTTCCTGGAATTCACCAACCAACTGAGAAAACAAAAGTGAAATATAAAGTACAGCTTTCCTGGAAGACACTGGGATTATGGGAACACCACTGGTACTTACTCTGTCCAGAAGCCTGGCTGTTGTCCTGGGAGGTGGACACTCAACATTTCTCTCTGCACAAAGGTCATCAAAGAACCTGCGAGTTTCTGAAGTTGTACACAAACATTAGAAAAGGCGCACAAGAAACCCAGTTTTTCCTCTCTGCATCTTTCAATGCATCTTAGAGTGACTTGGGACTGGCTTGTAAGATCTTAATGGTGTACGTCACAAAAAACACGAGCTTAAACGCCAGCTCATAAAAGTGTTTGTTTTTCATCAGTTTGCATTGAAATTCAGTAAATATTTCAGAAACTTTGCACCGGTTACAAACAACCCCACACAACTGCTGCACATTTAGGTTTTCACCCCCATATAACACTAAAAAAAAATATATATCTAAAAAGGGCCTGAACTTGTTCGCTTACGGCTCTGGATATCAGGTATAGAACAGCATGTACGAGCACGTAGAAGCAAGCCCAAAATAATCACGCGCCTAACCTGCGATCACAAGCAGGGAGACTCAGCTGCACCAGAGACAAAAGAAGCACAAAGTTGGCTATCCCAAACAGATCAGTTTCCCTCGCAGGGGGATTGGACTACATGACCTTTCGAGGTCCCTTCCAATCCCTAATGATTCTATGATTCTGTGTGATGCCTTCTCAGTACAGAGTATCAAAAAGCCCAGGAGAGGAGGAGGCAAAACAGTCAGGCCCTGACAATGAATGCAGGGCATGAAAACTTCTTACAGGACTCTTAGGTAACACTCAAAAACAGAGAAAAGCGCGTTAGGATCACCTCAAAGAGACAGCTGACTGCAGGTTAAGAACACAAGACCTTTTACTGTGTTTCTAAGGATAGGACATTCATACTCAGCATCTGACCTTCAGTATCGAAACACTGAGCTGATGGAAATTTCACACCAAGGACCTTCTCCAGGTCGTGCACCATGCTAATTCGCCGGAAAGGAGGGGTAAAATCTATCTCGTAGGCCTGTCCATCTCGACCATCTGGATGATAAGTAATCTTGTAACTCCCAGTAACGTGTTTCACCATCCCTACAAAAGGAAGCAGAAGTTCAGGAGAGGGCTACCTAATATGTAGTTCTTCCACAAACTCGTACTCTTTTTTTAAAGGGGACACTGCAGACATCACCTGAAAGCAGCTTCTCCGTAATTTCCATCAAGTCGTGGTAGTCTGCATAAGCCATATAGAATTCACAAGTTGTGAACTCAGGGTTGTGAGTCAAATCAATTCCCTCGTTCCGGAACTGACGCCCAATTTCATACACTCTGTCCATGCCTCCAACCACTAACATCTAGACAAACAGAAATCCTAGTTAACACACTTAACCTGTTCAAGAGCACTAACACAAGCGCAAACACACACAACTACAGTGCCATCTCATGAGCCTCATTCAGGGTACATTCTGTTTCCTCTAACGCAACAAACCCACCTTTCTTCAAAAGCAAAAGCTCACTTTAGCTGCATTTACTTTTTTAGAATAAGATCACCACACTCTGGAGAATATAGAGGCTTGGAATTTACCTTGTGGTAAAGCTCGGGAGCAATTCTCATGTACAAATTCATATCCAGTTCATTGTGGTATGTGACAAAAGGCCTTGCCACAGCTCCACCCGGAATTAGATTCATCATGGGAGTTTCAATCTGCAAAATAAACCACAAAATAATTTAACTGTGGCACAAATGCTTCCAGACTCCTGCCTCAATGCCCTGTGTTAGCCTAGTCTATTTCCAAAGCAGAACTACGCAGATCAAGCAACTACAGGTACGTGTGACAAAAAACCTCTGTTCTTCACTTCTTGTTTGACATTCCAAGACAAGAAAACAACTCTACACTAAAAGACTCTTCTCTCATGCCAAACCAGTAAATGTGGGGAGAGACCAGACTTTCTCCTTTCTCTACCTTTAAGAAGCAAACACAGGGATAAACACCTCAGCTAAGGAATGGCTAGCTCCTGACTTGAACCAAGTGTCATGGTAACCAGATAAGGAAGAAGGCACCAAGGGAACAAGAAGCCCAGAAAGCCTGAGAAAGTTAGAAGGAAGCTTGAGAAAGTTAGAAGGAAGCTTGAGAAAGTTAGAAGGAAGCTTGTAAAAGCTCTGCATTTTTACTAACAGTTGACTAAACTACTAACAAATCCTAACCCAAAACAGCACGTGGAAATTTACTGGGGTACAGAAAGACCCTCTTAAAGACAGCTCGCTGTAAAATAAAGGGCCTTCAGATCACCACTGTCTCGAGGTCTTTTTCAGTGCATGGCAAGTAAAAAACAATTACTTAAAAAGTATTTGTTGCTACTAAGAATCAGGTACAAGCCTTACCTCAAGGAAGCCCAACTCATCTAGAAAGCTCCGGATGTACGTAATGATCTTTGCACGGGTTATGAATTTCTGCCTCACGTAATCATTAAGAATTAAATCCAAGTATCTCTGACGATACCTAGTTTCCTGAAGAGAAAAAAACATCTTTAAAACAAGCTAGATTAAATATGCTGCCACATGAAAACACTCCAAAACCAAACTGCTGTTTGTTGACCAATACCATCGGCAGACATACAGTCACCCCCAACTCAGACCAGTTTGCCAAAATGCCTCCACAGGTGGCAGGTGTAACATATACCTTATCCTTGAGGCCAAAGTGAAGGTGAGGCAACATGTGCAGGCACGGTGACAGCAGAGTTATTTCATGAGGAATAATACTCAGCTCCCCTTTCTTTGTTTTTCCAGGATTCCCCTCTACACCAATAATGTCCCCACGACGCAGCTTGTTGTTAACACGGAAATACTCTTCCTCAGACTTGTAGAGCCTACAATCACAAAACCCATGTCAACACATTTATTTAAAATTCAACATTTCTGGACCATCCATCCACCAAATCCTTTAAAAACTAAGTATGATTTCAGCAGGGAAGTCAACCACAACATCCTAAGCAAAACATTACACGGCTGCCCAACCCATTCAGACAGAGGAATGAATACATGGCCAAACAGAATGTGGTTTACTTTAGAATGCTACTGGGAAATCACCTCCTTACCTGGAGTTTGCCATAACCTGCAACTTGACTCCTTCACCTCGAAGATCATAGAAAATCAGCTTCCCTCCAGAGGCACGCTTTGCATGGATCCGACCTAAATGTCAAAGAACACAGGATATTGGGAAGCAAAAGCCTGATCTAGTGGATGGTGTCTTGGCCCGTGCAGAGGGGTTGGAACTCAACGATCTTTAAGGTCCCTTCCAACTCTATAATCTTTCTACTATGCTACAACTATCACTTGGACAAAGGACCGTCAGCTCTGATTTGATTGCCAATCATGACAGAGAGGAAATCTCAAAATTAATATCCATGCAAAAAAGACCATATGAACCTTGGATTCTGGAGCCCACACAACTACAAGACCAGACTGTGATGAGGCATGTTACGTGGGTACACTCGGTATGAAAGGACACATCCTGAAGACTGCAACACTGCTATGGACTTTGCGACCAAGTAACGGGGGAATCAACAAAATTCAGAGAAACCACCCCATCACTAAAAGCAGATCCACCCACTGAAATCTTTCTGTATCCCTGATAAACAAGTACCTGCCACTTTCAGTGTTACGTCCGTCAGGTGATCTCCTGGCTGCAAGTGACTGTACTTCTCTATAAACTCAGAGAGAGACAAGTCTACCTGGAACTTGTGGGGATACGGATCTTCATTAGTGCCCTTCAGCTGCTGGACCGCATGGCTACGGATCTTGTAGTATTGCTGTCACCAGAAACAAACACCACCACATTCTTAAGAAAGTCTATTTGAGAGGTTGTAAAACAAAACATAGCTGCGATTACCTAGGAATATGTCAGTCCCTCCCCTTTTAGCCATGCAGTTTCCCCAAATAACAACCCGATGTAAACCAATCGGATTGTTTTTTTCTCAGAACAGTAATAAGCACGAGGCCAGAAGCTCACATTTGGATCCAAGCCTTCATCATCAACACTGATGCTATTCTCAGAGTCAGAAGCCAAGGAACTTTTATTAGGAAGCTTTTCACTTTGCTCTTTCAGCTTTGCCTCTTTCTCAGCTATTTTTCTCTCAGCCTTTAAACGCCTCTTCAGCTCACTGCAAAAGAAAAGGAAACCAGATGCAGCAGATGCTATTAAACTTCTGCAGGGGGACTCTGGCAGGATCCTGCCAGAACCTCACAAACGACCGTAGCCCTTCTCCTGCTCTGCCCCAAATTCAAAACAATCCTAAGGCACGTACAAGCCTTATCCTCTCCGAGTTCTCCGAGATACAAACGCAGGGAGTTAAAACTGAATTGAACGTTACGAGAACTCGCCCTGAGACCCGCTCCCGAGGACCCACGGGCCTTCCACAGGCCACGTCACCCGCAGCCAGGCACAGGACGGAGTGAAGCCAACTCCCAACCGCCCAGGTCGGGCACAACCCCGAGGCTCCCGAGGCGGCCCGGCCCGGCCCCCACCGCGGCTCTCCCGAGGAAGGCGGCGGCCGTGCCCAGGCCGCTAGCACCGACCTGCTCTGGTCGTGCAGCGCCTGGCACCAGCGCAGAGCGGGCGCGGCCCTCCAGGCCCAGCCGCGGAGCCGCGGGGCGGCACAGCTCAGCATGGCGCGCTCCGACGGGTCATCAGCCGGGGCCGCGCCCCGGGGCGGGCGGGCACACGCCTCCCCAGCCCGGCTCCCGCCGCCTGCCCGTTCGCCCGCCTTCCTCACTTTTTGCTGAGGCGCGCCTCGCCCTCCGCGGCCTCGCACGCGCTCCCTGCCTCTGCCGCCGCTGCCGCCATCTTGCAGGCGTCTGCCGGCCCCTTCGGCGCCGCCGCGCGTTTGAGCCCGGGGGCGCGGCCGCGGCGGGGCGTGGCCGAGGCGGGGCTTGGCCGTGGCGGCGCGGGGCGTCCATGGCGGCGGAGCGCTCTCGGTCGCTGTTCCTGTGGGACGACGGGAGCCCAATGCGGTTCTACGTGCGGCCCGGGCAGGCCAAGCTGCGCCTGGCACCGCTGGTGCTGGCGGGCGGCGGGCGGCTGTGCCGCCTGCAGGAGCCGGGGGCCGTGCTCCTGGCACAGCCCGGCGAGGCCGCCCCTGCCGGCGCCGTCTCCACCGAGTACGTGACGGAGTGCGTGAAGCGCAACGAGAGGCTGCCGCTGGAGCCCTTCCGCCTGCCCGCNCCGGCGTGACGCGGCACAGCTGGCAGGCCATGCGGGACCGCTACCGCCGGCGGCTGCGCCCGCGGCTCGCCGGTGAGCGGGGGCCGGCGGGGCGGGGGGAGGCCGAGGGCCTGCGGCCGGGCGGCTAACACCCGCCTGTCCTCGCAGAGCCTTGGCAGCCGGAGGAGGCCGGCAGGACCGTGGGTATCTTCGAGCTGAACAACCGGGAGTTCGAGAGCACAGAGGTGGGTGTCCGGGGCGGGCAGTGGCGGTGCCGGCGGGAGCGCGTTGATCTGCGCGGCCCTTCCCGGGTGACGCAGAAGGCCACGAGTCACTCGCAGTTAACCTCTGAAACGGCTTTGCCGAGCGACAGCCCTTCCGCTGTGGCCAGGCGGGAGCTCCACGTGGCTCACGGTGAGCGGTGCCTGCCAGTGGCCACCCTCTGCCCGAGGTACGGCGAGTTGTCACCCTAAGAGCAGCGTTGGCAGGCAAAAGTCCTCCTTTTGCCTCAAGCAAAAACATAGTCCTGCTAGTGCATTAATACTTACTTTTTCCTTTTCTACTTACTTTGTTCGGGTTCTTCACTTGGTGCCTGTCTGTGATCCTGCACACCACCATTAACGCAGACAGCTTCTCTTCAGTCACAGAGCTGTGCTACGTCTGGCAATTTTTGTGTCTTTTAACACACCGCAGAGGCACTGGGTGAGATAGTCAGGTACAGTGATAACAGAAGCTTGCCAGAACATACCACATCTAATTGATTATTCCCTTTCTCTTGATTTTAGTCAGAAAGTGACATTTCAGGAGAATCTTCTACTCAAGATAGAGAAGAAAAGTCCTCAGAAGAAAAGGCCTCTAGTTCAAAGGCTGGACCAGAGCCCTCTGCTCTCCCTGACACTCGACTACAAAGGGAGGAAACACCGACAACCACTTGCACTTCTTCCAGGGCAGTGGGTGATGCCGTAAAAACGCTGCAGCACTTCGTGGAGAAGCTAGGCTTGGATCTGCTCACTGTTACACAGGCTTTTCTGAAAAACACGGGTGAAGTGGAAACTACATTACACTTTCTGCAGACAGGGCAGCGCTTGGATGGGTACCCTGTGTGGAGCAGAGACGACGATTTGGAACTGCAGAAAGATGATGAACATGTTAGAAATAAACTGATAGCAAAATTTGGAGCAGAGAATGTAGCGAAGCGGGTACTGTTTAGGAGAAGTTAGATAGCAAAGCAGAGGGGAACGGCTAGCCCGTGACTATGGCAGGAACTTGGTGATTTGAGAGGTGCAAGTGCAACAGGAAACTTGATGCAATGTTGTGAAGTTTCAGAAAGTCTTTAAAACCCTTTAATAAAAGCTTTAATAAAAATTTTGTATATGATTCTTACTTGTAATACAGAGTACACAGAGCATTTAAAAGTAGAACATGGTGAAGAGAAAGGTTCTGTGTAGCGTCAGTTTTTCACTTAAAATGCACGTCTGCTGTGCGGAGCAGCTAGCAGTCCTGCTAGCGCATTGCTGTATGCAAAAGGTCTCTAGTGGTATTGGCACCAAAGTCTGACAGTAACATCAAATCCTCTGGTGTGGTTCTGGTGCCCTGCAGCAGCCCATCTTGTTTCAGACGGCTGTGGATTGTCATTTACAAACCTGCTCTGGCAGTTGCTTGCAGTTACTTTGCTGCCTTTTTTGTTTGTTCCTCTTTGTGTGGTTTTTATGAACTTTGTTCAGCAGCAGGCATTTGGAGATGGTAGAATGAAAATGCGTCTGTTCAGAAAGCAGGATTAAGAGCATTCGTGCCAAAAGGTGAGGTGCTTGGTCTCGCATCTGTACGGGCAAGTGCTAAAAAGAAGTCGCGGTGATGCTGTCATGCTCAATCTCACATTACAGAGATCACTTAGTTAAAACCTCAGGCCAGTCACCAAGCATCTCAGTTTTTATTGCCACTTGCAGCAGGTGTTCTCCACTGCCAATATTGCAAGGTGTATTTAATGATAGTAACTTTACCGTCTTGCTTTGTGATCATAGAATCATTAGGGATTGGAAGGGACCTCAAATGATCACCCAGTCCAACCCCCTGACATAGCAGGAACACCTAGACCAAGTTGCACAGGAACATGTCCAAGTGGGTCTTAAACATCTCCAGAGAAGGAGACTCCACAACTCCCCTGGGCAGC
This sequence comes from Rhinopomastus cyanomelas, assembly GCA_013400115.1. Classification (NCBI taxonomy): domain Eukaryota; kingdom Metazoa; phylum Chordata; class Aves; order Bucerotiformes; family Rhinopomastidae; genus Rhinopomastus; species Rhinopomastus cyanomelas. The sequence continues at coordinate 13,810 of VXBP01001454.1, forward strand.
CCCTTCCAGGGCTCTGTCACCCTCACTGTGAAGATGTTTCTTTTAACATTTATATGGAACCTCCTATGTTCCAGCTTGCACCCACTGCCCCTCATCCTATCACTAGATGACACTGAGCAGAGCCCGACTCCGTCCTCCTGACACCCACCCCTCACATATTTACAGATACTAATGAGGTCACCCCTCAGCCTCCTCCAAGCNATGAGGTCACCCCTCAGTCTCCTCCAAGCTAAAGAGACCCAGCTCCCTCAGCCTTTCCTCATAAGGGAGGTGCTCCACTTCCCTCATCATCTCTTTTGCTCTACACCGGACACACTCCAGCAGCTGTATGTCCTTGAACTGAAGGGCCCAGAACTGGACACAACACTCCAGATGTGGTCTCACTAGTGCAGGGTGGAGGGGCAGAAGAACCTCTCTCAACCTGTTAACCACCCCAGGATGCTGTCGGCCCTATTGGCCACAAGAGGGCGACAATGCTGGCTCATGGCCATCCTGCTGGTCCCTTTCTCCTCCACTGCTCTCCAACAGGTCAGTCCCCAACCTAGACTGGTACCTGGGCCTGTTCTTGCCCAGATGCAAGACTCTACACTTGCCCATGTTATAGTTCATTCAGTTTCTCCCTGCCCAGCTCTCCAGCCTGTCCAGGTTTTGCTGAATGGCAGCACAGTCTGCTGGGGTGTCGGGATGATGTCGGGAACAGTTAAGGGCTCTGCCCAGCCTGCATCTGCAGACTAAAGAGTCAGAGGTTCTTCAATCTGGCGAAGAAACGCTGGTGCCAGCCCGTGTACCTGGAACAAGCAGACCAGCTTGCAGGCCTCCGTGCCAGAGTTCAGGTAGGAGATGCACGTTAAGGAGGAGTGCTCGCAGGCTATTTGGGTGCTGGCCACCCAAGCCATGTTTGAGCGAGAGGGAACGGCGTTGCTAGCGTGCAGTCACGGTCTGGAAAGCTCCTGCTCTGCTCATTATTTTAAGTTATTATTGTTTGAAGTCAGTCCGGTAAATCCAGAAATCATCCTTTTGGTGGAGGAAAATGGGCTGGTAAAAGCAAACATTGGGGGTTTCAGTTATTCTTTCCCCCTTCAGATTCTGGTTTTTTGCTTTTGGGGGTTTTGCTTGTGGCACTTGGCACACAAAAGCATGTAGGTGGGTTAAGAAATTGCCAATTTTAAGCCAAATTAAAGTCATACTGAAAGTGAATGAGTCTGCTCCTTCAGAAAACCACTCCTGAGACACCAGCTGATTGCCTGGGGAGTTAACCAGAGTGACCAAACAGATGCCCAAACTCTGCTGTAGACTACGCCGTGTCTCACTGGACACAGGTCACTCCTTGTGCAGAAGTGGGAATCACTCGGTACCTGCATGCTGCTCAGATCAGTCACTTGGGACGCGAGAAGCCGTGGGTGGAAGCCGGGCGTACTTTAAGCAAGCCTG
>VXBP01001460.1:0-41365 GCA_013400115.1 Rhinopomastus cyanomelas
GGGATTTCACTGACTCATGAATGTGCCGCGACTCTCTGAGCGTGAGACAGCCGGTCTGTTGTGTAACCTCTCGCTTCTCGTGCTGCTGCCGCTGGACTCCTGCCCTGGCCCCGCAGCGGGGCACCAGCACCAGTAAACTTTGATAGATTTGACTGGTTAGTGCTGGTCCTTTGGTGCTGCCTGGGATTATAGCCCGGGGTTAGCGAAGAAACCCTGGGGATGGGGTGGAATCAGTAGTGGAGTGAGTTTCTCTTCCCTCTTCTGGGCTGTGTGGGGATGTGGAAGATGTGCTGGAGTCTGCAGATGTGAAACCAGTCACTCCAGTCTACCCTTTCCATAACACTTCCCCATACGTCTCCCCAGTGCTGCCCCCCCCAGCTTAAACCTTTCCCATAACCCCTTCTGTACTCCATCCCAGTAACTCTTCCCAGTTTAAACCTTTCTTATAACCCTTTCTGTACCCCATCCAGTAACTCCTCCCAGTACCCCCCCATCTTAAACCTTTCTCATAACCCCTTCAGTACCCCATCCCAGTCACCCTTCCATCCTTTTTCTGTACCCCCATCCCAGTAGCTCCTCCCAGCTCAACCTTTTCCAGTACTCCCACTCTCTGCCCAGCTCATTTCCCAGTGTCCCCACCCAAGGAAAAGGCAGACTTCCAGCATCACAAACCATTAGTAGCACCAGACTGGTTCCATACTGGGCTATGCTTAGCCCAGGGCTGTACCAGAGCCCAGGACCAGTGGTGTGTGGGGATGTGGAAGGGGTACTGGAGCCACTAGGGTCCTGCCAGGTGCTGTGGATGTACAGATCTGCCCACACAAGCATCATCTGTCCCGACAAACCTTTGTAGGGTCACAAATAGGGTCCAACTCGCTCACGACTGCCTGTGGAAGATGTGGGACAGAGAAATATCTGAGCTCCTCTCATGACTTCTCAGTTGTGGGGTGGGGAACGGGGCTTTTCCCTGTTACTCCCTCTTTTCAGACAGTTATTTGGGGTTTCTGCTGCCCCACACAGAGCTTGCAGATGCTCTGCCACCCCAAATCCCCTTGGTGCCCCCTCATTTCTGCCTCTTGAGTGCAGCTGCTGCTCGCTGGGGTTCTCCCCATCCGTGCAGAGCCGTGATCCCAAGCAGGAGGCGACTTCCCCCGAGCTGGGCGAGGAGTTTGCTGCTAACAGCAGCTCACAGGTCTCAGCCAGGCGAGGGGACACATTATCTCCCCTCTCAGGCTCCCAATTAATAGTATGAAATGCACAGCTTGGCCCTAAATCCCTCCAGTTTTTAGTGTTTGGGGTTTTTTCTTTCTTTGAACCTTTCCCTGGTGATTATTCCCAAATCAGCTTTTGACCTGATTAGAGCAGAACCCACTGAGAGGAGCTGCAGGGAGAGACCTTAAAAAAATAGCTAAATCAACTCCATTAAACCCATAACACCACACCCCCCCCCCAAATCCAAATCCATTACAGCAGTTAAGAGCAAAATAATTCCAAATCCTCTGATGCAACAGATCCTCCTCACCCTTGGGCCTCCTGATGGTTCTGGTTTCACCCCACTTTGTGTTCCCAGAGCATCTTTAGCTGGGATGTGACATCGCTTCACACCCTTGTTTCCATTTCCTTACTGGTGGGGTTAGGAGAACCCAGATCTCCTCACAGCTCCACCCTGTGAAGAAGCACAGCTGAGATGAGGAGGTGCTGGGTGCCCAGGGAGAACCTCCCTCAGGGTTTCAAGGGTTGGGAAAGGACAGTTGGGGTCCTCTCTGTCTCTTGGGGCAGGGGAATGTTCCCTCCGTTAGTGAGGCCATGAGGAGCGGTGGTGGGGAGGAGAGTTGTGGCCACATCCTAGCGCTGGCTTTTGGGGTGGAGAGGGAAGGGCAGCTCCCCAGGGTGATGCTGGAAGGAGCTGCAGTGCCTATTTCAGGGCTAAAGGTAAAATTAAAAGCTAGCCAGGACCCCCTAACTGGTGGCTGCCCAGGGCTGGGCTGACACTCCTCCGGGGTTGTCTCTGCTGTGTGGGAACAGCCATCACCTCCTGCATCTGCATGAACCCCCTGGATGTGGGGTTAGAGCACTTTCTCTGCAGGTAAATCATCACCCATTGGTGCCTGCAAGACCCTACTGGTGGCTCTGGGCTCCCTAATGGGGTGCAGCAAGCCCCATCCCCACTCCATAGACATGGCTATGTCTGCACCAGTGTGTCCAGTTCACTTCTGGTGGATGAGGCCAGTCCAGCCACCAGCCAGGAGGCTCCTAGGGACAGACCTGGTTTGGGGTGGGGGCGACTGGCTGTGACACCCTGCTGCAGCTCAGGAGCCCGGTGGCAGCCCCAGAAATCTCTGGGATGCTCACATGCACAACGGGGCCAGCAGCAAAGTCCTACTGGAGGGGGCTGTTTGGGGCAGGAGTTTGGGGGAGAACCCACCCCACCAGCTCCAACATAAAGGCGGAGCAGCAGCCTGATCCGTCGCTGCCTTTGGGAACATCCCCTGTCCCGGCAGCTTTACGTAACCCCAGCCTCTTCCCTGCCTCCCCCAGCACTGGGGTTACATAAACAGCAGCAACACTTGCAGGGTTTAGGGGATTATTTTGTTACAGACTTTCTGGGGGAAACCAGTAAAATTAACGTGGGTTGTTAATTCCTAATCCCAGCCGCTCTGCTTGGCGCCCCTAATGCCTGCGGGATGGGCCCGGTGAGGTCTGCTGGTGCCAGGCTGGTGCCAGGCTGGTGCCAGGGAGGGAGGCAGCAATGGGCAGGGGCAGAACCCCCCTCCTGGGGCTGGGGTTCTGCAGAGAGAGAGAGATGGAGGGGGGACAGGGGCAGAGAGGGATGGAGGTGGGGAGAGGGAGCGGTGGAGAGGGGACAGAGACAGGGAGTCATGGAGAGGAGACAGGGGCAGAGAGGGAGCAAAGGATGGGGAAGAGGGATGAGGTGAGGGAGGGATGGAGGGGGAAGAGAGATGGAGTGAGGGAGCGGTGGATGGGGAAGAAGGATGGGATGAAGGAGCAATGGATGGGGGAGAGGAATGGGGTGAGAGTGACAGAGGGGTAATGGAGCTGAGGGGATGGTAATGGAGAGGGATGAGGATTGGTGTGAGAGCAGTATAGAGAGGGACAGGGATGAGCTGGGGGTGATAGGGGGTATGAGAGCAATAGGGGGGACAGGGGGAGGGTGATAAAGCAGCGACAGGGATGTTGAAGAGTGAAGCGGGAACAGGGATGGGACAAGGGGGACGGGACAGGGATGCGATGAGGGTGATGAACCGGGTGGGAAAGTGAAGGTGCCACAGCAGTGAGAATGGGGGGTCTGGGCTACCTGCCTGCAGGTGTCAGGAGCCACCAAGGACGCTCAGAGCTGCTCCAGCTCAGCGTCACCAGAGGGCACTGCAGGAGCCCGCCCGGCTCAGCCCGGCACTGGGATGTGCGATCTGGGCACTGGGATGCTGCCCCGGCGCTGGGGAAGTGCTGCCCCGGCACTGACGTCCCCATCCTGGCTGAGCTCATCCCGCTTCAACAACCCACCCCTCATTTCTCCTCTACCACTCCCCACAGCATCCTCCCCTCCATCTCTCCCCATCCCCGGCAGTATCAGTCCTTAAAACGTTTCCCCCTCCCATCTCTCCCATCTTAACCCTTTCCTCCTGGATGCCCTCCACACATCCCCCCTCCCTAGCCTTTTCTCCTTTCAGAGTCTTTTAGAGCCCAAATTAGCCCCAGGGGGTGGGAATTACCCACTTAAGCCCTGTTTTGCCTGTTTTGAAGCAGCTGAGCCCAGCCTGGGTTCATCCCAACCCTGCCTGGAGGTGCTGGGATTCCTCCTGGACAAGTTTCCATCTCCTGGGTTTTCCCATCCTTCAGTCCCCCCTCATGCCTCAACTCCCAGTCCAGCCATGCTGAGAAATGCCCAAAAATACCCTTCTTCCAGTTCAGACCCCCCCCCCACACTAAGGACCTGAGCCCCTCCCCAGTCTCAAGAAACCACCCAGTGCCCTGACTGAAGAGTGGGGGAGGCGGGGGGCACTGCCTGGGGTCATCTGGGTGATGAAGACACCTCATCCCCAGCACCCACAGTGCAGAGCAGCCTGTCCCCATGTCTCCACATCCCCATGTGGGGTCTTGCCCTGACTCTAATGGGTTTCCAGGCCCAAGAACTCTGTTTCTGCCAGGTGCAGGTGCCCGACCAGTAGCTCTGCACCTGCCTGACTGGGCTAAGTGCCTCTTGGTCCAGTTCTCTCTCCCCACTAAAGCTCTTTAAGTCACTGATCTGGTTAAACCCCAGCAATCGGTTTGTTTTGCCCTGCAAGTTAATGGTCCTAATTCCTGCCCCGCTAACTCCTGCTGCCCAGACCACAGAGCCCCCGTGCCCACACAGGGATGGACACAACACACCTCTCCCTCCTGCTCTTGTCCTGCCTGAGTCTGACTGTGGCAGCCCCACATGGAGTGGGGTCCTGGGCAAATCCCCTCTCTCAGCCCCAGGGGGTGAGTGGCAGCATATGGCAGGGACAGGGTGGTGCCCAGTGTGCCCAGTTTGGCCTGGGCAGGAGCAGAACTCACGGCAGGATGCAGCTGGAGATGGACAGAGGATGCTGCAGAGTTGGGTGGCTGTAGGATTGGGATGCTTGGTCCTTCTCAACCTGGTGGGTTCCCAGCATGAAGGTGACCTGCTCCCTCTTTGCAGTCCTGCCTTCTCTTTGTGGTTCTGCCCCATGTACCCCAAACCCTGGTTCAGCTGTGGTTTCCCCCCCACCTCCAGACCTTCTCAGTCTGAGGAGAAACTCCTTCCCTGTGAGGGTGCCAGAGCCCTGTCCCAGGCTGCCCGGAGAGGTTGTGGAGCCTCCAGCTCTGGAGACTTTCAAAACCTCCCTGGATGCTCCTGTGTGACCTGTCCGGGGGGACCCTGCTCTGGCAGGAGGGTTGGACTGGGTCATCTCTAGAGATCCCTTCCAACCCCAAAGAGTCTGTGATTCTGTGATTCTAGGATTTTGTTTCCAGCTCCAGCTGCCCTAATCCGATCACCCGCCCCCTCCTGCACCGCAGCCGGCTCCTTCCCAAAGCCGCAGGTGCTTCGCATTCCCCGCTTGGGCAGGATCCGGTGTCTTCTCCAAGGGCTTTGCCTATTGTCAAAGGGGATTTAATCCTTCCGCCTTTCTCCGGAGCATCCCGGGACCCACACAAGCCCCTTCCCCCGCAGCACCAGGGTTTGACCCATCCCACAGCAGCCGAATCCGTGACAGTCCCTGGGAAGGCTGATGGAGAGAGGGCTGCACCCCAAAATAGCCACAGAACGTGTGTGGCAAAAGGGCAAAGGAGCAGGCGAGGGGCTCATCTTGCTCGCTGGCCCCTTGTGGGCACGAGAAGGGCTGGAGGAGGGTGCTGCGGGTGGGGAACAGAACCTCCTCCCCCCCACCCCAGAGCCCTAATAGCTGGAGACATGAGAATCTAAATATATATGGAGATAATTATAGACCCAGCAGGGACGTATGGAGCAGACCCTAAGGGAGGCAACCCCTCCCCTGCACGTTTCGTTCTGCTCTCCCCACTAATCCGGGGTAATCCGAGGTGACGGGGAGCCCAGTAACCTGATCGCGGTTCTTTAAGGGCTTTAAAGAGATTAATTGCCAAAAGCACCAGTTCCTGCTGGCAGCTCCCGCCTGTCCCAGGAGGACCCGGAGGTCCCCTGGGCTCTGCACACTGGATCTCCACCAGGATCCCCTAAAATTGCAGCGGGGTGGGTCAGCCACATCTCAAAAATAGTGAGTGTGGGGGTTTGGGGTTCCCCTCTCAGAGGTAGGGGGTGGAGGGGAGCAGAGGCAGCTCTGGGTTGTCACCTGTGAGGTGCTGGCACGTCCTGGTTCCCATATGTGGTCACACACGGTCCCACTTGCCTGTGGCCACATCCCGGTCGCAGCATCCCCAAGCCAGGGTTTGCGTGGTGCCCTGACTCCAGGAGGAGGGGATTTAGGGATGAAAAGGGCCCCAAACTGTTCCATCCCTTTGTTGCTCCAGGGCGACTTCATTCAACCAGCAAAACGCATTTGGCGGAGCTAAACCTGGGGTGCCTGGGGCGGGGGGGAATCTGAATGACCCCACTGCGCTTCCCCCGGGAAGGACCGAGATCCGGGGATCCCGTGCTGGGTGCTGCGGGATGGCTGAAACCAGCAGCCCCAGGCTCTCCCCTGGGAATAACCAGCGGGCAGGGTGCTGTTCCCACCGCCCCACGCGGGACCCCCGGGTAGCAGGAAGGCTCGGGACCCAGTGACACCCCCGCGGGGGTTCGCCAGCCCACCCACTGCTGCCCAGCGGCCCCGCTGACGCCGGGGGCTATATCGGTCGGTGACAGGCTGCAAAGGAATCCGTGGAGAGGAGCCAAGCGCAGGCTCCTCTGGGCTCTGCCCGTCGCCTCTTATGGACAGGGAAGAGGGGCCGGGAGCCGCTCCCGTTATGGAGAAGCCCTGGGGATGCCCACGGGGCATCCAGCGTGGCCCCAGCAGCCGCTGATGGGACATGGAGGGGATGATGAGCTTGGGACGTGCCCTATGTCATGGGGACAGCCCTGAGACAGGGCTCGAAGCTGTGGGGCAGGGGAAGGGGGCTTCTCACTGGAGATGCAGCTGCCCCCGAGCAGGGCAGAGGGTGCAATAAAGCACCCAGGGGGTTGGGAACCAGTGGGACCACAGGCAGAGAGGAAGAGGAACCTAACCCAGGTGATGGCCACTACCCCAGCCTCACCCCGGGGTTTTCCACGCTCCTAATCCTAGTTAGGGCTGACCCTTGGTTCTCAGGGCTCAGCCACTCTGCTAAGGACCTGGTGGGTGGCCACAGGGTATTGGGTACCACTTGGTGGCCCAGCAGGTGGGTGCTGGTTCAGCAACCTTTGCCTCATCCCTGATTCTCTGGTTTCCAAGAAAAACTGGGTGGATGGAGCTGCACCAGTTCCAGCGCCAGGATAAAGGGCTGCGGTGAGGGAGAGGCTGGGATTTTTCCAGGGATGGATTTTCAGTCCTTGGCTGCTGCCTGGATGTTTTCACTTCACAAGTGATAGAAAAGGAGGCTTTAAGGGACTGCAGCTACTGGGAAAAGCCTGGAGACACTAAATGCTGGATAGAAACCCTTCCACGGACAGTGCTGCTGCTGTGGGGGTGAGAGGCTGGGGTGCAGTCAGTGGGAGTTGGCTTGGTTTGTTAAGGGGTTTAAGATGAGCAGCTGGAAAAGGCACCAGTTACTGCTTGTAGGTCCCTCTAGTCCTCCCTGCTGCCTCCCCTGGGAGGACCTGGAGGTCCCTGGGCTCTGCAGGTTGGAGCTCCATGAGGATCAACTAAAATTGCAGCAGTGGGTCACTCACATCTCAAAAATAATGGGGGGGGGGAAGTTGGGGTTCCTCTTCCAGCGATGGGGGAGCAGAGGCAGCTCTGGATTGTCACCTGCAAGATGGTGGCATGTCCTGGTTCCAGTGCCCAGCTCCGATGGCTCCACGCTGCTCAGCTTCAGTCACAGATTTGGGGATAGATTTGGGGTCTTTGGGGAAAACAGGAGCTTCGAGCATCTTCAGCACAGGCAGCAGAGCACCAGCACATCCCAGTTCCTCTCCAACCACCCGTGCCCCGGTGCCCAGCGGGGTTTTCCAGGGCCAGCCCTGAGCTGCCCGTTTGCTGGGTGCCAGTGAAAAGCCTCTTTGTGCAAATCCATGGAGCAGAAAGAGATCCCAAGCCCGGGCAGCTCCGCACGGTGACAGGGCAGAGCATGGCTGAACCCCCCTGGACCGGGTCCCCTGGAGCTGGGGAAGCGAAGGGCTCCTGCTCTTTCCCACGTGTTACCGCGCTGAGCAAATATTTGCTTTGAGAAGCTCTGCCCTACCCTGAGCCCCACGGCCAAGGCCAGCCCTGGCAAGGACGGAGCTTGCACCAGGCTCCGGGGACGGATCCTGCTCTGGCAGCTCCCTAACTGAAGGGAAACAGCCCCTCCAGAGTTGCCCTTGTGCTCCTGGGATGCTCCACAGGGATTCAGGGTTTTCCCCATGGAGCTCATGGGTTCCACAAAGGGGATCCTCATCCTCCAGCCTCTCCTGAACCTGCTGGAACAGGCTGCCCAAGGAAGTTGGGGCTGCCCCATCCCTGGCAGTGTTGAAGGCCAGGTTGGCTGGGGCCCTGAGTAACCTGCTCTAGTGGAGGGGTCCCTGCCTCTGCAGGGGGGTTGGAACTGGGTGATCTTTAAGGTTCCTTCCAACCCAGACTGTTCTAGGATTCCTCAGCCCCCTCCGCTGCTGGGAAATTACGTGGAGAAAGGGGTGGTGGATCTGGAGAGGAGCTCAGCACCCCACTCCACAGCACCCCATGGAGCAAGGAGTGTGGGTGAGCTGCGTAGGGTGCTCAAGGCACCTTGTCGGGTGCCTCCCCCCATCCTAGGAGCTGGGCTGAGGATGCACCTGCAGAGCCCCGGGAGACTGTTAGAAATTCTCCGAGGGCAGCCCCATCCTTTTTGCTCTATTTTCCAACCCCTCTTTCCTCCCAGAAACGCACCAAGGGCTGGTGGGCGGGAGGGAAGGGGGTTGTGGTGGGAGCTGGGCACAGCCAGGGGGGCTTCAGGGCAGGGACTGGGGGGCAGAGACCGCTGTGGCAGCAGCGTCTGCGGCTCTGCCCGCGCTCCCCAGCCCTGGCCTCCGCATCGCCGGGAGCAGAACCAGCCCTGGGCGTCTGGGACACTGCCCTTTGTTTGGGAGAATAAAGTTAGTGCTGTTACTCAGCCTGTCGCTATTCCAGCAATTCCTGCCTCCCCTTTCTCTGGGCAGCAGCGGGGAAACAATCCCGCTCCGGGGGGCTGCCAACACAAATACCCTCTGCGGCGGCGGGGGGACGCGACGGGACGGGGCTGCCAGCGGTGGCTGCGGGACCGCGGCTCCCTCGGGACGGGCATCGCCCTCGGCGGCTCTGCGGTGCCCGTTTCACACCCCACGGGAGTCTGTTCCCAGCGTGAGGCACCGGTAGCCCACCCCATCGAGGGGACTGGAGGTTTCTGCTCCCAAACAGCAGCTGGAGGACGTGAGGGACACAGGGAATGAGAGGGGATGTCCCCCAGAGGTGGACGTTTATGTCCCAGTGCCGCTGGTTTCCATGGAAAGTTCCACTGGTGCCAGTGGGGCTCCCTTGGCCGCAGCCCCACAGGCTTTGGGGTTCTGCCTGTTTTCTGCCCTTTCCCTGGCACCGGGCAGAGCCAGCGGCTCCGTCTCCAGGTCCCCCCTGTCCTCAGGAGCCTGCCGCGTCCTGGTGCTGCTGCTCCCTCGCTATCACCCCACGATATCACCCCGTGATGTCACCCCACGGCTGCTCTGATAACCCCGGTGTGAGCGGTGAAACAACCACCTCATGGCTTTCACGTGTTGGCTACCAACAAGCTGCCCAGGGCTAGGAGCAAGGGCTGAGGGAAGGGGCTGAGTGCATGGGGTGAGGGAAGAGACTGTGGGAAGGGGGTGAGAGAAGGGACTGAGGGTGAAGGAAGGGGGTGAGGGAAGGGACAGAGGGAAGGGGCTGAGAGCGTGGGGGTGAGGGAAGGGGCTGAGAGCATGGGGGGGTGAGGGTATGGGATGTGGAAAGGGGGCTGAGGGCAGGGAGCTGCAGACAAAGGCTGTGGGGAGGGGGCTGCAGACAGTGCTGTGGTTGAGCTGCTGGGGTTGCAGTGAATTTGTAGCCTGGTTTAGCTGGGCAGGAAGATGTGGGAGCTGGAGGCGGTCGAGGGCTACCAAGGTCTGCCAGGCCCAGCCACAAGTTGCCTGGCGGAGGCTGAGCTGCCCAAGTCTGCCTGTGGCTGTTCCTCTTTCAGTTCTCTCTGGTGCTGGCAGGGGGACAGAGGGATGGAGACTTGAAACTGAAACCCATCAGCACTCTCTTCCTGCTTCCACCCGGCCCTGGGCAAGATCCTGATGGAGGGATTTAGGTTCCACCAACCCCTGAACTGGCCAGAACCTCCTGACTGGGGCTGGATTGGGGCTGTAGGACATGTGGAACCTTGTGAGAGCTGAAAGAGGGTCCTACCCCATCCTTTTCCTAGGGATGGTGCTGTTGCCTCTGCTCCCTCCCACCCAAGGGAGAGGCTGCTGTTGAGTCCTCACCCCTTTCTCTGTAAAACCTCAGAGAACAGAGCCCACCCCACATGCACAGCCCTAAACCCCACTGAACAGAGCCCACCCCACATGCACAGCCCTAAACCCCACTGAACACCCTATTGAGCACCGAAAGCTTTAACGTGGCCACCCAAGGATGGAGCTGCCAGCCCAGGGCAGCTCACCCACTGCTGGGGCTCCGCGCTACGATGCCCAACACAGGAACAAAGGGAGGCTGGAGGCTGGGAACGTCCCTTCCCAACCCCAGGGACATTAAACAAATCCCATTTTCCTTTTGTCAGCCCCGCAGGTCACCCAAGGTTTGATCTCCAGCCCAGGGCAGCAGGTGGGAACGTTCCCGGGGAGGGTTTTGGATCAGGTCCCTGCTGTTTGCTCCTGGCTGCTGGGACACTGCGGTGTGAACCCCACAAAGCCCTTCTTATCCTTTCTAAGCCCTTCTGAGGTAGATCCAGGGGTTGTGTTCTCCCCTCTCTCCTTCTTCCTGAAAGGTTTTAAGTCCTTCCAACATCCAAGAATCAATGTTTGAAGTCTGCCTGTGGGACCACAGTGCTGCTTGTGGGCTCAAAGGCTGGAAACACCTTAAATTTAACCCCCAGCTCACTGTGGGCTCTGTGGTCACGACCCTCTGAGCTCCCATCTCCTGCTCTGCTTTCAGCCCATCGGGATTTTACCTTCAGTCCCCACCTGTTGCCAAAAGTTTGGCCAGGGTTAGGGTTAGGGTAGCTGGATATCCCCTGGAGAAGAGCTGCTGAGGGCTTTGGGGATAACACCTCCCACCCAGCAGTGCCCATGGGTCCAGCTGAACCTTCGATCAGCCAGAACCCATCTGGAAGGGGGGGAGAAAAGCCTCGTTATTTCCCTTCTAGCACCCTGACCTGTCAAAGCAGGTGCTAAAACACCCCCCAATCCCCCCAAAACAGGCAAAAGGCTCCCGAGGGTCTGTAGGGCTGCAGGGCTGGGCCATCCCAAGCGAAGCAGTGAGCTCAATATTCCCCCTGGCAGCAGCTCAAGCGCTTTGGGAACCTCTCAGTTCAGCCTCATAATTGCCTTCTAACCCAAAGGTGTCTGAGTGCTGCTATCTCGCTCTCCTCACCCAATAACCCCAAAGTTAAACACATCAATAACACTGAGTGGCTTCACCCACCTGCTCCACGGCCAAGACAGCAGCTGGGACACAAAGGTTGTCCTAAGCTTGAAAGACCTGAAGAACAGGGCATGGGGAGGGGAGTTTCTTACCCCCTCTGCCTCGATCTGCTCTGGCTGGGGCTGCCCCAGCTGCAGTCACCCAGCACAAGTCTCAAACAGTCCTACTGGGTGTGAATGACCCAGCCCTGCTGCAGCTTTCAGGGTGTTTTGGGGTGTTTTGGGATATTTTGAAGTGTTTTAGGGTGCTTCAGGGTGTTTTGGGATATTTTGGGGTGTTTTGGGGCATCTCAGGATGCCTCAGGGTGGTTTTGGCATAGGTGAGTGCTCTGCCATGTGGCACCTCCCAGCACCCCTTGACCTGGCTGGACCATCCCCCATGTGCCAAACACCCCAAAAACTCCAGTGTGACCTGGAGCTCCAGTTCAGGGAAGCCCTGGGTGCTCCCACCTGCTGAACACCATCCCCATCCCAGTTTGAAACAACCCCCTCTGTGCTCCTACAATGGATCTCTTCTTCCTTCCCGATGGATCCAGCACAGCTGCATGGGAACTGCTGGAAAGCCTGGCTGAAGTTCCCAGTGAGCCCACCATGGCTGGGGGGGAACCACCCGCTGGTCTCCCAGTCCCACAACCAAGTCCTCCCTGGAGGGCTGGCCTGGCCTGGCCGGGCAAGGCTTAGCCAGCTGGCCCCAGTCCCAGCTACCCGGGCCAGGATCAGGCTGGCTCAGGCTCTGCTCCATGCTGGAAGGTCACTTTAACACCCTGCACCCCATTCCCCTTCATCCCATCTCCCTGCACCCCAACCTTGTAGACATAATCTCCCTACACTCCAGCCATCTACATCCCAACCCCCTAAAACCCATCTCCCTGCATCTCATTCCCCTACATCCCACCCCCTACACCCCAGCTACCTGCACCCCAATGCCCTTCATCCCATCTCCCTGTACCCCAACCTCCTAGACCTCATCTCCCTACACCACTAGCATCTATATCCCAACCCCTGCACCCCAACCCCCTAAATCCCATCTCCCTGCATCCCACCCCCTGCACCCCATCTCCCTACACCCCAACCTCTGCATCCCATCCCCATCTACCAGCCTCTGCACCCCACCCTACTCACCCTGTAGCCACCTTCTCCTCAGCCTTAGAGCTCTCCTATCAGGTTGCCAATGGGCAGGGGCCGATGCCCTGCAGGGAGCTGGTGGGGCTTCCCCACTGCCCCAGCTCCTTGGGTGCCTCAGCATCCTCCTCTTCCACAGGGACAGCGATGGGGCCAGCCTGGTCAGGCAGTCGGTGTGGGGAGCATCCCAGTGTGCTGGAGTTAGGGTGTCCCAGCATGACTGGGGTAGCCCATGTTATGGGGCTGGGCTGTGGGGCAGAGCAATGGGGCTCTGTGATACTTCCAGCCCACTCCAGGGTGAGGGGGGTTGTGGGTCAGGGCAAGAGGAACCCCAAAATCTCTGCTCCTCACAAAGAGCTGAAAACAGGACAACTCAAACCAAAACCTTTGTCCCCAAAGCCTTCAGGTGGCATGAACTGGTGCCCAGAGAAGCCCTATGGCCACCCAGTGCCTGCAAGAAGCCCTATGGATGCCCCAGTAGCTGGGGGGAAGCCCTATGGCCATCCCAGCAGCTTGCTGGCCTTCCCATCTCCCCAGCCCCATAGCGATGCTGATGGGACCTTTGCTGAGGTTCAGGGGATGGGGGGAGCAGCAGGTACCCCCCTCCCCCTGGAGAAAGGAGGAAAAGGATGGATGGAGGCAGCAGCCACCGGCAGGGCTAACGAGAGGGTGGATTTCCTCAATTATAGGATAACGCCGTAATCCCGGCTTTCGAAGGTTTAGGTCAGTGACAACTGCTGCAGGACGGGATGAGACTCCCGTCCTCCCTCCCACCCACGCGAGGAGGAGCCCAGCACCTTCACTGAGCCATGAACTGGAGAGCAGAGCAGCTCCTGCCCTGCCCTCAAACACCCTGCAGCACCCACACACCCGCCAAAGGGTTGCTTGGCATCGGCTGGAAACCACCCGTGACCTTGGGATGAAGGACTCTCCATCCCAAACTGCTGCAGCACCTCCTGGCCACTGGCACCCTGGAACCAGAAGCCTCTGCCATCACTTTTCCTGTAGGAAGACAGTTGGCTCTTCCCCGCTGCCAGTGGGTTTTGCTCTCATCTGGGGTGTGGGGCAACGCAGCTCATCTCAGGAGCTGGAAACACCCCAGGTTCTTGCAGTCACTGCCCTGAAAAGGGGGCATTTCCTTTCCACTGGCCAAAAAGGGGTGGCAGTGAGAGGGGAACCCGTGGAGCCACATGTGACAGTGTGTTTTCCCCCACTGCAGCCCCTCACACCCCTTTATTGTCCCCACCCCAAAGAGTGGGGAAAGAGGAGCCTGGAGATCAACTGCTGGGACAGCTGAGAGCTGGGGCTTGGGTTTGACACCAGATAGAATCACAGGACATTAGGGACTGGAAGGGACCTCGAAGGATCATCCAGTCCCATCCCCCTGCCACAGCAGGATCACCTAGACCAAGTCACACAGGAACATGGCCAGGTGGGTTTTAAACATCTCCAGAGGAGGAGACTCCACAACCCCCTGGGCAGCCCCTGCCAGGGCTCTGGCACCCTCACTGCCAACAAGGTCCTTCTCACACGGATGTGGAACCTCCTCTGCTCCAGCTCACACCCAGTGCCCCTTGTCCTGTCACTGGGTGCCCCTGAGCAGAGCCTGGCTCCATCCTCCTGACACCCACCCCTCACATATTGATCAACACTCATGGGGTCACCCCTCAGTCTCCTTTTCTCCCAGCTGAAGACCCCCAGCTCCCTCAGCCTCTCCTCAGCAGGGAGATGCTCCCCTCCATCAAACCCCATTCACCCAGCTGGAAACCAGAGCTTCACCCCACAGGCTCTGCTGGGTCTCTGCTCACTCACCTGCACAGCCAGGATGGCCTCGGGGTGGATGGGCTGGGGTTGGTTGGAACAACGCAGGCCGCCTGGGTAAAACAAGTCATGGGCTAATAACTACCGGGCAATTATTGCCATGAGCAACGCCGACCCGACTCCAATTCCCGGGGCGTTAATGGGAGGCGGGGGGTAAGCAGCCCCTCCCAGGGTTAGGTCAGCGGTGACGTGAGGAGGTGCTTACTCACGGTGCTCTGTGCCCGCCGTCACGGGCAGCACCCGCAGCGCATCCAGCCCCAGGTTGGCTTCAAAGGGAGGGGATGATACAACCCCCCACCCCAATATCCCCAGCTCTGAGCTGCCTGTGGTAGGAGCAGCCCCCACAGCACAGGGGAGGGCACATGTGCTGTCCCTCCACTGTCCCTCACTGGTGGCTGTCACCAAAGGGAAGGGTTGTGTCTCCTCCTGCTTTCACATCATGCACAGTTTGGGGTGGGTTTTAGCCTCCCTGGGACAACGATCTTCTGCCATAGTCTGGTGACCCCGAGACATTCAAATCAGCACAAAACCACCTAAAGCAGGACATCCTCCTTCCAGGGATCGATTCAAGCTGCCCCAGGGGAAGTTTATGTTGGCCCTGAGGAAAAGCCTCTTCATGGAGAGGGTCAGCAGCCCTTAGAACAGGCTGCTCAGGGAGGGGGGCGTTGAGTCACCATCCCCGGATGAGCTCAAAAGCTGCAGAGATGTGGTGTTTGGGCTGATGGTTGTGGACTTACTAGGAGAGATGGTTGGATTTGATGACCTTAAAAGGTCTTTTCCAACCTTAATGAATCTCTGATTCTGTGGTTGGACTTTATGATCTTAAAGATCTTTTCCATCCCAAACGATTCTCTGGTTGGACTTGATGATCTTAAAGGTCTTTTCCAACCCAAACGATTCTCTGGTGGACTTGATGATCTTAAAGGTCTTTTCCAACCCAAACGATTCTCTGGTTGGACTTGATCTTAAAGGTCTTTTCCATCCCAAACGAATCTATGGTTGGACTTGATGATCTTAAAGGTCTTTTCCAACCCAAATGATTCTCTGGTTGGACTTGATCTTAAAGATCTTTTCCATCCCAAACGATTCTATGGTTGGACTTGATGATCTTAAAGGTCTTTTCCAACCCAAGTGATCCTCTGGTTGGACTTGATGATCTTAAAGGTCTTTTCCAACCCAAGTGATCCTCTGGTTGGACTTGATCATCTTAAAGGCCTTTTCCAACCCAAATGATTCCATGTTCCTCCTGAACCCAAAACCCCTCTGCAAACAGGGGGCTGGGAACCCTGGATGCTCAGCCTGAGTGATGAGAGAGTTTGGAGGGACCATCTAGGGGAAGGAGGAGCAGGGCAAGGAACTGGCTGGACTCGTTACGCTGGTGATGTTCGGGAAGGGTGGTTAGCCAGTGGCATGTTAGCACCGTGTCCAGCCGCTCAGGAATGCGTGCGGGACTCATTAGGGGAGCAGTCGCTCCGTGAGTCACGCCGTGGCCATGCGGATTTAGCCGGGATTTCAAGCCCAAGCACCCTGTAATTGCAGAGTAGTAGAGGGGTGCTTAAAAGTAATCAGCTGTTCCAGCCCCACCGGCCCAGTGGCTACGGGAGGAGGGCTAGAGGGGTGTCGAGCAGCCAGCCCCTCCTCGGATTACAAGGCAAAAATGTAGGGCACACAAACAGCCCCGGGGGGGAACACGCTGCTTGGTGGCTTTTCCTTTGAAGGCAGGGTGACACTGCTCCTGCTGAGGCTGGTGTTTGATAGTGGTGAGATAAGGAGGGTAAACATGCTGTGGTGGCAGGAGAGGGCAACGATCAACCCCCTCTCAGCCCCAAAGAGAGGGTGATGTCTCCCTCCATCACCAAAGACAAACCTGGCCAGGAAGGAGAGGTGGGACCGGCTATGAGGCTCTGGAAGAACGTTGGGTGCTCTTTGCAGGGAAGAAGCATGTTCTCGCCTGTATGGGAGCGAGATAACACATGACACATCGCCCTGCACCTCCCCTGGCCCCGCTCCAGCCCAACACCCGGCTCCAGAGCCACCATCCTACCTACCTACGAGTCCTGTTCCCTCCTGGAAACGTCAGAGCTTCCCCTGGGCATCGCTGAGGGGACGTGGGGTGCAAGGACATCTCATCCGTAGCTGGTCTCACCGCTCCGTTGTGGAGCGGCTCGAGGGGCTGTCGTAGGAAAACACGGCTGTGCGGCGGCCGTCAGTCTCTCTCCGTAATAACTTGGGGTGCTGCTGGATGATTTCAAGCAAATTTGTCAGAGCCATCAAGTTTCTACAAGCTGAACCGGGTGACTGGGCACCGGGATCCACCCTGCAAGCCGACCGCAGCACGTGGCTCTCGCCGGCTGCAGCCGACGCTGCGGCTTGTCCCGCCAACGCGGGAGCTGCCAGAAGAGAAGGGCCAAGGGAAGCGCTGGTGTTGACTTTTGTGGAAGGATGTGAGGTTAGGGGGAGTCTGCAGGAGGCTCTGCACAAGCTGCTCTCTTGTGCTGGCTCAGGAGGGACCGCTGGAGCAGCTGAGTTGAGGCTGGACGGGGGAAAGTCAGAGGTGAGGGAAGATGGTGGAGCCAGGGAGCTTCTCATTAGCCAACAAACTCGCTGCAAACCGCATGTGAAGCTGAACAGAGCAAATCCACAGGCAGAGGATAAAATACTCTGGGGTTTTTAAACACTCTTCTGCCTCCACAGCAGCTCAAAGATGAGCTGGAAGCCTGTGTGTCATAGGAGATAAGGCAAGAGGGTTCAGTGCCAACACACCGGTCACACCACAGTTTCTCACCGGCAGCCTTCGACCCACAAGACTCAGCACCACAGCCAAGGGGTTTGTGCCATCCTCCAGCAGCTCAGCCCGGTGCCAGCCCCGCCAGGAGCGCAGCGCCCTGCCGGAATGTCCCTATCAATGAAGCATTTGTCTCGTGCTTGGCACCAGGCGTCAGAACACCGGGGTCCGTGCGCTGGATCGCCCAAACACAGCTATAAATGGCAAGAGGAGCCGCAGAGCCGGGCTGTTCTCTCATTCTGTGGGATCTCAAATGGCAGAGTTAACACTCATGCTGCCCAAGAGAGGAGGAGGAGGAGGAGAGCGGGTAGGGAGAGAGCTTGGTGCGCTCCACACCAGAGGCTGAGGCAGGGTTTGAATGCCAGGCTGGGTCTAGCGAGCCGCCCGCGCACACAGCCGGTGCCAGCCCTGGCGCTGAGCCCACAGGCTAAGGACAGCCCAGAGCAGCAAGGCTGGAGCAAGATGCTTCTTGCATTCTGGTGAGTCAAGACAGAATTCCTCCCGTTTCAGCGATCCTGGAGCTCAGCCAGATGTTCTGTTGGGAGAAAAAAAGCTGCTGTGGGCAGGGCTGCAGATGTGAAGCCACACTGCTGGCTCTGCCAACGGGCCGGCTGATCCAACACCGAGGATTTCTGGAGCCGTCTCAAGGCAGCAGCCCTTTGCAAAGGTGCAGGGTCCGTGTCATGGGCTCCTTCACTCCCCACAGCAGATAGCTCAGCTGGGCACTGCCAGCATGACCCAGACCAGTCAGTGCCCTAAAACACAAGGAACTGCTGGGGGTGGGGAGCCAGAGCCACCCCAGAGTGACTTTCCTAGGAGGCAAGCTGAGAGCAGCACTCGTAGCTAGAGCCCAGATCTCATCTACCAGCACCTCAGGCACGGGGTCATTTGCCCATCGCCCTCTGCTCACAGAGAACAAAGACCACGAGACCCCCCAGGCTGTGAGCAGAGATCTAAGGTGGCTGCTTCAGGGTTTGGTTGTAATTTATGTGACTGTCAACAAAAGCAGGATCCAAATCGCGGCGGCAAACACCGACGGCTCCTTTCTGATCACTACTAGTACTTTCCACCAGCATCCTTTTGTATCGGCCTGATCCACTCCAACAATGCCCAGCCCACGCTGTCAGGGCTTTCGCTTCCCTGCTCCGGGTCACAAACCCAGAGGCAGCTCGTTCAGAGCATCAACAGCCCTTGGCAGGGCCCACCGCTGGCACCGAGGAGACGCCTGGCAAACAAGGTAGGTATTTGAGAGCCACTCCCACACCTGAGATGGGCTCGGGGATGGCAGGAGCTTCGCGGCTGCCAGCGAGAGAGAAGCATCGTGTTTTCCTGCCAACATTTAGGGAGCAGCCAGCCCTGGGAGCGCAGGGCTGCTCGAGCAGGCGACAGGGACAGTCTCACGCGGTGCCAGCCCAGCAGAAACAACCCAGAGCTGTTTTCAGAGGGAAGAGCCTGGCCCGGGACCGTAAAGATTTGGAGATGCCAAGTCAGCAAGTTTGCCCCAACGAGGGACCCGCGCGTCATCGGCTCCATTGTTGCAGTGGAACCAGAACTGCCTGTAGCCTGACAGGGGGAAGTGAAACTCCATCTCGGGGCTGGAGGGCAGCCAGGGTCGGAGGAGCCTGCGCCCAGCCACAGGCAGGCGGCTTCCAGCCACCACACTGGAATCTGGCCTCAGCAGAGCCAGGTTTCTTTGGGGAGACGAACCTCCTGGAGTCTCTCACCCTCCCCTGACCAAGAGGAACCACCAGGCAGGTGGGCCAGCTACACAAACCCAGGTAGCCACTCTAGCAGCCTTTTGCTGTCTGTGACTATCAGCAGAGAATGAAGCCACAGAACCCCCAGTCCCATCCCCATGAGCAGGACCTCTCAGGTCTTCCAGCTCACCACAACACTGAGCAGGCTGCCACACTGGGCCACCCTCCCCCACCAGCAGCTTGAGAAGCCACCAGGAAAAGGGAAGATGCACAACACTCCAGAACACTGTTAATAAATAGGAACCTCCCGTGGCCACAGAGACCCACCAGCAGCCTCCCGTGCCCTGGGGCCATCTGAGGAACCCAGCAGCATCTGGCCAGGTCCTGAACCACAGAACATTAGGGATTGGAAGGGACTTCAAAAGATCATCCAGTCCAATCCCCCTGCCACGGCAGGATCCCCTAGACCAAGTCACACAGGAACACACCCAGGTGGGTTTGAAACATCTCCAGAAGAGGAGACTCCACAACCCCCCTGGGCAGCCCCTTCCAGGGCTCTGTCACCCTCACCATGAAGAAGTTCCTTCTCAGATTGATGTGGAACCTCTTTTGTTCCAGCTCACACCCATTGCCCCCTGTCCTGTCATTAGATGACAACCAGTGGGGTTCAGAGCCCTGGTGACCAGGCAGTGGGGTCCAGAGCCTCATGGAAGCAGAGTCAGTTCATTCGACAGCAGACAGAGAAGCAAACAGAACATAATCCAAGAGGTTTGAATACACTGTATTTATTTTTAACAGATTCTAAAGAATCTAGTGAGTCTATGTCAAGCCCATCGCATGACAAAGTGATACAGGTGTAGGAAAAAAAAAAGAAGACATTTAAAACAAAATCAAGTGCCATTCAAGCTACTGGAATCTCCCACTAGCCACCCCCCGCCCCAACTCACGGGAGGCAGCACAGTATCACTGCAAGGTCTAGAAAACAATATTCAGATTCAACTCACTCACAAGAGACCCATCACACTCACTCTCCGTAAATCCAAAGTGCAATCTCCACGTAAGCTGCCCTGTCAAGCTGTTGGCTGTTGGGGAATCTCTCTGACATCTTCAGAGGGGAGGAGGGAATCTCAGTTAACTGGCTGGGGTAGGGGGGAAGCAGCCTGTCAAACCAGCATGCTACAACACAGCAGCTGAAGGTTAAAATGCAAGACTAATACTCAATCTTCCCTCGAAGCCGTGAGGGCAACGCGTCGGGATCTCTACTGAACACGTGGGGTCTCTAAAGGAGCCCCTCGATCTGTCCTACCTTGCACTGGGAAAACAAAAAAATAAACCAAGCTCCCTCTGCAGGGATTAAGCTCTGGGCAGCAGGGAGTCACGGGGCTGTGGCCAAGTGCAAGCAACAGCCCTGTCCGTGAAGGCAAAGCTGCTCTACAGGAAGGCAGTTAAACCTGTAATAACATCCTTCGCGCCACTTCTGCAGCTCTCACTGGGGAGGAAGCAAAGCCAGACCAACTGCAAACTGGTTAGTTCATGTTAAGCACAAGGAGGCCTCCAGATCACTGCCCCTCCTCCCCACCCTTTTAGGGTCCCCAACTCCACCTTGCCCCTACCCCAAAAAACATAGCAATCTGGCTAAACACATTCCAAGGTTCTAGTCTTTATTAGAGCGTTCAACCTGCCCGGCTGTTACACTTTCATCACAAACCCCCCCTCCCAAAAAAACAAACAACAACAAAAAAGTTAAAGACTCTTGAGTTCGTCAGCCTCGGTGGAAGCACCACAAAGTCACAGTGATCCCAGAGCAGCAGCTCCAGGAGGCCCCTGCTCGCTCACCCCCCTGCATCGCTCAAGCCTGAGGTGATGCTGCGTGAGAATGGGCAGAGCAAAGCTGGCACCTGCCTGGGCTCTGGGCACTCCATGACCTCAAAAGCCACAGGGTGACTGAGAGCCAAAGCCCCGAGACACGAGAGGGACTGTAGAGAAGACAGTTTCTCTTAAGGCTGACTGACCTTTGAACAAATCTTACCCACCCCCCCCAACCCACCCCTAAGCTCTGTTTCTAGCTAGAGGATGAATTTCAACTGCTATCAGTGGCTCACGTGTAGCTTCAGGAGAAAAATCAGGAAGAACAGGACCTGCCCGAGGGTAGATCTCCAGCCCTACAAGGCTAGGAGAGCCCTGCCCAGCTCTGAGAAGGACACGGGGGGCTCCAGCCCCCACCACAGCAACGGCTGTGGAGAAGTCACTAGTGAAAACCAGTAGGTTTGTGCTTCGAAAGGACAAGCCCTCTTCTTCCCACCTCAGCCAGCCTGCCTTTGTGCATTAAAACCACACTGCATGCCAAGAGGACAATAAAAAGCTCTAGAAGCAGCATTTCAAATCCTCCTAAAAAAAAGACCTGATCAGCTACAGCAGCCCAGGGAGGGCTCCCAGACACAGCCTCTGCCTCATCAATTCATCTACACGACTACGTTTTGGCACTGCAGACTCGGCAGCTCTGAGTCAACTCGTCTGTCGGTCCCTGCTGCCTTCGCTCCATAAAGCTCAGCGCTGCGTTTTGCACCAGGCACAACCTTCCTCCCCACCCCCAGTTTGTTGGCAGCAGTGGGGGGGGGTGATGGTTTACCAGGCATGTAAAGCCCACCCCGAGGATGCCACTCCACTCTCACATCTGTTTGCTGTGCCAACAGCAACCCTCAGCCACACGGAACCTGCCATCCCTCAGCGAGGTCACTAGAAATGATCTTACGACCCTCCCACCCTCTCCCAGCCCCTAACAGAAACAGGTTTCCCCCCCACCCCAAAACAACCCCACTCGAGATTGAGGGATTTCAGCCCCTGCAAACAAAAATCAAAGTATAAGGTTTACAGTACAGTTGTGTTTATATTGTTACAGGCACTTAAACAGGATTCTTTGGTCCTTCAAAGGAATCAGCCACTCTGGCTTCTATCTGCAGAAACCACAAGTCTGCAACCCATCACACCTCTCGCTCTGAGGGAAAAAGAAACAACCCCACACATCCCCAACAAATCCCAGTTCAGATCCGGTTCGAGGCAGTGCAGCTCTACCTTAGTGTAATTCTACAACCTCCCCTCACACAATCCCACCCCCATCCCTCATTGCCTCCAGGACTCCACAAGCGATCGAGTCTTCCCAGCAACGTCCAAAATTCATCGAGTCTCCACGACACTGCATTTCCTATCACAGTGTAGAGCAAGACGGGGCCTTCGTCCCGAACAAGCCCAGGAACAAGACACCCAACCAAGAGTCCAGGAAGTTTCCTTTTGTTGCAGTTCTAGATCTTTTTTTTTTTTCCTATTTTGTTTGTTTCGTTGCCCCCTCCCTACCCCACATCCCACACCCCAAGGCAAGGAAATACCTCGGAGGACAAAGCCCTGCTGTTTGTCCTGGCTCAGTTACAGGGAAGCCACGTCGGGTAGGACTGATTGCAAGGCAGGAAGGGCTGCACGTGGGTGACGTAGTAGTTGAAGTTTATTTCGCTGACGTAAGGGGCTGGCTGGTAGTAGCAGGTAACGTTTGTGACAGTGGGGATGATGTTCTGCTCAGCCAGGACGCGCAGAGCCAGCATGGCAATGAGGTTCAGGGTCTGCCGCCGCTCGTGTCCCATCAGGCAGACCGTGCTCTCATTGACCACCCTGTGGAGGGTCATCAAATAGTCATACCTTTTGCTCTCCATCCCGACAAAGTGGCTCTGAAGGTAACACTCCAGCTTCCGCTGCTGCTCGCCGATGTCCGAGAAGTCTATGAAGAAGCGGGAGCACATGTAGCGCTGTAGCGCCTTCATATCCACCTCCGACTTGGGCTTGAAGCCCCTCACCAAGAGGTTGCAGTATTTGAGAAGCCCCCCACCTCTGATCTCCTCCGGGTTCCTCGTAGCGATCACCCTGTTCCGGAGGTGGTCCATGGCCTCCTCAAAGTCCCCGTACATGCTCTCCCCAGTGACCGTGGGGTGGAAGTTCTCGGCCATGGGGTTCTCTGAGCACTCCCCAAACAGCAGAAGTGAATCTAGGATGATCTGGAAGGAATCCACGCTGAACTCAAACTGCCGTCTGAGAGAGTCCACAAACTTGAGCTCCACGTTCTTCCCGCTGTTGTTGGAGAGCGAGATGAGGCTCCAGCGGTCCGTCTCGTTGCAAACCTTCACGAGCTTCTGCACGTAGGCCTCCTTCAGAGTCATGGGGGTGATCTTGTCTTTGTTGACACCTTCTGGGAGGAAGTCAAGCAGGCAATCCATGACCACATCTTTAACCTGCTGGAAGACATCTTCGGTCTTCAGATCGACACCGAAGATGAGATCTAGGTCCTTGTACCCCAAACCACTGTCTTGATGTAGAACGTGACTGGCTGCTGAGCCGTTCAACCTCACATTGTGGACTGCAATCCCTTTCTTCTCCAAGCGACTGCGGACAACCTGAGGTATAAAGACAGGCAGTGAGATGTGGAAAAGCCTTCGAGGAGCAGCCTGCTCCCGGCAGCAGGATTCACTCCCTGTGCTTATATGGGTCACTCCAGTGCAAGACAGTGAAATAAAAAGCTAATCCATCAGAAATAGGTCACTCTGGAGAGCAGCCAGAGTCCTGCCAGCAGCTGGGGATGGCTCCACTTTACTTATTCCCTCACATTAGCAGGTTCTTGCTGCACACCACGAGCTGTTGCTGCTGCTAGTACAGCTGTTTGCTCTCTCTGCCTTGAAGTGGACAGGTTGTCTGAACCCATTCATCGGGGCGTTCTCTGTGCACCCCCTTCCCTCCATTCTCCCCATCAACAGCCATCAAGCTAAAACCAGTCCCAGGAGTGCCTGCAGCAGTCCCCATGGGTTTCGTCAGGGCAGCTCCTTCCTCGTGGCCATCCTGATGGTCTGTCAAGATCCATTAAAGACAAATCAAGATGTCAGAGCTGCTCAGAAGCCCCAGCCAGGCGTAAGCCAGTTCATGTCCTAACTAGTAAGTGTATCCTAACAATTTCCAGTGTGTCAGAGCTTGGTGCTGAACTTGGCACGCTATCAAGCGCAAAGAGGCAGCTTTCATCTTTACGGGTGTTACTGCAGGGATTTCAGTGCTGCCTGCTCAGTCCTGGCACACCCACCGGTCCCTCCAAAGCTTTGTTCATCTGCAGTGAAGCTGAATCACTCGCCCGATTACTTAATGCACAGGGGGGGGCTGCTGAAACAACCCCGACACCATAAACTCAAACTAGCTGGACACTGGCTTGTAATTGAGTTAATGTTGCTGGCATCTTGGAGCTCACTTCAAGTTCACATCTTTCACTAGCAGCTCGTCCCATCTCCGCTTTCATGTTTCTCTCCAGCAATTAGCCACTGGCCTGAGTGTCCCAGCGCAGCCAGCACCGCCAGCAAGGTGAGAGCTTCTAGCCCAAGCTTTGGACTCTTTCAAAGGGACAAACTCTAATCTCTACCAGCCAGTCTGACTGGGCTACTGAGCCCTGCAGAGAGTGTCCTAGTTCAAGAGGCCCCATTAGAACCTTTATCAGAGAGGTCGGACTACTGCAGGGTTGACACAGCCCCAAGCAGACAGTTCTGGGGGCCACCAGAGTCACAGTGAGTCCCCCAGCAGCTAATGAACTGCCCCACTACGAGGTTTTTTTAGAAGAGTCAACATGTAAGAGGGGAAGGACTGCACTGTGTGACCCCTCACACAGCCCAGACCTCCGGGTGGCCAGGGTGAAGTCCCCACCAGCGAGCTCCTGCTGCCCTGAGGTGCCCCTGCACACAGACTGATTAATGTTATAATTGGAGGCTGTTAAATCGCACGATGCAGCTTCTCTGCTGCTGTTTCCCCTGCTACTCCCTGAGATGAGCCACCGCTGCTCAGGCTAGAGAAGTGCCCAGGCCACTGGCCAACCAAATGGTGACAGTCACATGTCAGGCAGCAGTT
The DNA here is from genome assembly GCA_013400115.1 of Rhinopomastus cyanomelas. Classification (NCBI taxonomy): domain Eukaryota; kingdom Metazoa; phylum Chordata; class Aves; order Bucerotiformes; family Rhinopomastidae; genus Rhinopomastus; species Rhinopomastus cyanomelas. The sequence continues at coordinate 24,605 of VXBP01001460.1, forward strand.
AACCAGCGAGCTAGTCACCAGCGGAAGTCCCAAGCCCCCACCAGCACATGCTGTGAAAGCAGCTGCTTTTGGAGCCAGAGAGTCTGAAAGCTGAATTTCCTGAAGGAAACCCAGAGTTATTCCCCCAGATAGAGCAAACATCCCAGGGGAGTTCCTAGTGTGAGTTTGTTGCCAACTGATCACTCACCCGAGGCACTGCTCCAGCACTACTTGCGGAGTTAAGGAGTTTAAGGAGACAAGATGTAGGTCACAAAAGCGTTAGATGCAGAGCTACGACCAGTGTGTGGAGAAGATCTCATGCCAGATTAGCTTCCCAGCCCCAAAGAACCTCTGCTTATCACCTTCTGGGCACAGCCCAGGACCTGCAGCGTTTCAGACCCATAACCTGAAGGTTTACTGGAGCTCTTAGGTTACAGATCCATCCGTTCATAAAAAAAAGTGACAAAAATCCAACTTCAAGGCAGTATTGTTCCAAATCGCCCCAAAAAACCTCCAACCCCCAGAAGAGCAGGGAGCTTTCCTGCTTCTGAGGACAGCAGGCTCCAGCTGCCCTGTCTCTGCCAAAGAGCATCTCCTCCTGGGCTCAGGTATGTGGATTTTTTTCCCCAGAGGCTTGGATATTTCCAGGGTTAGGCAGCTGCTGACCTGCTTCCCAAAACAGCACCTCACGTTACGTGCGGTTCAGATAATTGACTCTGACAGCCAGGCAGGAGCAAACCCTGCCTGCATCCTGACCTGCCGCTTCCCACCTCCCACAACAACAAGCACACGCAATAAATAGCCGACTGCCTTTTGGGTTACTTGCTTCAATTAGTCAGCCCCTAAATACAGGGTCTGCCAGCGCGGTCGGGGCAGAATTACAGCCCTCAGTTATTCCGTGTTCCGAGTTGCTAGTGGCAACATCCTTTTTCAGCAGCTCTGACACCCAATTGCTCGAGTTTGGTGGAACCGAACAGTAATAACCAGTGGAACATGTGGCTGGGCTTTTACCAGCCCTGAGCTTTGCTGCCCTTGTACAACCCCTGGGCTGCACCCTGACAGCAGCTCCCTCCGATCAAAAGCTCCAGCAGCCCATATTCAGTGCTTCTGCTCCCAGCAGATGCAGCAGGAACTCGAGGAACACGAAACCAGCAGCAGCCGAGGTTTCAGCCCAGTGTCTTTCAGTCACCTTCCCATTTTCCAAGCTTAGGTGGAAATGTTTCTCAAGCAGCTGAGCCTTCCAAAATCCCGGTGATTAGTTTATTGTGAAAGCCAGTTTTGCTTCAGCTTTGTGAATGGCCTTTTTAATTAGAAGCTAACATGCCCGATTTTACATTTGATGAGTCATTACTGAGGAATGAAGTTGCCTCCCAAACATGAATATGCATCAGCTTATTGGAGCTACATTGTTGGTTTAATATTAAACACAGTTATTACTTTATGGTTAAACTAACAGGAACTCTAACAAGACAGGAGACCCAGGCAAGCTCCGGAGGATCCAACCAGTGTGACAAGAACCAAAGGACACTGACATTTGATCCGGCAGTTACATGAATAACCTCTCACACCACACGAGCCCAACATGTCCACCAGCACGAAGCCATTTCGTGGAAGCAGCTCCAAACCTGCTTTGCCCATCACACTCTGCAGCCAGAGTCCCAAAGCACCGCACAAAGAGGAGGATGAGGGGGGAAAGCACAGGAGGAGCCACAAGGTGCTGCAGCAGCTCTTGCAGCTGTGAGTTTTAAACTCACAAGGAGTGAGTTTTAAATACAATTCTATGTAATATATATTCCCATGTCTTCCTATATTTTCCGTTTGCAGGAGGTTTCTCCCAGCTTTGCTATGACAGCTCCTCAGCTCTGCAGCACCCCCCAGGCGGAGCTGTCAACCCCGCTGAACCCCTCCACCAAGCAGCAAGCAGGATCAGCCAAGCCTCCAGCAGCCCCCCGGGATGACGGCTCGGGCTCACCGGCTTTTAACCCCCATCCTCAGCCCTCACCTCCATGAGGGACCCACACTGGGGCCAGGAGCTCTGCTCTACACCCAGTATAGGGTGGAGGGGGAGGAGCGGAGGGGGAAGCAGAGGGTGCCCGGCAGGGCTGGCCCAAGGCCCGGAGGGCCTTTACCGCTGCCTCAGCACTTTTTATTTTCTCCCTGACCCCCGCGGGAGGGGGCAGAGTCCAACAAGCAGCGGGGCCCAACGTGCAGCCCCTTCCCTTCTCCTCCTCCTCTTCCACCCCCCTACCCCTTTCCGACGCCCAGCGTGGCTTAAGGGCCTAACTGAGGCCTCCCCCTGCCGCCGAGGGCTAAATGATCCCTCGGCGAGGCCTAAGCGCCCCCTCCCCCCATCCATGCCCTCCATCCCCCGAGACCTCACCTGGACGATGGTGCGGGGTCGCACCGCCAGCGTGGGGAAGTTCCCTCGGCCGTGGATGGGCACCGCTTCCCCCAGAATCTGGTCCAGCCGCTGCACCTGCTCCCAGCTCAGGACGCTGAACCGCTGCTCCAAGCCGCCCGGAGCGGGCCCCGCCGCCGCCGCCTCCGCTGCCGCCGCCAGCATCGCCCCCCTCGCTGAGAGCCGAACCCGCTGCCGGAAGAGGAGCCCGAATCACCCGGAAACAGCCCCGGAAACCGGCCGGAAACGCCGGGTTGAGTGGAAAATTTAAACAACCCACAAAAAATCCGGGGTCGGGGCAAACAGCGAGCGGAGGCGCCGCCACCGAGGGCCGGAGCCTACGGGGTGGGGATTTAGACCGGGAGGGGGCGGTGCGGGGCGGCGGTCGGTGCCCGGAGGGGGTGGGGAAGCTGCAGAGAACCGGCCCGCACCGCACCCCGCCCGCTGCGCCCGGCACTGCGCTGCTTTCGCCCCGCCGCGCTATTATATAGCCCGCGCGCCGCGCTCCCATAGGCCCTGCCCCTCAACCAATCGCGACATGGCTGTGCCGCGGATCCCGCGCTCTCATTGGGTTAGCGAGGAGGATGGGGTTGCCTTGAAAGCCAATCATAGAAGCGCTCTGGGAAAGAGGCGGGGCGGATGGGGAGAGGGAGGGTCGGGATGGGGAAGCCCCGCCCTTCCAGCGAGGCCGGCGCGTGCGGGAATCCCGGCGCTGATTGGACGGGGCGGGGCTGAGGTTAGAGGGAGTCCCCAGGGATCCCCGGGGATCCCAGTGATCCCCGTTCGTCTCCAGTGAGCCCTGTTCATCCCAGTGGTCCCAGTATTCTCAGTGATCTCGTTATTTCAATGGTTTCCCAGTGATCCCTCTTGATTCTTGTTAATTCCCAAATGATCCCCACTGATCCTTGTGGTCTCCAGTGAGACCCATATCCACATGATCCCCACGGATTCCAAGTGATCCCTATTGATCCCAGTGATCCCCATAATCCCCAGGGATTCAAAATGATCCCGAGTGATCTTTGTTGATGCTCGATTGATGCCCCATCCTATGATGCCCCATTGATACCCCAGTGACACCCCATGTCCTGAAACCCCATATCCCCATACCTTGTTGATAACCCATGTCCTGACACCCTACTAATGCTCCATATCCCCATATGCTACTGATACCCCATATCTCAATACTCCATTGATACCTCATGTCCTGATACCCCATCAAAACACCGTGTTCCCGTACCCACTGATACCTCATTGACACCCCATATGCCGATTCCTCATTGATACCCCATACCCTGATGCCCCATTGATACCCCATATCCCAATATTTCACTGATGTCCCATGTCCTGACACTTCACTGATGCCTCATATCTCCACACCCCAGTAATACCCCATATCCCCATACTCCATCGATACCCCATATCCCCATACCCCAATGATACCCCATATCCTCATACTCCGTTGATAACCCATGTCCCAACACTCCACTGATACCCCATATCTCAATACCCCACTGATACCCCATATCCCCATACCTCATCCTCATAGATATCCCATATCCAAATACCCCACAGATACCCCATATCTCCATGCTCCACTGACACCCCATAACTCAATAACCCACCGACACCTCCTACCCCAATACCACATTGATACCCCACACTCCCATACCCCACTAACACCCCATGTCCTGATGCCCCATTAGTGCCCTATGCCACCACACCCCATTGATACCCCCTAACCTGCCATTCTACAGACCCTTCTGATCCCCCCACCCTAGTGCTCTCCCTCTCTGGCCACCAGTAGCCCCAGAACCCCCAGCACCAGCTGGCTGCAGGACCCTCTGGAGACTCAGGGAGCCACCAGCTCAGGCTTCTGATGCTGGACAATCCCATCGCGTGGCCCCGCTGCTGGCCAAGCCACCGCCTCCTCCTGGGGCCACTGATGTCCCCAGCCACTGGCCACCCATTTTCTTTCATCCCAGCAATTCCCATCCCTTTGAAGAGCTCATTTCTCTGCAGCTTTTCACCCTGCAGACATTTCCAGGAGACACCTCCCCAATGAGCCAGTGCCTGATGCCCCGCGGTCCTGCAGAAGGACGGACAGGCTTGGCTCCAGCTTCTGCATCTCCAGCTGCTGCTCCCAGTTTCCCCAGTTCCTCTGCGGAGCTGGGGTCCAGCTCTAAAACCCACAAACCCCACTGGGAGATGAGTCAGTGCTAGTTTGTTGTTAAACCAAAGGTTTATTACAGGAGACCCCCTGAAATCCCCCGAGATCCCGATCCTGGGATATGTGGACACCGCTGTTGGGCTTTTCCAAGCTGCAGAGTCTTGACCCCAAAGCTGGGAGTCCCCCACCTCATATCCCAGGGGTCTGTTGCTGCTGGAAGCTGGAGCTGGCTGTGGGATGAGTAACTGAGTGATGGGGGTTTAGGCTCTGGGGGGATATGAGGGCCCTAAGCCCTGGCCCCTTCTGACATCCTCCCCACCCCATTATGCACAGAGAGCCTGGGGGGTCCCCATGGGGTGACCCCCACCCATGTGGGCATGCTCCTCACACTGTGGTTGTTGCTCTCTGGCTCCTGTCAGTGCCACCGAGTGACTCCATCAGGCATCTCTGTTGGGATGGGATGCTGCTCCGTGTCGTCACCCCCATTCCCAGTTGGGGTGTGGGAGCAGGGGAAGGATTTTCCTGCTGGGAAGTGATTTTCCAAGGAACTCAATAAAAGCTCAGGCCGCCATCTCCGGTTGCAAAACCCATTTGATCTATCAGAAACTCAACAAGAGTTTCCCAAGGTGCTGAGAGAGGGAACAAATGGCTTTAGGGAAGCAGGATCCACCCTGCCAGCCCGTGCCAGGGGGATTCAGGTGCAGGAGGCACCGCATAGGAATGGGGGGGTTCAGAGGACCCTGTTGTGTTGTGGAGCCGATGGGATGGATGAGGCACTGGAGATCCTTGAGGGGATGAGCTGGGACGTAGACACGGGCACAGCCCGGGCCGAGAGGGCCAGGCGCGCTGACGGCTCTGGAGAAAACATGGTCCCATTAAGAAGAGCTGACGCTCCCCGGCCGGACTGGCTGAGCTGCTCGTTCCCATCCATCACCAACAGATTACCCTCTGGAGCTGCCGGCAGCGATCCCAGCGCAAGCAATGGCACCTTCCAGCTCAGCAAGGGCCAGCCCGGGCTTCCTTGGGCTGTTTTGTTGGCAATTAAGGAATAATCATCGTCTCCAGGGTGAAACGCGGGCGGCTCCTGCCTCCCAGCTGATGGCACAAGGGTTGGGAAGTCCCTCTGGGGGTTATAGGGCTGGTGGCTCAGGGATGCTGTGACCCCCTGCTCACCCCTGTGGATCCAGGGTTGGCAGGGTCTCGGTTGCACCCAGGGGACTCCAACTGGGAACTCAAGTGGAGAGGAGCTGGGACATGCCCTGGCATGTGACTGGGGAGGAACTGGGCACCCAGTTGTCATGGAGAGGGACAGGGGGCTGCTGCGGGCTGCTTGGGGTAGGAGAATTGGGGACAAAGGGACGGAGGAGCCGGAGGAGCTGGGTAGGGGGTGAAAGCCCAAGCTGGAGGTGAGGAGACACCTCAGGGACACCCTGACCCTCATGGGACTGGCTCTGTCCCACCCACCATTAAGCAGGGTGTGTGCCAGCTCCCTGAGCAAGCAGAGGCACCCAGCCCTTCTCTTGGAGCCACCAACGTCACCCCGTGTTGCCCCGGGGGTGCAGCAGTGCTTCTCATTGGGGTGGGGACCTTCTTCCTGCCCTGCTCTCACGGCAGCAGCCCCTGGCATCACCACTATACACAGGCCAGCCGTGTCCTGGGCTGGCCCCGTGCACCACCAGCTGTCCTCACAGCCATGGCAGCTGTCCCCATGCCCATGGCAGCTGTCCCAATGCCCACGATAGCTGTCCCCATGCCCAAGATAGCTGTCCAATGCCCACACTGGATGCCCCATGCCCATGGTAGCTGTCCCCGTGCCCACACTGGTGGTCTTCATGCCCAAACTGGCTGCCCCATACAGGCAGTGGTCATCTCTGGGCTCACCCCAGTTGCGCCATGCATACACCAGTCATCCCAGTGCAGAAATGAGCTGTCCCCACGCAGATCCTGGCCATCCCATGGCAGACACAAGCTGTCCCCACTCAGATGCCACCTATCTCATGGCAGTCCCCTGCCATCTCCCTGCACTCAGGGCACCACCTCCATGCATATCCCCACACCCCTGTCACCATCCCCAGCACCTGCCACCCGCTGTGGGTTTAGGAGGTGGAGCCCTTCTCTGTGGCCAAAACCTCCCTCAGCAAACACCCCTCCGGGCTGCTTCCTGGTCACTGGCATCAGCCATCCAACCCTGCTGGCTCCTACATTGCCAGTCCCAGAGGTGCCAGGGCTATGCGGTGCCACCAGACCCTCTCTGCTGGGGCACTCGTGTCCCCAGGGTGGTGCCACTGTGGCCACATCAAAGCCAAACCCAGTGTCATGGGATGGGTGGCACCTGCAGTGCCCAGTGTGATGGGTGTCGCCCCCTGCTCTCAGCCTGGGGTCCCCTTGTCACCATCTGGGACCCCCAGAGCCCACCACGTGCCCTGAGACTAAGGATCAGTGGTGACAAGGGGACGTCCTCGCGTCGCAGAGGGACACCTTGGAGGCCCCGAGATGAAAGGCAGCGCAGGGTGTTATTAGTGCAGGTGACACAGGGCTGGGGAATGGCCCCATCATCTCCCCCAGCCGCTGCAAAATGCTGCCTGGGGAGCACAGAGTGGGGGACACGGCACCGCTGGGCTATGGGGAGGGGGACAGCACCACCGAGAGTTGAGGACGGGGACAGGGCATCCCCATAGTGGGGACTGAGATGCCCTCTTGAAGCTGCCCAAAATGTCGCCAGCTGGGGATTTCCCAGTCTTTCCCAGTCCCCAAACAAGCCTGGAGGGGGCGGCAGGTCCTGTGTTTGATGGTGACAGCCCAGTGCCCCCATGTGCTGGTTCTGCTGGTGTGGCTCCTGCTTTCCGAACCACAAGCCATCGTCAGGTGACTAATGGGAACCTGGTAGAGAGAACCCAATGCTGGTCCCTTCGCTTTGGGGTTCTCAGGTCCTGGGTGACACCCCAGAATCACAGCTCTGGCTGGTGGCACCTCCCTCTCCCACTGTCCAGGAGCTGTCCTGAAGCTACTGAGCCCAAAGTTGTTGATTTTGGGGTGACATCATGGGTTTTAAGGAAGGGTCTCAGTCCTTGCTGCTTGTGTAGGGCTGTTCGCTCTCCCCCACCCCTCCAGTGGGTTCTGCTAGAAGTCCCTCCATTCCCCCTGTCCTTGGTGCCACCACCATGGTACCAAAGTGCTTCAGGAGGGAGCTGGGGTGGGGTTGGGGCACTGGTGGTCTGCACCTGAGGAAAAGGCATTGCTGGAGGATTGTGGGGATAGGGACACCCACCAGGACTCATCCAGCCCCTTGGGACTCATCCAGCCCCCTAGACCCATCCAATCCCCTAGGATCCATCCAACCCCTGGGACTCATCCACCATCCAGGACCAGTCCAACCCCTGGGACCCATCCAACCTCTGGGACCTATCCAACACCCCCCAGCACCCATCAAACTCCCTGGGATCCTTCCAAACCCCTGGGATCCATCCAACACCTGGGACTCATCCAAACCCCCAGCACCCATCCAACCCCCCGGGCTGGGTGCTCCAGCAGTTGCTCAGCGCTGACAGCCCAGCCCTGTGGGGATCATTAGTCCCCCCCTTCATTAAAAAAGTTACTCACCCTTGCAGACAGGACCAAGAATATCCTGGAAATGCCTCAGTTTGGGAACAATGAGCAAACCCCAGAGGGCAGCTGCACGTGAAGCTCTCCGGCACGCGGGGACGGGAGATGCTCGAGGCTGCCCCACGCTCCTGCTTGCCCCTCCATGCTGGGACAGGCACCCATCACCCAGCTTCTGGGCTGCAGTCAGCACCTCTGGGTGCTCCCAGTATCAGAACTGGGGCTGTCCCACAGCAAGGAGGGAGACTTTGCCCATCCCTGCCAAACCCTCCTGCTGTGGGGTCCCTCTGCCGGCACCGCTGCCCCAGGGCTGAGCCATCCCAAACCCCACCAAACCATGAGCCCCCTGGCATCGCCTGCCCCACATCCCCTGCCCCACATCCACCTCATCCTGCCCAGGGTGAGGTGGGGGAACCCCTGTGGTGTTGGTGAGCAATCCACGGCCCCACCTTCGGGGGGACCCTGGCTTTGAGGTATTTTAAGCACATGAGCAACAGTGGGGACGGTGCTGGGGACAAATTGTTTGTGGGATGGTGACGGGGTGACTCAGGGCCTCTGTTTGCAGCCATGAGAAACCCTGCTGCCATCGCAACCACACAAAAGCGAGGCGCTCCAGCCGCCCCAGGGTGCCCCCAGCCCTGGGGAAGGTTCTTGGCTGGGGCAAGGAGCTGCAAACTGGAGGTGGAAACTCTTTCCTGGGGGATTTTAGGATTGGGGTGCAGCTCTTCACTCAGGCTCTGCCTTGAGCCTCTTTGTGGGGTGCTGGTGGCTACTGGCTCCTCGCTGGAGGCTCCTGGGAAAACATGGGGTAATAATTAGACGATTCAAACAGCCCTGAGTCCCCTCCTCTGGGGATGGAGCCACCAACTCCCCAAAACCCCACTGTGGTGAAGGCAGTGACCTGGGACCCTCAGGGTGGGCAGAGCTGTGGCACCATGGAGCCACGATGGGGAGATCCACATCCCCACAAAAACAGGCACCTTCTGCCTTCTTCCCTCTGGAGACAAACCCAGTCCATCCCACCCCAACACACCCCCACAGCAGCACAGCCCTGAGGAAGGGTGAGGGGGATGTAGGAGCTGGGCTCTGCCTTTGCCAGAGCTGGGATCAGATTATAAAGGCTCCCCTGTCCAAGTCTCCCCTATTCCCAGCGGGTTGACCTCAGCCTCCAGGGATGAGGTCTCAGCGCTGCCTCATTCCTATGGGACGGCCGGGGATGCTGCGGCAGGAGCTCGAAGAGCTGGAGGAACCCCCACTACAAATGAACATTAATTTATTAGAATCTCCATGATAAAAACCAAGATTCTCTTTACATGGGGTTTGGTTTTGCCTGGGGTTTTTTTTTTATACAAGAGGATTCTCATTGCTTTTGTGGGGTTTTGTTTCCTTTTCCCCTCCTGGGGACAACGGCAGGGCAGGGTAGGGCAGGCAGCGACTTGGGTTGTCACCCCGGTGTGATGAAGCCCACCCTCTCCTCCCCTCCCCGTGATGCCAGTGCCCCGCGGGGGTCCCGACCGGGACGTGGAGTGGGGTGGATGTACGGGACGGGATGGTACCCGCCAAGGCAGCGGGGCAGAGACGACGCGTGGCAAGGCACAGCGCGGGGACGGGGACGCAGCCCGGGCTTCCCGGGAAGGGGATGATGAGCACCCCTGTGGCACAGGAAAGGCAGCACCCATGGTGATGGGTGACACGTGGCAGGTGGGGGAATGGGTGACACGTTGGGGCACGATGAAGGACACCCTGAGCCAGGGGGAGGCTGGCAGACACCTCAACACCCAGTGCTTTAGGGGAAAAGATGGGTCCTTCCAAACTCAGGACCCCCAGATACCCCCAGCTGTCACCCTCAGTGGGGGGACTGTCCCCCTCCTGCCAGCCTCCTGTCCCCAGCATGTCCTCACAGCCGTTGGCTCTTTCCCAGCTCCTCCTAGCTGCAGGGAAAGACGAACAATCCCCCCCAAGAAGCAAAAGCAACCCCCCAAGTGCCCCCTCCCCACACCCCGTCTTTGGTTAAGGAGCAGCCGTTGCCGCAGGCACAGGGCAGGGGGCCGGGGCTGGCGGAGGGTCCCTGCAGGGACAGAGGGGACAGGTAGCAGTTCCAGGAGGAATGGAGAGGCCCAGGCTTGCAGGGCCACTCAAAGCAAAGTGGGACCTGGCTGCCCCCCAGCATGGCTCTAGGATATTTATTGAACAAGACCTGGTATGAAATGCAGGGCCGGAGGTTGCCAGGGGGCAGCAGCCAGGGCTGGGAGCAGCGGCACAAGCCCAAGGTCCCTGTGAGGGTGCCAGGGGAGGTGGAGGGTGAACCAGCTCCATTTTCCCATCTCTCCGCTCTGGAGTGCAGCGAGGGGGCAGGTAAGACGTGAACCGGGGTGAGGTGAAGCTGTGGGGTTGCTTCTATGGACACCCCCAGCTCCCCGGCCAGAGTGCACCCCGTGCCAGCCATCGTCACCCCAAAAAGCTGCTTTTGAGTCCTGAGGGGGTGGGCAGCCTCTGGGAAAGCCCTGCTGGGGCTATGAGGAACCTGCAGATCCCAGTCACAGGGGGTAAATTGTCCATCACTCCTAGGCCATGAGGGTGTCCCGGGGTGGGGGTTTCTTCCCCACTCCTCGGAGCCAGCCCAGGGCTCGCTGGGCAGAGCTGTCCTGGCAATCCCAGTCCATCCAGGATGGTCTCCCCTTCCCGAAGCCGGTGAGTAGTGAGAGGAAACCAAAAGAGAGCAAAGAAAGAACAGATGGAGAGAGAGAAACTGGACAGAGCTGGGGGCTCTGTACGCCGGCTGCTACTGCCCCTTGGGGATGAAGGGTTCCCCCTCCTCCGGCTCCGGCCGTGGCCCTGGGTCACTCAGGCATCGCAGCATCCGCTGGTTACTGGGGCTGTCGCCCGTCCCCGGAGTGAAGACATCGTCAGTGCCCGGGGAGGAAGGTTCCTTCACCCGCATCACCAGCCCCTCCTCATCGTCCTCGGGTGAGGGCGGGAGGCCGCTGCAGCCCTTGAGCTCCTCGTTTATCAGGTCCACGGACTCGGGGGACTGCGGGGAGGCCGGGTCGATGGTGATGATGGGCAGGTTCTCCGAGTCGCCTTTGGGTTCGTAGGCCAGAGGGTCTGAGGAGGCAGAGAGGGGTCAGGCAGGGTATGGTCAACACACTGGGTGAGGATAACCTGGGGAAGAGAAAGGGGGGGGTCTCGGGGACCCCTAGCTAATAGCCCCCAAATGTTTGGGGCTGGGATGTCTGGGCTTGTTCTCTGATTTCCAAGTCTGCTGTTTAATTCCCTGGATTTTTGATCTCCACATCCCATCTGGAGTCGCTCCAGGACTGTGCTGCTGGTGAGGGATGAAGCTGCCCTCTGCCGATTAATCACCGCCTCGACAGGTGCCAGCAGCACTGTCGCTCCCTGCCCCACTGTCACACCCTGCCCCACTGTCACACCCTGCCCCACTGTCACACCCTGCCCCACTGTCACTCCTTGCTCTGCTGTCACTCCTTGCCCCACTGACACTCCCTGCCCCACTGTCACACCCTGCCCCACTGTTACTCCTTGCCCCACGGTCACTCCCTGCCCCACTGTCACTCCTTGCTCTGCTCTCACTCCCTGCCCCACTGTCACTCCCTGCCCCACTGTCACTCCTTGCCCCACGGTCACTCACTGCCCCACTGTCACTCCCTGCCCCACTGTCACTCCTTGCCCCATGGTCACTCCTTGCCTCACTGTCACTCCTGTTCCCCTGTCGCTCCCTGCCCCACTGTTCCTCCTGGCCCCGCTGTCCCCAAAGCAGGAGAGGACACACAGGAGAGCAGGAACCAGCAAACACGCTGGAGAAGCTGGGAATCCAGGGCTTGGGGTCCTGCGGCTGCAGAAGGTAGGGAGGGGCAAGGCCAGACACGTTGCTGTGGGGTGGAGGATGCTGATCTCCAGGGAGATCTCCAGACTGGCCAAGCTCATTCCCAGTTGGAACCGTGCTGGAAGCTGAGTCAGGCAGAGCTCAAGTGTGAGAACAGCAAATGCCTGGAGCTTGACTGTGGGTGCCACAGGGAGTGGGGATGGGGGTAACTGGGGCTGGAGGGGCTCAGGGGGTGCAGGACAAGAGATCCTCCGAGGCTTCAGCCCCAGTGTGCTGGTGATGCCCAGTTCAGTCTCCCCTACCTGAGCCTATGCGAGCCCGGGACATGGTGGGTGAATCCAGCTTGTGAGCCGGCACCGTCAGGTAGTTGTTCATCTGGAATGGGAACACAGGGACCATCTTCATCCCAGTGACTGGGATAAATGGGGAAGGGGAGGCAGGGAATAGACCCTGGGCCGTGGGGCTGAGAGAGAAGCAGCAGCAGGATGCAGAGGACACATCTGCCTCCTCCCAGCCCTGCTGCAAGGACTTGCTCAGAGCTTGGGGGTGATCAGAGGACCCCCCAAGGTGTGGGATCATGTGAACCTCAGCCCCCTCCCCATGCACGATGTTGTTCCCAGGGTGGGAATCCCCCCTTGATCCCCCTGTCCTCCCCAGGCTGCAGCATCACCCCTGTACCAGCGTTTGCTTCACACCTTCTGCTCCAGCTGCCGGACCTTCTGCCTCCGCAGCAGCATCTGGTTCCAGGCTTCCTCGTAGGGGTCGGCCACGAGCGTGTGCCGGTTGTAGGATCGCAGCTGGGAAAAGGCCCCAAGAAAAGGAGAGGGGTTCAAACACGAAACAAGGGAAAGCAAAGGAGGGTCCCAGCACTGAAACAGCCACCAGTGGGCAGAGCACATCCAGGAAAACCAGTGCCTTGTGTGCTACCACGAGATGGCTGATCCTGACCCACCTGGGCCCCAAGAAGGTTGAAAGACTGGGCCCAGCCACCAGCTGAGTCAGCTTCTCTCTCAGAACCACCCCAGTACCATCCCAGGAGGAAAAGCTCCTGGTGGGAAGTGGTTTTGCTTTCCCCAGGGAAGCAAAGGGGCCACACATGGTGCCAGGGGCCTCCCTTACCCTCTGCCTGGTTTTCTGCAGGTTGTTGCGAAGGATTTTCCGGATCTCCTCCTCCTTGTCCTTGGACAGGGCTGGAAGGATGCGCTCCACGGGGAGGGTCTTGGGGTTGATGTTTCTGTGTGGACAGACAGGATTCAGAGTGATGCTGTGACGGCCAGGCAGGGCCCAGTGGCTCCTTGCCCTGTGGCCACAAGCAGGGAGTGCTCAGGAGCCCGCGGGAGGCACAGGGTGTCCAGGGAACTCACTGGATGGAGACAGTGGAGACAGCAGAGGGGATCTTGCCTATGCCCCCACTCTCCACCAGCTCGATCGCCTGCTTCATCTCCATCTTGTGATAGAACGCGATGAGCTGGGGCTCCTTGGAGCGCTCCCCCGCAATGAGGCACTTCTTCACGTACTTCTTGTTGAAGCGATTCAGCCTTCCCGAGGACAAGGACAAAGGAGGAGCAGAGATACAGGGGGATTGGACTAGATGAACTTTCGAGTTCCCTTCCACTCCCTAATGATTCTATGATACATCAGCCTTGCTCCGACACCAACTCCCCACTCCTCATCCCTGGCCCTGAGCAGCAGAAGCTGGTTCAGGCCCCACCAGCGCAGGTCAGCCCAGTCTTCCCCAACTCTCTCCTGAACCTCTGAAACACCCAGGTGGAGGGTCCTGAGCTCCTGCAGGGACTGACCCCCAGTAGCTCCCACACTGCCGTGGACATGCTGTGGGTGATGAGGTGAAGGGGTGCAGCTCTGCAGCCCCAACTCATCCCAGTTCACCAAGTTGTGGATGTTATGGTCCAGGGAAAAACCTGCCACAGGGCTGGACAACCTGCTGAGTGGTGACTCAACCCTTCCCCATCTCCCCCACAAGTGCCCTAGTCACCAAACCTCTACACTCACTTGTCCTTCCAGTGATGATGCCCATAGTGACCACAGATGTCCTCAATCCCGGTCAGAAGGTGATCCAAGAACTGCAAGAGAAGGTCCAAGGTGACAGCAGCTCCTTGGGTTGTCACCCTCCCCAACACCCAGGCTGACACAGGGGTGAGGGCACTCAAGGGGTGCAAAAGCAGGGCTGTGGGTCCAGGAGTGGCCTCAGGAGGGCAGGACCGTCCTACCCAAGCAGGCTGCTGCTCTACCAGGCACAGGGGGAGGTCTGGGTCAAAGTGGGCACTGGACAGACAGACGGGGGAGAGCCCTCGCTGCACCCCCCTTACCTTGGGCACCAGCTCCCGCTCTGTTAACCCGCCCGGGTACAGCAGTGGAAGTGGCAGAAGCAGAGAGAGAAGAGGGCTAAGGCGGCGAAGAGAAGCGCGAAGGAAGGGCTGGCCGGGCGCAGGGCGTTACCTGCGTGTGGATCTCCTCGTTGATGGAACGCTTCGTCTCTTGCTTCTTCTTCACGGCCAGCAGGTCCACCAAGGGCCGGATGGTCATGCCCTAGGGAATGGAGAGGGGGAGGTTAGACCTCCCACACTGGTAGGAGTGGGATAGAATCACAGAATCATGGAATCATCAAGGTTGGAAAAGACCTTCAAGACCATCAAGTCCAACCATCTGCCCTACAACCTCCAACCACTAACCCAACCCTGGCTGTTCGGTTGTTGAACCCCTCCAGGGATGGTGCCTCTACCCCCTTCCTGGGCAGCCTGTTCCAAGGCCTCCCCATTCTTGCTGGGAAGAAATTTTTCTTCAGATCCAACCTGAAGCTCCCAGCACAGCTCAGCACTGCTGGTGTCACTTTGCAGCCTCAAGAGCTTTTGGAGAATCATAGAGTCATTAGGGATCGGAAGGGACCTCGAAAGATCATCTAGTCCAATCCCCCTGCCACAGCAGGACCACTTAGACCAAGTCACACAGCAGAAGTGGGACAGGGATGGAGGCCGGGGATGTGCTCCTTGCTCTCCACACACACAGAGTGCCCTGAGCAACTTCCTTTCCCCTCAGAAACCACAGAGTGACCTCTGTGCCACCGACCTGCACAAAAACTGTGAAGAAGATGACGGTGATGATGGCTGTGAGGAACATGTCCCTCATGCCAAAATGCTTGTAGTCCAGGAGGTACCCAAGGGAGAAGGCGATGGCTCCCCGCAGGCCCCCGTAGGCGATGATGAACTGGTCCTTTGGCGTCAGCTTCACGATTCGGAACTTGTTGATGAACCAAGTGAGGACCAGGACTCCTGGGGGAGCAGGACAGGGACTCGTGTGAGTGGACGGTGAAGGATCCCATCCAGCCCCAAAGAGACCTCTCTAGCAGCACAACTGGTAGCCCGGTGCAGCATCAACCCTGAAGATCATGGCTGCTGCCCTGCTCACCAGTTTCAACCCCATGTTTAGCATTAGCATGGCCTTAACTCAACCTCCCCACAAAGCAGTGGTGGAACACCACCAACCAGTCAGCTCCAGTCTCCCCAGGAAGGCAAATGTGGGCTTCACAGCCCCAGGAGTCACCCACCAGCCAGGTCCTTTGTCACTACAGACACCTCACCTAAGACTCTGGCGATGAGGCAGAAGAGCAGCGTGCTGATGACGAAGGTCCAATTCCAGTAGTGGTGGCCAGCCACGGTGGAGACCCCCAGGAAGATGAAGATGAGGGTCTCACTCACACTGCTCCACATCTTGAGGAAATATTTGATGGTGGTGTGGGACTTGTGGGAGATGTTGGCTTCCACGTAAGGCCGCATGACCACACCGGAGGCTATGAGCCTAAGGACAAAGTTGGGGCACTCAGCAGCCACAGGGACACGGCCCCTGGCCCTGCAGGAGTGTTTCGTGCTCTGCTACCAAACCCCAGGGCAGAGCAGGGCTTGAGAGACACCAACAATTACCCAAGGCCTCCGGAGAAGGCAACACATGATTTCTTCTTGCCCAGCAGGCAGCACAGAACCACATTGTCTTGAGCCCTCAGCTCAGGTCCTGCCTGCTACTGTGAGCCCAGGAGAAGGGGGGGCAGGGCTACCAGCACCCCGGGATCAGTGAGACAACTCAAGAGAGCCACTTCCCTCACCTCACTCCCTGCATATCCCAGCCTGGACACATCTGTGGCCCTCACTGGGAACGTACTGGCCATGCTGGGACAGCCAGAGGCCTGTGGTTGCACCAGAGTTAATCCTCCAAATGGTGGCCAGGAGAGGAGGACAGCTGATCCCACCCCTGCCCCAACTCACGCCATGATGCCGGAGAGGTGGAAGAGCTCAGCAGACAGATAGGCCATGTAGCTGTAGAGGAAGACGAAGAGAGGTTCGATAACTCGGATGTGGGAGGTGAAGCGGGACGTGAAGGCAGCGATCACCCCGTAAATGACTCCCACGAAGACACCGCCCAGCGACACCACGAAGAAGCTGAGGAAGCCGAGGATGATGTCGATAATGGTCACTTGCTCAAAGTTGGCAAACTCCTCAAAGAGGTGGTACAGGACCTGGGAGGGAGAAGGGAGAGCGGGGTGCTTCATGCTGCTGGGTTAGATGTACTTGGGACAGCTCTGCTCTCCGAATCAGCCCCAAATGCTGTCCCAGGAGAGGCTTCAGGCAAGGTCTGAACCAGCCAGAGGCTGCTCCTACTTCCCAATGAGCTGCATGAACAGAAAATCCAGCATCTGCCCTGCTCAGCCCAGAGAAGAGCCCAAATCCTTAAGGTAGGTTTGCATCTCAGAGGGCAACCCCACAG